>OX155953.1:9683082-10268870 GCA_944548615.1 Micropterix aruncella | reverse complement strand
ACGAGTGCCGCCCCCTGCCGCCGCTTCTCTTGCCAGCGATGTTGTCATTCTTCATTCCTTGTCATTCCTCATGAAGTGACCGAAATACGTCATCTTCCTGTGTTTTATGGTGATCAGAAGATCCACCTTCTTCTTAAGTCGGTTCAGTACTTCAATATTAATGACTTGGTCACGCCATTAGATTGTCAAGATACGGCGGTATATCCAGATTTCAAACGCCTCCAACCTTTTCGTCGTGTTTTGTGTGAGTCCATGCTTCTACGCCATACAGTAGAACAGAGAAAATGTAGCAGCGGGTTATACGTAGCCTTAGGTCGAGACTCAGATCTTTATCACACAAAACTTTCTTATAACATTGACGTTAAGCCATTTTAATTAGGTATACATATTGTTTTGATTATGCTTTGCAGTGTATTGGGTTGTATCCGAGTCGGTGCCTCTCCTTAAGAAGCTGACTTACCTAGTCCATTCCAATGTAAAAAGATACCTAACAATGTGCGGTATGCGTAGAATAGGGTAAGAGTTAATGCAGTGAGCTCTCTGACTAATAGGTACAATTAAATTTTAGAATCCCTTTGGGTAACGCGGGTAGCTCACACTACCTCTTATTATATTTTAATTAATTTTGCACGCGGAGGATGAAGATATCTACGACATTGAAGAGAGTTGTCACGCCTGGGGCTAATTTTCACCCTCTTTATTAGGGTACAATTAATGTACACCCACACGTGGTGGATACCTTAAGTACATATCTATATGTATGCGGTTGCTGTAATAATACTAATCATCATCATAGAGCGCCGTTTCCGTATTAAAAGAGCTGGCGAATAAAGCCTAACCTAACGTCGAACCTGTTCCACTCAATTTTCATATTTATTCTCAGCATCCACATCTCGGGGTCTCCCAAGCGATTGCTATCTTGTTTCAGGATCTAGCTAGGTCAGTAGTGTAATATACACATAAACTCATTTATTAATAGAAAAGTCATATTTCATAAATTATGTGGCGGCTGCAAGGCGCAGCGCCGTGCGAAGGAAAATGGCCACCATGGGTTAAATTGTATATTTTTTAAAATACTATTATTCCCCATGGTGTGTGTATTCGCCACTGTTAACGCCAATACTTGACAACGATGATGTTTGTTATATAGATGACAACGAGTTTATTCTGAATAAGCTGGAGCGTCTGCAAAATATCTGCCTGAGGAATGTTTTAACTTGCGAAAGTTCGATCACCTTAGCCACTTTCTTAGGCAACTTCACTGGCTTCCTATTCGCGATCGAAAAAAATTGAATACGTTAACGCTACTCTACAACATCCTCAATAACCCCACTTCACCCTCCTATCTCAAGAAAAAAATTCCACCCTTTGGGAGGCCACGGTTTTCCACTTCGATCAAGTCCGGATAACACACTCGTTATTCCGTTACGCCACTCTTCTGTTTACAGATACTCTTTTACGGTCCATTCTGCTCGTTTATGGAATCAGCTCCCACACTCTACCAGACATGCTCCTTCGTTGCTCACTTTCAAAAAGTTGTTGAAGAAACATTTGCTTTCATACAGCTACTAACCAAATACACGCACCTTATCCCCTCCTTTATCCTTCCCTGGGAAAACATAGTAAAAATGATGTATTGTAACCCTAAACTTAAATTTAACTTTACGACTTCCATGTACGATGACAATTAAAAATCAAGTTATCAAATAGTCGACTGCAAGATATCGCTATAGTGATAAGACCGCCATTTGTGCAAAAATTTTTTTTTTTCAAACCAGTGTAATATTTATTATGTAATGATATTTTTAGCACAATAAAGTTATTCTATTATATTCTTATCTATTGTATTCCAAATCTTTCTACCTGCGAGACCGCCACCGCGGCGCCGGGTCAACTTGGGTGCTGTGTGTAATGCCAGGGCCACACTAACGGGAAATGCCGTTAATTATCGCGATAATTTAGGTGTAGTCGCAGCAAAAACGCCCATAATCGCAGTTATTTAGGGCATTTCTCGTTAGTGTGGCCCAGGCGTAAGAAAGGAAGGCAATCAACCAGAGGTTGTCAATAGCCCTCTGTTCTAAAAATATAGATATGTTTTTATTATGATTGTATTTTTAGTTAGCATCCAAAGTATGTTATTCTTCCGAAGTAGTAGCGTTTCCGTTTGGCTGGAAGGACAAACACATTTTTAGTATTTGTGAAAGTTATAAAATCATAAAGACTGTTGTTGAGTAATAATGCGGCGTTGTCATATGTTTATTCAGCAGTCATTACGTTGTGCAAAGTCGGCGGATCTCTGTATGGCCTTGCTGTGCTTTCAATTGGCTATCAGTTTGTCAATAATATTAAAGTGTTCAGACTTTTTACGAAAAAATACATCGAAAATCAACGTTGAAAGCATGATCCGTATCCGTGGAATAGTGCACATTATCAGTATCCGATCCGTAGCCGCGGATCTGCCTTTTAGCCTTTTGGTCTAATCCGGCACATCACGGGCTCACAGCTTCTTTTTTTCGACCTCAATACAACGGCCGAAGCTTTTAATTGGTTTGTTAAGGGAATAAATAAGGTCGACCTTGCTTATTAATGAAGAAAACGCTAAGTATAAGCATTGATTATACTATAATCAATGGTATAAGTGTAAAGGGGATGATCCTGTACAGATTTGGCTATGGACCATACGAAAATGCGCAAAGTATAGGACCACTGCTCTAAGTATAGGATAGTTTCAAATCATCCCAATTTATTAGTTTTTTTTAAAAATTTTAATCGAAAACAATGAGACATAGCTAAAAAGTATGAATAGCAAAGTTAAAGCTGACGACATTTTCTAAAAGTTTGTTTTAACTTATAATGTTCCAACTCTTCCGATTCCTCGCTGGGGTAGCTCTTTCCGATACTCCGTCAGCTGTGGTTTTGATGCTTAACACAAAAAAAACCCAAGTGGTCCACGCGCTGCCTATAATGATCTACCCGAGGCATTCGATATCGGTTTATCTCGCAAGCTCCAATTACTTTTCGGCAGCTATTTACGAGATGGAAAATCGCCAATATCTGTCATATGGATTATTCCATTCATCGCTTTTCCCTAATAATTCTGGAGTACCCCAAGGTGACTGGAGGACCTGGCACCGTTGTTGTTCTTAATATTTATTAATAATATATCAAAGTTATTGCTATGTCCCGCTTTCTATCTATTTCGCAGATGATCTGAAAATATACAATCAGATCATTAATGAAAAAGTAGCGACCAATTGCAATTTGATCTCAGTGCAATTGTAAATTGGGCAAGACAAAGCATGGTATCCCTCAAAATCTCTAAATATTTATGAGAGTACTCAATGTACCATAATTATCGGTCCAAAATTGTCCCGAATTACGGACCGTGGGACATGTGTCCCATAATTTCAAAACTCATTTTATAAATTATGGAACACGAATAATTTATAAATTATATTTTTCCCATGGTATTGAGACATCTGAATCTTAAATTGACAAACAATCAAATCATTTTTAAAAAATATATCGTATTTTTTTCTTAAAAAAACGCGGAACCAGATCTGGTCGTATCATACTCAACGGATAATTGTTTCAGAACCAGATTTGGTCGTATCATACTCAAGGGGTTAACACCTATGTATATGGAAACATGATTTTTATAACACTAAGGGAAAATAAGGTCAATTTGACCGTTGTATACTATTTGCTATGTCCTGTTTATTTCTTGTTACTTGAATGGATGCAATGATAACAAAATGAAGTTAGGCCATCGAAATGATCAAAAATATTAATTGAGGTTAATAATTTGTATAATTATATTTCTTGCTGGGGTTCTCACATTTATTAGGAGAGGTTTGTTTTTCCAAGCATTAGGAGGTTCGCGTTTAGTTTTCCTCATCCTCTCAAAAAAAATATGATGGAAGGGGTGCGTTTTCAGCTACTGCATGTAGCAGTTTACTTCCATCGTCTTGGTTGTCTACTTTTATCAATGCCTCGTCTTTGTCATCTAAACTTGAAGTAGTAGAGTCTTCATACTGGCTGATGTCCTCTATTACGAAATCAGGATCAGCATCCGAGTCGTCCACATCATCTGTATCCTCATCTGAACCATCATTCTCCACATTTTAACTCTGCAACAGTTTGCGAATGTTGTCACTGAAGTTGGGATCGTGAGTTGAAAAAGACTTGCTAGTATGTATTATGTACTATTATGTACGGTCCATTATGTATGAAAAATGTATAATAAAAGCTATTTACAGGCTATATACAGTTTATACACTATCACAATACACAAAAAGAAGACGTAATCATTAACAATATACTTACAAAAAAGGGCACCACAACGCTAAAGGAAACATAAATCACTTCTAACCGACAACAAAACTAATAGTAAGGGTAACACGCTGTCAATCTGACCAACCGTAAAATGACAAACACTACTATAAAATAGGATGCGCCTTGCGGAACCAATCGATAATGAGCGTTATGGACTGTTTGGGAAGAGGGAGGAAAGTATTGGGCGCGGCAAGTGTCAAGGTCAAGCAGTTTTGCCAATAAATAAATGCAAGAATGCTAGTCGGTCAAATTGACCGATGTTTCCATATAGGCGGTAAACATCGCCAATGACCAACGAACTCGAATAACCCACGAACGGTGATTTCAAATAACGATATAAAAATATTTATCGTAACATTTTCAATTTGAAATTTATTATTTTATTACGTACTGACTCTTATTAAGTTAATAAAATCATATTTGATAACATACAACATTTGTTTTCATCTCTTATGGACCACAGGGACACACATCTCTTACCAATTTATTCAAAATATATCGAACCAATCTTAACAAAACGACATACATGTTATTTATATTACCCTTTAACAGTTTTATGTGATATTTGGATAACCTTTAATGGACATGTGGAAGCGGTCTGTAAATCCTTCTTGAAGATGTCAGGGTTTGTTTTTCGAAATATCAACAACTTCGATAACTGCTTTGTTATCAAACTCCTTTATTTTATGTTACTGAGAAGCAGACTTGACAGTGGTGATTTGGTGTGAGGTAACATATTCGCTTATGCTAGAGAAAGTACAGAAAATATTTCTGAGATACCTCTATACGAGGGAATACGGATACTATCCATAACTTTACCCCACTTCATGCCTTTTGGAAATACTCATACTCAGAAGAAGAGTATTACTCGTAACTTATTTCGATAAGCTGTTCCATGGATTTATCGCGAATGCTGACACTTTGCAAATGTTCTACCTAACACTTTGCAAATGTTTTACAAAAAAATCATGGCTTTACGTTCACCACTGGGGAACACCGACGCCTCACTGATAGCTAACAACAAACGTCCTATTAATTCTAGCCCTAATGAAGACGATTATCAAATTAAGAAGTTTAAGAAAAATAAAGAGTGATTGACTAAATCCAATTATACTTATCATTATAAACGACATGACCTTTTATATTAGGTAACGTGAACGTCGCGTGATTAGCGATGATACATAATAACTCCTACAAAACATCTTATTGGAAAGAAGTGCTAATTAAAATAGAATAAGATTTTTTAGAAGAAACCATTATAAGGCAGTTTTCGCCATTGATCGCCACCCTTCTTGGATGTTTTATTCTTTCAGTATTTCTTTTGTAAATTATCTGTCTGTTATCATTCTGTGATTTCATTAATGTTGACACTTTTTACCTGAGAATATAGGTAATAACTATATAACGTCATTTAATAACGTCATTTATATTGGTAGACATATAAATGACGATTTAAATGGCTAAAATCCAATAGGACCTGCTTATTATTTTCAGGGAGTCTATTCTTGAAAAAATTAGCGTGCAAATTTTTTCAAGAATTGCCCCCCAGACCCAATGAACCCTCTCGTGCATAACTAAGTTAGAACAGTTTGTCCCGATTAAACAAGAAAGTGTTATCGGAATAATGATTCCATCAGCCCCCCTGCCATTGTTTACTTTGTTATCAATTTGCATGAAAAATTTCAACATACATAAGTAGTAACTATGTGGTTACTTAGATCATACATCCTAAAGATGTGTATTTGCGTTATCTTATCTACAACGATGCCGCATGACGTTGTCAGGCGAAAATTAGCTGACAGCTAATTTTCACATCTAGTTGATTACATAAGTCATCTGACATGTAATCAAATGAGTAATTAAAAATATTGTTGCCGAGATGTGATAAAGCTGACCCAATTAAAAGCTACACATTTATAGAGTATGGGGCAATCAGGCAACACATTTATAGAGTAGGGATTTAGGCAGGTGCTAGTTGATTTAAAAAATATATAATTTATGATTGCTAGTTAAAAGAAGTTTTTTTTGGGAGGTTTTTAATCTGCACTAATTATGCAGACTTTTAAACCAAATCCCGTACACATGTTAAACACAATCACAAGGTATTAATAAATGGTGTTTTTTTAGAGAGGATTACACGGTTGTTATGCAGACTGGACAGAAAACTAGGAGGACTAAAAAGATAAAAATTTAAAATTTCTCATTTCAGACTCAACGAGTGATAGCGATCCGACGCGAAGACCAATCAGTATGGGAGCGACGAGCCCCTTTCTGCCCTTTCACCGTGAGCAAATTTACGAGACAAAATGTTAAGGTCATCGTACAGCCTTCAAACAGAAGAGCATACCCGATGCAGGTGCGTGCTGAATGAAATGTTTGTATTTCAGTCGTAGAGGAAATCTTAAAAAAATGATCAATTAAGATTGCTAACGTTGGTGATACTTATTTAAACTGATATCTGTGTCAGAAACTATAATGTTGCTGAATTGAGGAGTGATAACATATTTCCATTTGCCTTACTTGGTCGTCTCGCTAGTGTTACTACAGTGATCGCTAATAATAATTATGGTTATCACTTATTATATCCTAGGGATTATTTACAAATATATTTGTTTTTATTTCGATTTAATGGCTCCTAGGGATTACAAATATATCCTAGGGATTACAAATATATTTGTTAAGCTATTGCATAGCTTTTATCGCGGGCCTTAGGCCCGCGCGGCGACCGAATGAAGAAATTTCTTAACGAAAATTAATGATTTTAAACTGATAATTACGTCTAAACGAGTACTGCTTACGATTCAAAAAAAATATATGTTAAACAAGAACATTTTCTTAATATTTTTAGCTTTGAATATTTTAGATTTTGTTAATATTACATAGTGTAATTAATTTGTGAAATTCGGTCTAACCGAACACAAAAACGACTACTACGCAAATACTATCTGGCGTATTATTATGAAACCTGCACCATTTTAAAGATAATTTAATTATCTATCTTTTTATCTACGATTTTTTTCGAATAATCCGTTTTCTTGCTTTATCGAATAAAAAAATCGTGCGCGGCGCTCTATCGGAAGATGTTATTTAAAAATTTCAACGTTTTCCGATAGAGCGCAGTTATCTGTTATCAGAAAAAAAAAATACGTGTGGCACTCGGGGACTGCCACGGTAAAGCTATTGCATAGCATTTTTAACAACTTATGCAATTATAATTATTTATTTATTTTATTTTTTCTGATATCAGATAACTGCGCTCTATCGGAAAACGTTGAAATTATTCCGAATCATTTGCGGCTGCGGAAGCAAATGATTCGGAATAATTTAAACGTCTTTCGATAGAGCGCCGCGCACGAATTTTTTATTCAATAAAGCAAAAAAACCGAATTATTCGAAAAAATTCGTAGATAAAAAGATAGATAATTACATTATCTTTAAAATGGTGCAGGTTTCATAATAATACGCCAGATAGTATTTGCGTAGTAGTCGTTTTTGTGTTCGGTTAGACCTAATTTCACAAATTAATTACACTATGTAATATAAACAAAATCTAAAATATTCAAAGCTAAGAATATTAGGAAAATGTTCTTGTTTAACATATATTTTTTTCGACCCGTAAGCAGTACTCGTTCAGACGTAATTATCAGTTTAAAATCATTAATTTTCGTTAAGAAATTTCTTCATTCGGTCGCCGCGCTGGCCTAGGCCCGCGATAAAAGCTATGCAATAGCTTAAAAATATTATAATTGCAAAGGTTGTTAAAAATGCTATGCAATAGCTTTACCGCCGACAGTCCCCGAGTGCCACACGTATTTTTTTATTTCGATTTAATGGCTCGTTGATAAATATATACTCTTATTATCGTTGATAAATATATAATATTATACTGTTATTGTTATTACTATTATATATACTGCTTAGGATTTGAACTGAGACTGGCCTAAAATTTACCCAACTGGTGGTTGGGTGGGGGGGGGGGGGTCTAAAATATTCTTCTTCTTCCGATATTCTTGTTCTTACGTGGGGTCTTATCACGTCTTATCTAGAATGCTCTAACTTTGAAGAAAATACACCAAGTACTCAGGATGTATAAATTCCGGACCAAAATATTTACCTTCTTCCGATATTCTCCTTCTTCCGTGGGTTATGATCCCGCCTTATCTAGAGTGCTTTAATAGATACCCAAGTGCTTATGATGCTAAAGGGGTTTTGACGGGGTGATGTTTGGGGATGTGGGGAGATTTGGGGGTGGTTAGGGCTTTGTGGAGGAAGAAGGGGTTTGTTTGGTGGGGGTGCTGGGTGTAGGGGGGTTGGGTTAGGTTAGGTTGGAGGGGGCGTTGTGGTCGGAGGGGTTGTTGGGGTGAGGGGGGGGGGGGGGGAGTTGGGGGGGGGTGGTTGAGGTAGTTGGGGATTGGGGGTAAAGGGTTTAGCGCAGAGAGGAGGGGGGGGGGGTTGTCTGCCTGCCGGGAAAGTTTTGGGGTGGCACAACCGTTTTTTTTCTCGACCGAAACCGCAACCGAGAACTTTGTTTCGGCGCCGAAACGCGGCCGAACCCGTATGTGCACTATACGAGTACATATGTCGTTTGTCCGTATGGGCCGAGTGCGGTTGTCGGTCAGCGCGGGCTTACAAGGCGGTTGATTTTTGATGCTATCCAAGTCTCAGCCAGGATGCTAGATCAAACACATGTGAGTGGTCAAATTGACCGCTGCAGCCGTTCTAGTGTTAACACATTATTATCTCCCATCAATATTCCCTTCGTGAAATGTTTCGTATTTTTCTTCAGCCTCCGGGTGTGTTATTTTTATCGCTTCGGTAGAGGGGATTAAAAACGAGGGATAGTAAAATAATATTTAGCGTAGATTGATTATTCCAGTTTCATATTTCGATGTTTTAGAGATACACCTTTAACTCAAAAGGCAAAATGCAAAGGCGAAAATACTTTTCCTTATTTGTATAAAAAAGCTTTATTTAATTTTCAGGCGTACCTCAACGCGGGTGCTATTGTCCAAGAAGACATCAGCGAGGCATCGGTGATATTCGGCGTCAAGCAGACGCCTGTTGACCAACTCATTCCCAACAAGACCTACTGCTTCTTTTCACACACAATTAAGGCACAGGAGGCAAACATGCCTATACTGGATGCGTGTCTGAGCAAGGTAAATTATAAATATCTAAAACATTGCTCCAATAAAACCTATTCTATTCTATTCCATATATACCTGATACATACTACTATACAAACTTGTCTTGGTAGAGTATAAGAAGTCGTCTACCAGGTACTTCCTTAATTAAGTTCATTATCCTCACATAAAGGAAATACATTATTATTATACGATACAAAAGATTACGAAGATAATTTTGAATACATTAGAGGAGATGCTAATCAATGGCATTATTGCACTCTAGAGATATTATTTCCGGAGTAACTTAAAGGCCCTGGCCGATTCACAATGTAGTGGTGAAGTTTAATCGACAATGGTAGTTTATTGAAGAAGCGACAAAATAACACTTGTGTCCATCTCTATCGCTTTGTTATATTTCTGAGTGTTTTTCGCAATTTGTCTTGTTGCTTGTGGTTGGCTGAAATACTCGCTGAAGTCATCCTTCGAGAAATTCTCCAGAGCTATCCTGTGTTCCTCAAATTTTTTAAATTGAAAAATTTAATTAACTATGAAAAATTGTGAACTCGTAAACAATCGAGAGACCGGAGTAATCTGGTCACAATTGGTAGTTAGGGCGCGAGTGACGCCCGTCAGGTAACATTACTGCCAATCTCGCGGTAAGGCGTTGATCTCTAACGGGTTGTGGCGTAGCTAGATGGTGGACTGTTTTGTCCCAAGTCTTCTACGCTCACTCCAGGGAGATAGAACGACTAATCGTTAAAACTTCCTTGTGGTGCCGGGCTCGCCCGCTGTAGTTGACAACCCAAGTTGTTAGTCAGAGTGCACAATCGATTAGCTTACGCCGGGAGTCTGGGAACTGTATTGTTTCCTATAGAGTGGGGGTGGTTGTCTACCTTACGGCGACTGCTCTTGAAATGACCATTGGCCATCCGATCCCGGTTCAGAGTCGGGCAAAGGACGCCTTCGTCCGCGATAGATTCGGTGTACACCGTTTCACCGCTTCGTAAGGGAGAGGACCGCGCAAGCGACCTCGAACTCGGAACCAATCGAGAGACCGGAGAAATCTGGTCACAATTGGAAGCAAGGGCGCGAGTGTCGGCCCGCCAGGTAACATTACTGGCTATCTCGCGGTAAAGGCGTTGGTCTCTTGCGGGTTGTGGCGTAGCTAGACGTCGGATTTGTAATGTCCAAAGTCTTCTACGCTCACTGCACGGTCGATAGAACGATGAATCGTTAAAACGTCCTGCGGTGACGGCTTCGCCCGTTGTGGTTGACATCTCAATATGTTAGTCAGAGTGCACAATCGATTGGCTTGCGCCGCACGGTGCGCAGACCGTCCAGGAGCGCCAGAGGAACAGCCGGGCAAAGGATGCCGTGGTCCGCGATAGATTCGATATACACCGTTTCACCGCTTCGTAAGGGAGAGGACCGCGCAAGCGACCTCGAAATCGCAACCAACCGAGAGACCGGAGCAGCGGAAGTAAGGGCGTGAGTGTAAGCCCGCTGGGTAACACACCTGGTCATCTCGCGGTTAAGGCGTTGGCCTCTTACGGGCATGAGGCGGAGCTTGACGGTGGACTGTTCTGACAGAGAGCAAGAAGCTGTAAAATTGTTTGACATTTGACCTGTTTCGATTACCGCGTTTTAAAACTATTGTATCAAGGAATGGAGTACTCACACGCTGGGGTGAGCTTTATAATACCCGTTTAAATGGTATTGATATCTTTAATACTTCCATAATCACTTACAAATACTCCGTAAATCAAACCCTAACCGATACAATAAGCTAACTATTCGTTTTTAGCTATTTTTATTGATTATTATTATAATATTTTATATATGCCATTACTAATATCATACACGCTCACACTCCACAATTGAACGCTCAACACACATACACACACACACAAACACATACACACACACCCTGAATACTAGACTCTTATGTAGTTCTAAAATTGAAGGTACATTAGTTTTATTAGGTAGTTTAAAAAAAAGGTAATTTATTGTAATTTTATTGAAATACGTAACCGGTTTTATTTGTTGTAAATCTGCATACATTTTAAATAATATTATTACTGTAATACTGTGTTATTTCTCAATAAAGAATTGAATTAAATTGAATTGAATTGAATATAAAACACCGGCCCAGGATCTCATATTTGAAAATAATGCAAATTTTCAACTGCACCATGGTTGCACAAACGAAAATATTTCAGCAAAAACAAACGACGGAAAGACAAGTAAACAGCGGTTCCTTGATAAAAAATAACATGGCCTTGAATTAAAATTAATTTGAAATTGAAATTCCAACTCAAACCTAAGTTATGTAAGTTCAAAGTAGTGGTCAGTGTGAAAAAACAACAGTACATAGTTACAAGGACCCAACACAATAGTTCACTTTTTGTAACAGCAGTCGAGTTTTTTATTTTTAAATTATTGTTAATCTGCGGCCCGGTCTCGGTGAGTTAGGTTACTTTAGAATGCATGCCAATGCAATTGCCTTGTGTATACATGGGCATTAAAAATAGGCTACACTTTTAAAGTATGTATGTTGGTAGAATTTAAATAATGCATTCATAACATTTTCAAACTATGAAATGTTCTATTTATATGCTTACGTAACCACATAAAACCCAACTTGTATAGTGGTAGACAGTTTACTTCGCGTATCTCACCAAAACTTTTTAATTGCCATCCGTTTTCCAGTGGCGCAGCGTCCGAATCAATATACGGAACCGCATTACAAACGAGTTGGTGCATTTGCAGGTGATACTGTTTCAGCGATGGGTATCCTTTGTTACTGAATTAAATGGCATGAATTTGCATTCGCATTTGCATATCAAATGTTAAACTTAGTCCTTCGCGTGTGTTGTAATTCACCGCTTGAAATGTATGTTGAATGGAGGTTCTATAGTTTACATGTTGATTTAGGTTTATTAAAGTTTATTATGAGACTGTCAATAGGTCTTTAGTTGCCAACAAGCAAATATTTTAAAAAAGCATAAAAAAACACGACTGCCGTTACAGAATGTATAATTATTTTTATTACGGTTATTTTTATGAAATATTTGTGGTTTATGTATTTATCCTTCTAAGTACATGTATATTTCCGAAATGAACCTAATCAGACTTTTCATTAGACACTAAACACTATATATTTATGTAAATTTCTTGACATTTGACATTTGGATATGTATACAAATACTTACTCGACATTTGGATAGTTAAGGTGCGCAGTGACACCCAGAATGACATAGCGATTCTAGCAATACCACACACTTCTATATCGGTGCAAGCGTTTAGAAGTTATGGTGGAATAAAGAAACGGAAAACATACATATACGAACCCTGAACACATTACACTCTTTTTTGCTGGGCAGTCGTGTACAAATAATAAAAGCTACACACATGGCAGCGATGAACTTCCCGTATTGGCTTGGGAAATACTTATGTTTATGGATATGCACAACTTCCGACTGTGCTATGTAGGTTTAATGGGAGTCCCTGTGTCACCGGCGAACGATCACCCTTCATTCATCCATATTAAAATGTTGCTTATACTTTTTCCAAAATAAATCTCTTTAGTACAGCCGCTTCTTAAAATAGAATGACAATACGAAATGTTTAAAAATTCGTATGTATCCATTATTTAGAAACATGATAAAAGAATGCTACGTTCGTTATGACGGCCATTAAATAAAATGTACAGAGGGTCATTAAATAAAAATAAAAACGGTTGATATGCTCATTTTTATGATAGAAACCACTCAAATCTTCATTCTGCGAGTTTATGCTTCAGACTATATGGTATTTACAATAGTTCTTATGGGTTAATGGTAGCAACATAGGATGAAATTGTATAATAGGTACTATAAATGTTTTAATATGGTTTAGTAAACTATTTCGAAAGAATTCGTTTAGAGGTTGATGTTTTGATGTAGAAATAAAAATAGTTATGTGAATAGCGTCGCTGCCATGTGACTAGCTTTTATTGTAGCGCCAGGATCGTCTGAGTCCCAGGTACTGCTAGGATCGGAATTTGGCATCAGGTACTGTAGGTAATCTGTCTTTGGTTGGCTTAAACTCATAGCTGCAATTTTCCGTCTGCACTGAAAAAAATATAACGCTGAAATATACGGAAATACGCATGTTTCAAAAGGAATTACGTATATAACATGTATTGTGGTACGTACATATGTATCAATATGACGCGTAACGGCGTAGTTATTATGCCACGGGCATGGTAAATACACCGCACATTCATTACGGCACACATCGAGATTTTGCTTTTACCATGACAGAATGTTATAGTCAGTTACAAGAATCATGTTGAAGCTACATTATACCGTTATTTTTGTATTACCCGTACGGAGCATGGTGAAACACATAATCGAGTAATAGTGTTTCAACAAAATTCCTTGCAATTCAACAAGCTTACAATTGAAAGTTCAATATTCTGTATAAATCCGTAAGAACAAAACGACATTGTATCAAGAAATCCAATATTTTTCTCAGTGTGGCTTTTCACAGGCTATGATGTAAGGAGTCTGTTTGATAGTCTGTACCTCATTTCTGTCTTTGTGAGATTGTCATTGCACTTCCCATATGTTACGATCATCTGCAGAATAGACTCCCATCTAGATAAAGCCATCAGAGGGTAGGGGGCGCAAGAGCCTTCCATATGCGCAGCAGGTGAAATAATAGTGTTTCATATTTGTTTTATTGCTTTATATTTTTATGAATTGGAGAAGACTTTCTAAAAATGAATTAAAATCCATTTAAGTATTAATTTTGTACCTTTGTTAACTCGAATTTCCGTTTTTTTTACGCTCTCAGCAAAAAATGCAAAGTTGTTAAATTAACAGAGTGAAAGGAAAAAAATCAGAATAAAGTTTGACAATAGACGTTTTTACAAAAGTTTTTGGTTGTAATTGAGGAATATGAAACATAAAAAAGTGACTTTCCTCCAATGACTAGGAAAGACCATGAATCCATTCTTCACAGTACCTAGAGTCTCTTGCGTTCTTCGGCAAGAAGGTCAATCGGCAGATCTGGATCTACATAATTTTCGACGTAATATAGAGGTCTTTTCGACTAGCCAAGTTTTCTTGTGACACGGCAGAAAGTATTTTTTACAAGGAACCAACACAATAGTTACAGTTACAAGGACCCAACACAATAATTAGTATAGTTACAAGGACCCAACACAATAGTTTACTATTTGTAACAGCAGTCGAGTTTTTTATTTTTAAATTATTGTTAATCTGCGGCCCGGTTTCGATGAGTATGTGGCGCGAAATTACTTTAGAATGCATGCCAATGCAATTGGCTTGTGTATATATGGGCATTAAAAATAGGCTACACTTTTAAAGTACGTAGGTAGATTTTAAATAAACCATTCATAACATTTTCAAACCACGAAATTTCATATTTACATGCTATTATGTAACAAAAAAACCCAACTCGTATAGTTAGACAGTTTACTTCGCTTATCTCACCAAAACTTTTTATTTTGCCGTCCGTTTTCGAGTGGCGCGGCGTTCGAATCAATATACGGAACCGCATTACAAACGAGTTGGTGCATTTGCAGGTGTTACTGTTTCAGCGATGGGTATCCTTTGTTACTGAATTAAATGGCATGAATTTGCATTCGCATTTGCATATCAAATGTTAAACTTAGTCCTTCGCGTGTGTTGTAATTCCCCGCTTGAAATGTATGTTGAATGGAGGTTCTATAGTTTACATGTTGATTTAGCTTTATTAAAGTTTACTGTCTGTCAATAATTCTTTAGTTGCCAACAAGCAAATATATTTAAAAAGCATAAAAAACACGACTGCCGTTACAGAATGTGTACTATTGAATGTATAATTATTACAGAAAGTATTTTTTTTTATATACTGAGAGTGGGTCCTAAAAATCATAGTAACTAGTGACTGGTTGTTACTGTAATGCCACCAGCAGTATTTGATATTGTGTGAGAAAATACTGATACTTAACCCATTTAGACCTACCGTATTATAAGGTCTTTCCCCCCCCCCCCCCCCCCCAAAAATCATGATTTTTGCGGCTCGTCCCGTGGCGGTTTTACAAATCTCTAGGTGTGATGCCCCTGATCATTAATTAGTTTGCTATTGTTGGCTGTTTGATTCGATTCGAATAATAAAGCATAATATTATAATGTTTTAATTGGTATGTTGTAGCCATATACAAAAAAACTTTTTTGGAGTTTATTGAAGTTTTTATGTATGTCTATTGATATTGATATTTATATTTACATACAGAGAAGTGTATATTCAATGACAATCGCACTTAAAGAATAAACTCCAGTCGCGCGGTCGAAGTTGACACGCACATTTTTATGTGTTAGAATTTTGAAAAATACGTGCTTATTCTCCATTTTACCTACGGAGTAAATCTAAAACGGTCCGTCAAAAAAAAAACGCTCTAATTTTATTGGTGGCTTTTGTGGTAAAAATGTGACGATTTCTCTAATTACTGAAAATAAAAACCACGATTGTGTCTCGCCGCCCTTTCGCGTTGCACCCCTGATCCGCCAAGGGGGGGGGGGGGCTCCGTGCCCTCCCTGAATTTGCCGATGACTCAGCATTCTGGCAAATACACCCCTCACTATCAGCAGACAAACATTACAGGAATCAGCGCTCGATGTAATGCGATGTAAATGAAGTCGGTTAGTGCAAGACTTAAAATCAATTAAATGCAAGGGAAACAGATAATAAAGCCATTCATACTTTAACAGCCAACTGTATATTAATAAAGTATTTTATACTAAATCAAATCGCGGTGTTTTCTACAGCGAAAGGTATGTTTCCACTGGTGGCTTTTTATTTCATCTTGCGTTTTCCTCTGACGCATGCTTGTAATACCACAACAGCGCAAGAATTGCGCATACGTCAACTCGTTGAACGATAGCGCTTGCCTCAGCTCACTCGGGTCCAACTCCGTGCATTTTACGAGACATAGTGTTAATTTTAGGTTCCAGTATTTTTAAAGCTTGTAGAAATTCGTTTTTGACATTGTTATGAATTTTTTGAAAAGGATGTAATGGTTTAGCTCCAAATCGTTTAATATTAATAAATTATATAGTTTAAGAAAAAACACTAAAAATACGCTTTTGGGCTATGATACGATATTCACACACACACGGCTATGATACGATATTCCATCATGGAATGCCAGTGCCTATCTTCCGGCTTCATCATCACCTTGAAACCTAATCGTGGTCAAAGTTCATTCCAAGACTTTTCTAACAAGTCCAAACACAGCTATGATACGATGTTCCATCATGAAGTTCCAGTTCATATCTTCCGACTCCATCATCAGATCAGTTCGACAGTACCATATTATTGCATTGTCATCAGAACTACATACAGCTGCCAATTTTCATGACGCTACGATCCTTGGAAGATGGTTAAATTAGTTACCTTAGATTCCCTTACATAGTTAGTTACATACAGGTCGACCTAATAAAAGCGTGTTAAAAAAATAACGTTTCTTCAATTAATCTTTCATTCATATCGATCACTCCTGTTCACGTTTTTTTATCTTGCACTTAACACTAAATATGCCGCACTGGTTGCTACAAGTTCACACTCGTCAATCGTAACTTCCACCGGGTACTATCAGTGATCGTAATTGAACAGACGAAAGTCCATAAGAGTAGACGTATAGTTGCATGCGTCTTAAGACATTCAACAATGCATGCGCTAGACGCAAGATGAAATTAAAAGTGACGATGCAAGATGAGGTCGAAAGAGTACGATTGGAGACATACTCTAAGCGCCTTCAGCTGCGAAGGACAGCATCGACGAAAACCACGAATGCCAAACAACCTGATAATTTGTTAATAGGTACTTATCTCATGATCCACAAATATATTTAAAACTGTAAGTGATTTAGAAAGGTGATAAGTGATAGTCTGACCGCCGTGACTGTTGATAACTGATGCGATGTATGTACGACGACCAGAGTACTTATCCGAGTTGTCTTAATACCTCGACGTGCTCAGAGAGTAGATAAACCACTGCAATAATATTTAAACCATGTAATTACTGTTACAAGTTAATTTAGAGAAATGACTTACCAGGAGAGATATGACCGAAGCGATCGGAGTAATTGAAGTCAGGGAAGTGAATTAATTATTTACGTTGGGCTCTATTTATACTCGTAAACCGTATGAAATATCCAGATAGTGGGGTTATTCACTAAATTATTGATAAATTATAAAGACGCGTTTGAAAGATGCGAAATGAATATTCTTTGATTTATATTAATCATTGCTGTTTTGACAAAAATACTAAGAATTATACATTGACATTTATTAATTGCATCGTTGCTAAGTCCCTACATGTGTAAGATTTGCATTGTTACACAAATTACTTACGGCCTAATAACATAATCGCTTTCACATTTTATCCTAAACGAAAATTGTATTACGTCAAATTTAGTTAGTATCATTTCAATACAGTTTTTTTTATTAATACTGTATTTTGTAGAAGAGCCTCAACGTTATTTTCTCGTGTTTCCTGAGATATAACGTTATAAAGTTGACTCGCAAAGCGCGCCGCTGCTGCGGGCCTCTGTCAGTAACAGTTGTTACGTTACAATACATTATGTCGGGCCGTTTTTTTGATATATAATTAAAAAAAGAATCAGGTCCAAGTCTCTGTGAGACGACATCACGGTGCGATGCCCTCGATGAAGAAATGACTTTTAACCGATGTTGTTATTTTACATAATGCTTTGGCTCTATAATCGCCTTTAAGGAGTTATGTGTTCAGATCCCCTATCAGGAGACTTTTCAAAGAGGGCTGGAGTTCCAGAAAATAAATTAATTGAGGAGTTAAATAAATAACTAAATAATATAATTTATAGAAGGTACCTGAACTTACTTTGGGTTTCTTTAAATTAATAATTACCACCGTCGAATATATGTGTGAGAGAAATAATAATACGTTGAAATGCGTATATTTACGTTGAAATACGATACGAGACGTGAAGAGTTAAATAATTTATTATTTATACTGTAAGCGTCATTCCTGTTAGAGCTATTTTACGAGTGTCGGTGAGAACATGTATGGTACCAGTATATGTAGATGTGGGATAACAAAGTCAACAGAGAAATGAGAAGCGAAGTGGGAATAGAAACGCAGGCGTTTAATTTATCATTTAAATAAATATTAAGCGTACATCTCGTAGGCGATATTTGCATTTCATTACCTCTTACATACAGGTGAGTTGAATTAACCGGCCCCTTGAAGTGGGAAAATCAGTAAGAGCTAAATAACAACTCTTAATATAAAATTTGTGAAAAAAACCTAGTTGTGTTTGGTAACCAGTGGCGGCGCTAGGCGTCGGCGACGTCGGCGACCGCCGACGGCCTCGCACCTGAGGGGGCCTCGCAAAAGGTTTACAAATTATTTAAAATTTATTTATTTATTCTTATTTATTTTCATACACTAGCGTGAGTGAAGTGAGTGAGGACAGGGATATGATAACGGCGCCAATATGTTGGGTATTAATAAAGATGTCAGAACAAGAATACTCAATATAAATCCAAGAGCATTCTTCACGCCCTGCGGATGCCACAGTTGGAATTTGCTTTTGATTGATGCAGCTAACTCTTCTACAAAAGCCAAAACATTTTTCGGCTTCATCAATAAAATCTATGTAGGTACTCTTTTCAAAGTCAAGTAAGCGTTGGGATATTGCAAAAACTAAATTAAAATTGACATTAAAACCTCTGTCTGAAACACGATGGGATAGTAGAATCGGAGCAGTAAAAGCAATATATTTGCAATTTGATGTTATCGAATGCGTTTATGACCTGAAAAATAAAAGTGATGATTCCGAAACTCTAAGCGACTGTAAAGCAGTCTTGAACGAAATGTTAACTTTTGAGTTTATTGTTGCAATACACGTGTGGTACGAGGTTTTTCTACGTGTGAACAATATAAGTAAACTATGACAATCGGTTTAAGTCAACTTGAAAGTCGCTATCGATACTTTACGTTCATTTTGTAGCTGGGTTGAAGAATTCCGTAATACAGGATTTGACAATAGTGTTGCACAAACTCGATTGTTTGTGGAGAAAGGTACTTTCGAAATTCATTGTCAATTTAAAGAAAAAAGAATAACCAGGAAAAAACGAATGTTCGATTATGAACATATTGATGAACCTATTCAATCTTTTGAAATGCATTACAGAGTTAACTTTTTTAACACAATGTCAGATGCTATTATAGTCGACACCGAATGTCGATTTAAAGCGCTCAATGAATATTTTGAACAATTTGGTTTTATTTATGATATCAGTTATTTGAAATCGATATTAAAAGAGGACCTTCTCAAGCATTGTAATGATTTAGGTACAATACTACGGGAAGGCGACGGCGAAAACAGTGACATACAGCCTTTCGAGCTATATGAAGAGCTACAGCTTTTAAAAGCGAATTAACTTGACTCTGTCAACGACGCGAAACAACCCATTCAGTAGGTACATTTTAGAAAATAATTTGGAAGAAATATATCCAAATGTTTACATAGCAATTAGAATCATGCTCACAGTTCCCGTCAGTACAGCTTCCGCCGAGAGAAGCTTCTCAAAGTTAAAATTGATTAAGACCTACTTGAGAAGCACGATGACCCGAAAGACACTATCTGCGTTATCAATTCTATCAATTAAAGCTGAAATAGCGGCTAGTATTACCTATGACATAATCCCGAAAAAGTTCAGTGAGGCCAAAAGCCGAAAAGTTCGTCTATTTTAATTTCTAATTGTGTAATTTTTAACATCATTTGATTAGCGATAAAACTCGTTTACTCATACATTAGTTTCACTATAATTCGGCTCATGTAATCTAACGTTTTCTTTTTGAATGGGAAATAAAAAAGGCCTCGCGAACCTAATTTCGCCGACGTCCAAGTATGGTCTAGCGCCGCCACTGTTGGTAACCTTACTGAAACTGCTCTTGAAACGACCAATCGGCTTCCCGATTTTTTCAGCAAACGCTCGGTTTCTCAGATATGTACTTGGTGCCAATGGGGCGCACATATTCATACCTGCAACCCTCGCGAGTAAATCTATAGAAGTTATACCGTATCACATCTACAGTCACTGCCGCTGCTCTCGCCCAATTATGCCGCTGTACATTTCATAATTATCATGGATCATCCTGTTAGTGTTTTTAACTATCGTTTCAGTCATCGCTTAAACTCACCTGAAGAATATAATCGTTTACGCAGATACGACGTCGCTTCTATAAGAAATGTGGAAAAGTTAATTGTGCCCGCGGAAGAATGTAATCCTTTGATTAAGTAATATATGCACACAGAGGAGATATTTCAAATAATTCATAACATTCACCTTTTATTTCGTCGAAAAAGAGCTAAATAACAAATACAAAAATGAAATATGTAAAAAAAAATGCATTTCTAAATAGGGCCTGTTAGTACATCCGATTCTAGCAATGAAATGAATTTAAGATGCCAAATTGTCGTAATTGACATGGAGTTTCGAGTAGATGGACATTACAGATACATTATCATTTATCAGGACTACCTTACTAAGTTTGTGAAGTTGCGAGCCCTAAAAACTAAGAGGACCGAAGAAGTTGCATAAGTAAAACGTACTTCGTGATATTTGGTGCACTGAGTATTTTACAGAGGGACAATGGCAGAGAATTTGCTAGTATTGTCATTAAAAAAAAATGCAGTATGTAGCCATAACTGAAGATGATATATAGGAAGCCTAGACATTCATAGAGTTCAGTTGAAAGAGCTAACCAGAATATTGAAAACATACACAAAAATGGTCGAAAGGGATAAGATTTATACAATTAATGAAGAACCGGCTACACCACACTGGTAGAAACTGCAATAATATGAGGCTATGTTCGGATCGAAATTAAAAGTTAGCTTAAACAGTTCATTGCCTCCTCGAGAATTGAGCGGAAGCATTTGGAGTTATTCTTAAATACTGAAGCGGTTTCAATAATGCCAGATCCAACACAGACTAGCAAAGTGTTGGAGAATAACGAAGACGTCGAGCAACAAATCGTACAAGACTATGATAAAACGGTACAAGATTGCACTGCGGCAGAAATACTTCTGTTAACGAAGACGAAAACAAACAAATCGATATAATATTCCATCTGTACAAAATATTCCTCCTAAAAATTAACAAATTAAAATAGCAATACCAGAAAAAAAGTGTGTATTTGAAACGTGAAAAATGGCTCTGTCAAGACTTGAGAAAGAAGCATAAAAAATGATCGTCTCCTCAAAATCAAAATACCCTAGCCCCGAACCGTAAGGCTTCTTGTATCAAATGTAGACCAAACACGCAGTGTGGAAGAAATGTCTTAGCGACTATTCTAGCCATCGAAGATAATAATATTTATAAACTAGACATCAACGCCAGCCAAATTAAACCAACTTTTTTAACCAAACCAATTTACACTTTGCTAAGAAAATTTTATAGCTGTCGATAATGTGGCAGATATTGGAATTTCGCTAAGACAATGTTCAAGTATTTCGTCAATTTCTGGTGGACAAGGTTACAGTAGATGTGGCTGTAAAAGTAGTTGTATTTCTGATACATGCAAATTTTGAAGAAATTAAAATAATTATAATTCCAAGTGCCACAAAGTTGAAACTGTTGAATAATATTCCTTAGTTTTATTAGTTAGCATTGTTTGTTTTAAGTATGCATAGGTACTTGAAGTGATTAACAAAATATTATGTGCCTAAGCAATTCTCATTGCATGTCCTAAGAGATGTACGTAGAGAACTATTACAATTAATATTGTTTTTAATCAGAAGTACAAAGTGGTTTGATTTTTTAGATTACCATACATTTTTTGGATTACCACACACTGCCGGGGCACTGTGAATAATGCTTTATCAACCACATGATCCAAAATATATACACGGCTTAATTTCAATTTCGCAACAGCAATCATTTACAATTTTAGGCTAATAATAACTTGCTATGTATGTACAGCCGCTCACACATCTTTCCCACTCAAAATTTCCACCACCAGAAATCTATATAAGGCGTAATGAAATGCAAATATCGTCTACGAGATGTACGCTGAATATATATTTTAATGATAAATTAAACGCCTTCGTTTCTATTCCCACTTCGCATCTCATTTCTCTGTTGATTTTGTTATCCCACATCTACATATACTTGTACCATACATTTTCCCTCCGACACTCGTAAAATACCTCTAACAGGAACGACGTTTACAGTATAAATAGACAATTATTTACCTCTTCACGTCTCGTATTAAATATACGTATTTTTGCTTCCCACAAACATATGTTCGGCGGTGGTAATTATTAATTAAAGGAAACCTAAATTAGGTATAATATACCTTAAAGCAGCGGTTCCCAACCTGGGGGTAATTAACCCTAAAGGGGTAAAGTGGGATTTTATGAGCGGTAAAGATAAAGTCAAGGATTGGTCATTGTTTAGTGGCAAAACAATATTGTTGACAAAGTCACCTTTATCGGATCAAAATAAATAGTCATTAAGGTTTAGTTCGTGAATTAGAACATTTTAACTAACAAATTTTTACCTAAAATACGAAAACAAGCCTGAAACGCAGCGCCGCTAGATGGCGCGTCTACCGACTTGCTCGTCGTTTGTTGTTCGAGCTGGAGTTGAGGACTTTTCGATGTTCCCAGGTTCGATATTCTTGAAAATATTGAAAGTTTCGATATTCTTGAAAAATTTAGCATGCTGAATTTGTCTATGAACTATGTAAATCAAATGGACCATAAATAAATTTGGCATTCTAAATTTTTCAAGAATCGCCCCCTCAGAACGAGCAATGATGCTCGTATCAATAAAATGAAAAATGTTCATTAACATATGAAATAATCCTGCACTTGTCATAAGTATTACATTTTATCTGCAAATATTTTTCTAATTTGGAAAATCGCCAAGGGAATGCTTGGGTGTTGAGTAAGACCCTTTTCAGTGGATGAAGGAATATTTTTAGATACTAAAATTACAGCCAAAGCACAGTTCCTTGGATTTCGCTAAAACACACTGAAAAAGGATTTCGGAAACACACAACTAGCAACATTTTGGCGAAAGATTGGTGGCGAGTATTTATTACTATTATCGGAAAAAGCCTTGAAAACACTGATCCCATTTCGACAATGTCGACAATGAAGAGAAAGCAAGGAATCGAAGGAAATTCTAGGAAGCATAACATCCTTTTTAAACTATTTTTTTTGGGGCATTTGCTAGTATCTTACGCTGTTTATGGGTAATAGCCTCAAAAAGGTTGGGAACCGCTGACTTAGAGTAAAACGCCTTGCCTTCACTTCTACATTAAACTTCTAATTTTCCAGACGTTTAGATGATATTATTCAGCAATGAAATACGTCGCCATTTGTCTTAATTATTAACGAGTGGCCATTAGTACTCGTAACGATACCTCCTCTGCCTTAATCGCTGAAGTTCATACTTCCTTCGCAAAGTAAGCTATACAACATTATCTTGTAGATTCATCTAGCGTATCTACGCTATTCACCTGATTCATCTAAATTGGACGATAACCATCTTTTCTGCTCTAAATATGAGAGTGCCCTCGTAGAGATAAATCGAATATGTAGGAATTTTGCACGATATGTTGTTTTGAGCGCAATATCGGGAGAAGGAATTACCGATAAATATGATAAAATATTTCATTCATATTGTAGGAATTTATTGCTTGGGTTTCTTCCATCGTCTTATTCTTGTAGTACTTTATACGTTTATTGCTCTGTTTATAGGAGGCATGAAGGACTAGAGTTCTTTGTATCCGACTGAGGTAATATATACGGAATATTGTTACTTTTCAGCGCAGTCATAAGCGCAATAATAATACTTTATTTTCAGAGAAAGAAGCAAACATGGTATTTATTTATTTATTTCTCAAAATATAATTAACCTTACAGACAATTCCAAATCGTTAAATAGTATTTTAGGCTATTATTCTAGACTATAGATTTTATTCTACTATAGACTATTATTATTATTCTACTATTATTATTATTATTATTATTATTCTACTATATTATTATTAGCATTATTATTCAAATCAATACTCACTCAAATAGTAGAAACATTTAGATAACATATATTGTTTTGTTCGTTTTCTAAACTCAACATAATTATTAATTTCCTTCAAGTTTTGTGGCAGCTTGTTATAAAAATTTACGCTTCTACACATAGTTGTGCGTTAGAACTATGAAGTGGGAGCCTGCGATGAATGGATATAAAGTGACTAGTTCCTTATATCGTGCGTGAGTATATGCGATTGCGTTAAACATGTTTTATTTTTATTATATAATTTACATATACATTCATGACAAAAAAATCATATATTGTGGAAATACGTAATTCTATAAATAAAGGTTTTCACGATTCTCGAATGGCTCTCACTGCCCGTTTTTGCAAAATAAATATATCGTTTACATTGACGGCATTGGCCCCTAGAAGTATGCCACAGCGCAGGTGAGTCCACGAGCGAGTAATATGCGTTTATCACTTTAGACTATTATTCTAGAAGCCTAGAGAACGATACAGAACAATACGTTAGAGCGGAATATGAAACGATTATACATGTATATATCCAATGATTATCTAACCTTTCTTATAATACTAGGTACTACTTGTTGATACTAGGATTGTGCCACCGGCGAGTAGACAAAGACTGATTTTATCTAAATATTAATTTTATAAATAAAATAGATGAGCGCCCTCTCTCGACCGGCGCATGGACCAGTTTGGGTTCCGTTACACAACCTTCTCGGGCGGCGAGGTTCGTTTTTCGGCTAGTCTCGGGCGGCTCGGCGTTAATATTTGATTGAAATGTATGGCGAAGTTTAAATCTTATTTTTGTTAGTGTAGCTTGTGTATAAGATATTCCAAACAAAAATTGGCGATGTGATTTCGGGCCGACAAGTAATCTGTGTACCTTGTAAGGTATCTGTGTACATCTGTAAATTTCAAGTCTAAGTCCATTGTTTCGACGATGATATATGATTGTTTCGACGATGATATATGACTACCCCTGCTGACGCCCCCTGGTGGATCGATTTTAACTAAACATTTTAAATTTTGCCAATTACTACATTTAAAAGGTTTTGTTGAAATCGGTCCACCCCCGGTGGTGGTCCACCCCCAGGCGAGCTGAAGACTTCAAATTTACAGATTATACATTGGCCCGAAATAACATAGCGATTTTTAGGTTGGAATATTTTATATACAAGCTACATTAATACAAATAAGATTTAAACTTCACCATATATTTTAATCAAATATTAACGCCGAGTTGCCCCGAGGCTAGCCGAGAAACAATCCGCGCCGCCCGAGGCGGGTTTGTAACGGAACCCAAACTGGTTTGCCAGTCGAGAGAGGGCGCTCATCGATTTTATTTATAAAATTATTATTCAGATAAAATTAGTCCTTGGCTACTTGTCGGGAAAGTCATAGGGTGACACAACCGATTTTTTTATATATTTTAGTCGTTCAACAATGTATTTATTTTTATAATAACCACTAATTATTTTGTCATGCATATACAATAAGCCTTTTTTTAATCAAACGACCTATCTATTTCAGTCGTCTTCTCAAACGAAAATAATGTGGTGCGTTCACAATACTTTCCCGGTTCAATACCAACCACAATACTTTTGTCGGTTGCTAGGTCTGGAAAGTAAAATAAAATTATTAAAAAAAATGACGTATTGAGCTCGCTAACTACATATTTAACACAGGATGTTTGATTTAGTAGTTTCGACGTTATACCCGCTGTCTATTCGTGCGAACCGCTGCGGTTCTTGCGCGCGGCAGATAAGGACGATATTGATGGCGGTACATTAATAGGCGGGCCATTGTCCCTTTTCGCAGAACATTCGTCTGATTGACTACGAGAAGCTGATGGATGAGCGCGGCCAGCGAGTGGTGGCCTTTGGCAAGTACGCTGGCGTCGCGGGAATGGTGAACATTCTGCACGGTCTCGGACTGCGGCTCCTTGCGCTGGGACATCACACACCGTTTATGGTATTTAAAAAAAAAAACAATAACCATTTTTAAAGTACAGCTTTTGAATAAAATCCAGTGTAGCCTTCTTGCAGGAAAGCTGCAAAGGTTAAGATTAAAGAGCAAGTTAAATCTAGAATTGGGCGCCGAAAAAAACTACAAACTAGCAATAAAGAGACATAAACAAATACAGGCTAGTACCAATAATTAAAGAACAATAAGTTTACATAACCAAATAAACACATTAAGTAGTCACAACAAAAAAAAATACAACGTGATAAATACGGCAACTTGCGGAATGGTTGACCGAATTTAACAGATGGCATTCTGCGCGCGAAAAAAATAGGTACGAGGTTTTGTACGAGGTCTACTTCCGACTAAGAAATAGCGGACTTCCTACCGGAACATCAGAATTCGCTCGCGCCAAAAACCTACTAATTTCTGGCAGAGAAGTTTGGACTAAAAATTGTATAATATTATCAAATTAGGGTAAACTTGTATAAAAGTTGTATAATATTTAAAAAATTATAAAGAAACATTGTAAAGAACTGTATGATATTTTTTATATTTGATATGGTTTCTAAAGAAATCCTTTTATAGGATGATAATTCGATGTGAAATAAATTTAGTAAAAGCTACATAAAAAGCAGCGAAGGAAATCCCAGCTTGGATTGGGAAATGCTTATGTTTGAATGAGATATACTTACCGGATGTGCATGACTATCGACTGTGCAATGTAAGTTTAAGGGTCCCTTTACAGTCGACTAACGATCACTATTCATCCATATATCTCAAAAATGGGGCTTATCCTTATGCAACACAAAATGCCTTCAATTGAGACGAATTAAGCGAAAAAACAAAATTAAAACACATTTATCACTTCGGCAAAGGCCGTTTTTTGGTTTTCCCGGACTGGATTGGGAAATGCTTATTGTTAAAACGAGATGTATGTTTGGATGAGCCCCACTTTCGACGGTACAATGTAGGTTTAATGGGATCCCTTTTTCGCTAGCGATCGATCGCCCTGCATCCACATCTCAAAGATAAAGCGTAACCTTTTTCAAAATTAAGTAATATGTCTTCATTAAAGACAAATTAAAGCAAAAACAATGAAAAAATCAAAATCGTCAACACAAAAATCAATACAGGATGACAGATGGAAAATTTGTTTTAAAATTCGAATGTATCCACTCTTTGAAAGGACGATCAAGGTTGTTGGGCTCGTTATCAGCCAGCCATTAAATCAAAATAAAAAATAAAAATAAAATACTTCATCTCCTCGTTTCCATAAAATAAGACATCAGGGGGTCTTAATTTTGTCATCTAAACAAATTTTTAGCGCTTTCGCAATACTTTCCTCCTCGTTGGTTGGTGGGCCGGCTTTTTTCATTATATTATGATTCACAAATTGTTGTGTTGCAGCTGTCGCGGCACTGTCTTATCATCGTTCAAACATCAACATGAATATATATACATATTGAGCACGTTGCGGTTATGCTTCGCAGCATGAATAACTTCGAAACGTAAAATGAACCCCTGGGTGACATGGGCGTCGACGCTTAGGGAACATTTCCCCCATTTTTCGATGCAGTCCCTTGTAACAATAATAATTGCTTCACCTAGAGATCGTTTCTTCTTTTATGGTAGGGCGCTGTGGTTTTTCGAATGGTTCGTTAACCCTTAGCAAGCTACCCATGGGAAGGAAACTCACGACGGCATGTTTTCAACCCTCGAAAATTTCTTTGTAGGGGGTGTTACTGCACGCATACTAATGTACAATGGTGGCTTATTCAATGAGGGTAACTTTTTTCGAATATAATTACATAATTGCATAAATACGAAGATCGGCCGCCCGCGAGTTGTCGCAACAGAAAAACCACCGATCGGTGGTATTATCATTCCAGCGGTTAAAGGCTCCCAGGCGGTTAAAATTGCTTGTCAAGCATGTACGTGCTTCAAGCATGCTTGATGTAGCTTGATACCACATAAAGCATGATTGTCAAGCATTCGCATTCATTTGCATTTTACTTACCGCAGAGTGACTCAGCCTCTCCAGAGCTTGCGCAGAAACAGAAACGGTGTTGTATTCGGATCAAAGCCGTCCTTGGTGCCTGTGCGCGAAACTAATGAAGCGCCTCTTTGATTTTCTAAATGAGTGAACCACTTCGCTACTATTCGAAAAAATATACAAAAAGAAAAGTCATATTGCATAATAATTATTTATTAGGTACTTACTAATTAAACTCAAATACAAATTAACTTAATGTTGCTTACTATTTTTCGCTCGATTTCACGCTGGTCGGTTATCGCTATTTGTCGCGGTTTTGATATTCAAATAAAATAAATCCAATTATTAAGCAAACAGTAAAAATTAGTATAAAAATGCCCAGTTATAAAATATAACCGGGCATTTATAAAATATACATATGCCCAATTATAAAATATAACTGGGCATTTATAAAATATCAACTCTTCCGACCTGTCCATTTAAAATATCTTTCATATTATTTTATATAAAAAGTCGCATGCCCCGCCTCCTCACCCTGCAGCCGCCGCTGTCCCGCTTGTGTCGCGTTCACTCGCCATGACGTTTCGTAGTGCACTGATGTGAGTTGCTTGACAAGCATATCTCTAGACAGGCGAGCGTGCTTGACAAGCATTGCAAATATATAAATTTTCATCAAGCATTATCCTGCACGTAGTGTGCTAAAACCTGTTATTTCGGTCCAAAAAGCATCTGTGTAGCGAATTTCAAGTCTTTAACTGCAATAAATCGGAAATTGAAGTATGACTAGCGCGCCCTCTGGTGGACCGATTTTAACCACAATCTTTTCAATTCTTGTTATGACCAAATGATTACTGCATGCCAAATTTCAGCTCAATCAGATGAAGCGATTGGGCGATATCGTGAAGGAATACACAAACCCAGACAGACACACACACAGAGACACTAATCTAAACGGTCGAAATTGCTTGTGAAATTGCACGAAAAAATCACGTGCTTGACAAGCAGTTTTGACAGTCTAGGGAGCCAGCCCTAGGTTAACAATGCGAGCCACTTATTTTAAGGGCTATATAATTTTATTCTACGTAGACCATATCGCTACTAATGAACTTTATAAGGAAGCTAAAGTTCTTGACTGTAGGCAACTTTTTCTAAAAACTTCCCTCTTTTTTGGACAGTAACTCAAATTTAGGAATAATTCAAAACCGGCGACCAACGAGACAAGTTTTAGAAAATAGCTACCCAGAAGGAAAACAGCATTTGGACAAAGACATTGCTCTTTCATTGCGCCGAGATACAATCTGATCAATATGGAAATAAAAATGAATTTGACATTTAGGGAATTCAAAAATAAATTAAAGAAATGGTTATCGAATCATGACAGACTAACCATACATCAAATGTTAGAAATAATAGTATAGTATAATAAAACTTAGGTGCACAAATTATTAACATAGTTTTAAACATATATGTTAAGTATATTTTAACATTGAACTAACTAGCAAAAATTATTTGACTTTGACAATGAAATATACTTTTTAGACTAGGTAATTTTATATTAATAAATATTAATGACTGTTTCTTTCTTTTCTCACATATAACTTTATTTATTTTATTTAATCGAATTTTATATGATATTTATTGCCGATTAAATAATGGAAATGCATTTTATTTATTATATTATCTTTTAATAATTTTTTTATTATTATTTTTTTTAATTTTATTCTGAAGACCACATTTTAGGGCAATTTAGTCTCATTAGCTTTTTGCTTAAACTTGTATATTTGTAAGCAACCAAGCAATCAAGCGAACTTGATTGTAATATTGGAGTCCTGTCCACCCTAGAACGGGCTAGTCCCAGTTGGGTGACAGAAACAAATAAGCAAAAGGTTAAGGTTTTGCCATTCGGTTCCTGTTATTTTTATAACCTAATCAATGTTTCATAGTAATTAATTCTTAAATAAATAAATAAATAAATAAATAATAAATAAATTATCCTTTATTTGCTTTTGTGTTATCATATAAATTGGGAGTGGCGAGTTTTAATGGTATTACTTTTTTCAGCACATTGGCCCGGCGCACAATTACAGGAATTCCAGTATGGCGAGGCAAACTATTAGAGATGCAGGTTATGAGATTTCTCTTGGAATGATGCCCAAGTCCATCGGCCCGCTGACTTTTGTATTCACCGGTTCAGGAAACGTATCACAGGTTCGTACGAATATATATTTCAAATCTTAAACTAATTTGGTTATACCAAAATTTACATCATAACTTAAAAAAATATATTTAGTATGTATCTTAGTGAATATTTTTTCAGTCAGTCTCGTGACTCCCAATTGATCAGACAAATGAAATACCGTTACTTTACCGTATGCTTTATTTTTTATTTTATTTATATTTTGTTAGTTCACAAAAAAAATACACCGTTAGTACTTAAACATAGTTTGTGTCGCTTCTAACTAGGCAGAGCCTATTCTAAGGAGAACACCAATACAATTTGACTTATATAATATTCATTTGGCTTCAATTATCTAAATAGCCAGAAGAAGGGAGAAAGAGAGACAGAGAGAGAGAAGAACATCTTCGCTCATCCTCAATCCATTTTCCAAATTGTCATAGTGCAAATTTTCGTAGTGGGCTAGGTTAAAGTGTTAATAGAAGAATGTCAATACAGTGTTTGGTCATATTATTCCGTAGAATGCGCAGAAAAAGAGGGTAGTATTTTGATAACACGGTAGACGCACCTGTCCTTTGATTTTAGCAACCGTACCTACCAGTACGCCCATGCGCACCGTTCTGGTCAACACCTTGTCACCTTTTCTTTGATTGTTATATTTATGTATTTTTATGATATTATTATTTACTGAAATCAATAACAATTTAAAAAAAAAAAAATCTAATAAATGTGACTAGTACCAAAATTCAATGATTCGTTTGATATGGCCATTATTCAAGATTTCAAGTGAAATTTTACTATTTTAATATGTATATTAATACACGAATTTGCGAAGACGTTGGATTGTTCCACGAAGCTTTCAGCACAGCTTACAAACTGTATACTTCATAATGGCGACGTTTCCGGTTGCTAATGGTGTTCAACAAGTTCTACAGCAATCCTCCGCTCAATTCAGCGAATCTGTGTGAGCAGACGCGCCCCCGTCTTTTGCATTTCTAAGCAGTTTCGTCGGCGGTTTCACCGAATAAGACGAAGGATTGCGTTAGCAAAGACCATTTAACTAACTTAATTAGGTTGACATCTCGACTTCAAACAGCCTTACTGCAATAAAAGTGTGCTCATAGCCGGGTTAAACCCTATTATTGAACCCGGTATAGCCGAGTTATAATGGTGTTGTAAAATCGTGTCAAATAAATGAAATGAAATGAAAGGTACAATTGCGGAATTATTGCTACATAACAATAGCTTCCAACCAACCAACATGCTGATGTAAAAAAAAGAGTAAGCAAAAGTTAAAGTACAATAAGATACAATAAAATATAAAATTAAATTTTAAATTATAGCCAATATTACGCACTGTATGCGTATCTAAAGCCAAAGTATATAAATACTTAAATGTTCATATGTAAATACATATATACATACACAAATACATATATACATACATATATTAATCTGTAAATTTAACTGCCAATACAAGGTAAGAAAATGGAAGGGATAATGGATAGGTTGGAATTTTTGGTTCATATTTATTGTAACAGGAAGTGCTTTAATAAACGATTTTAATGCGGATATAAGGCAAACTAAAAGTAGTAAATAAGCAGATGGCCCTACAAATTATTAACGCTCATCACCTAAATATCCGGGAAAGGGCAAATTAGTTACATACATACTCCAATGGAATAGTGTTTTAATTATAAATTAACCCAAAATTTAAATATGCAAGTACTTTTCATAATAGGGGAAGTGGGGGCAAAACCGCCCCAATAACAATCAGTCGATTAAAATATAGAGAAAATAAAGCAATTTAGTCATTTTCACGGCTTTATTTAGTGACTGTACATATATATTAGTTCATAATTGAAGTAGTTTTTAAATACAAAAACATCATAAAAAGTAGTTATAACCTCAAAACTGTATTAATATAAAAAAACGGTTTTGCCCCTACAGTGGGGCACAACCGACCCAGCAATTTTCATTGGGGGCACAACCGATTTTTGTTGTTGTTGGCAAAAATCACAGTCATACTCGAAATCGTCTTCTTCATCTATGCCTGCACAGGCATCATTAGCCCAACCAGGACATTTTGTACATTTAATCCAACCATCTGTTGACTTAGATTTAGAGTACATATCTAAGCAAAATATGCATTAATTATCTTTATCTTCATCTTCACTATCGCGTTTAGCTTTCTTGATCGGTTTTTTCACTGCTTGTGTTGCCTTCCGCTTTAATTTTTTATTTGTAGTAGTTTCAGGCGTCTTCTTTTCGTTAAATTCCTTTGTTTTTAGTGGGGTCTTCTTGCCTTTACCTTTGCCTTTTGTAACACGTGGGGTCTTTGTTTTGAATTGGGGTCTTCCAGTTCTGATTTGTACGGAGAACCTGTCAAAATGGCAGTCTTTCCTTTTCTTTTTGTTTGGCGAGACGTTACCGGTCTTCCTCTATCAGGCAATTTAATGAGGTCTCTGGAAGGTCCTGAAGCTCCTTCTGGTTTACGCAGGGTTATGATTGGATTCCTTTTCAGAAATTTTTCGACAAATGTCGACAAATGTCTAGGACCAGCCATCCTAGTTTCTTTATCAAAACAATGTTTTATGTTATTTTTTCTGCTAAATTGAAAGCAACCTCCCGCAAATCCTTCACAGTAATAGGAAACAGACGGCTTTTCAGGTACAGAATGTGATCCACCATTTATTTTTCTTGATTTTTTCTAAAGACAGTTTTGAAGTTCCCACGCCCTTTAGCTCCGCTGTTTTCAATATTCTGCAACCCACCCTTAATATTTTTTACTCTGTCTCTAAGAGTACTAGTAGGCATATTAAAATTCATGGACGCTTTTTTGAATCGTTCATCCCACGACTGCCGCGTTGTACAGCGCACGTAGTTCCGTACTATTTTCAAAAACTATCGCTTTTGTACCTGCAAAACGTCAAGAAACAAAAATAGTATACAAAAATATTTTGGGGGCATAACCGCACCCTATGCACTTGTGCCCCTATGTGGTTTTGCCTCAGGTACTCGTTTTAAAAATTAAAGTTCGCTGTGTCTGGTAATTTGAGGTTAGATTAGTAACAAACGATGTAAACAAAACGCAATAAAGATCTCTCAAGTTAAGTAAATCACTCAATCATAAAACTAGTAATCGGTCCTACCTATCGCATCTATAACATTGTTACGTAATTATAAACAACTTACCAAATTTAACAAAAATGCAAATAACTTTTTCTTCGCACAACCAGCGTCACTGACACAACATGACAAGAGAGCGGCCATTGAAAATGTGTGACCATGTCGAAAAAAATGTTGCTATTCAAAAGAAATAAACCACGAAATGGTAGAAAACGGTTGTGCCCCCATATGTGGTTTTACCCCCACTTCCCCTACAGTAGAGCCTTGATAATCCGAAAATCGATTATTTTTCCATGTTTATTTTTTATTATTTTTGTTTATTCACTTATTACTAATCAACATAACAGTAAAACCAAGGCATTGAGAAGTAAAATTAATAAAGATATTACCATAACTATACAAATAGAATGACACTTATAATACTAGCTATCATGTAAGAATAAATAATTAATAGCTTGCAATTTAAACAAGTGAGGGTTGGCGGTAAAAATATCAAAATCTGGTGCCATCGAGTGAATTTCATTTAAGCGCCGCAAAGCACGCGCCAACAAGTTCCACCTCGTAAGGTTAGTGCGCGAGAACGGCTCCGCGAAAAGATGGTGCGATCGAGCACGGTGATAATTATTTGGTATGAATAGATCCACCTTGGCTAGTAAGCTAGGGTTATCAGTTTTACCACGAATTAGATTGAAAATATAGGACATGGTCAGCATTTCTCTTCTGAGACAGAGAGAATTATAGCCAACCATGCCTGTGATAAATGCAGTCGGATACAAAAATGGATAATATCCGTACTGCTTGAAGTACAGAAATCTCAAAAAACACTTCTGTACCTTTTCCAGCATGAGGGTATAAGTATCTTCATGTGGATTCCAAATAGCTGCATTCGTTTCCATGCGACTTCTAACAATAGAGTTGTACAACGTGCGCATAACCCGAATATTATTGAAGTGCTTGGATTGCCGTATCACAAACCCTAGAAGCTTGAAAGAAGTTGTAGATAGTTGTCTAATATGTTCCTTGAAGTTTAACTTGGGGTCGAAAAAAACTCCCAAGTCCTTGACTTCAGTAACTCTGGGAAGCACACATCCAGCGATGGAGTAATCATACATCAGATGATCAGGGGATCTTGTGTATGTCATCACTGCACATTTGTTAATATTGAAGTGAAGGTTACGAGCTTGGCTCCATGCATAAACTGCATCAATATCACGCTGGAAGAGCTCGCAGGCCTCAGCACTTCCAGTTGATAAAAACAATTTGACGTCATCAGCAAACATTAGACAACGTGCAGATGTGACTACTTTACTCAGATTATTAACAAATAAGTTGAATAACAAAGGCCCCAAGTTTGATCCTTGGCTAACCCCCGATTGAGTGTTGTATAGTTTGGATTCAAAATTGCCAAATTTAACGAATTGCTGGCGGCCCCCCAAGTAATCTGCGAAAAGTTTCAACAGTTTACTCGAGAATCCAGCAGCAGCCAGTTCTCGGAGTAACGCATCGTTGTCGACTCTGTCAAAGGCCTTCTTGAAATCCAAATACACGACATCCACTTGTCCCCTTGAGGTGCTATCCAACTCACCAGTAACATAATCTGTAAAAACGGATAGGTTGGTAGTTGTGGAACGATTAGGACGGAACCCGTGTTGGGCATCCGATAGTGTACCGCATAGTTGGGTATAAATTTCTCGGTGGAGAATGGTCTCGAAAAGCTTGGGAAAGGCTGATAAGACTGCAATCGGCCTGTAATTATCAACCTGCACCTTATCGCCACTTTTTGGTACTGGAGCTACTCTAGATATCTTCCACTTATGGGGGTATACTGCAGATTCCAACGATCTGTTAAATATATGCATCAGGGGTTGTATAAAAGACTCATAACATGCTTTAATAACATAAGGAGGAACTCCATCAGGTCCAATAGTGCGGACTGATTTCAGCTTTCGTATTGCAAACCGAATATCATCTTTAGTGACACTGCGGACGTTGACGCATGAAGAATTTGCGTCACTCGACATAATAGTCGCTTCAGCGGCGACAGCGTCTAAGGCCGGTATGTTCGGTAGAAACACTGATGAGAAGTAATTCGCAAAAACATCAGCGGCTGCAGCACCCGAATATGTAGCCTCATTATAGACCACATTCTGGGGTACCCCACCAGCAGTTCGCTGACTACGAACATATTCCCAAAAGCGTGAACTATCTTCTCGGATAGACGTCTCAATATTGTGCATGTACAAATTGAAAGAGTCTTTTATTTTGTGCTTAACTCTACACCGTAAAGTTTCGAAAAGCTCCCTGTGAAACTGAGAACCAGTCCGCTTCCAGCACTTGTGATGATACGACTTCGATCGAATGTCACGGATAATGTCGCCATTAAACCATTTAGGATAAATATACCTATTGGTCAATGCAGTCCGTTTTTTGCTTGGAATGCAGCTATCGAAACAATTGTAGATGACACTATAGAGATAATTAACACAATCGTTAGCGTTACTTAAATCGTATAGTAATTTCCAATCAAAATTTTCTAAAAAAGTGTACAACTGAGTAAAATTACAATTTTTAAAGTTCCAGTCATTCCGGAATAGACAATTACCACTAGTAGGGCTATACTTTTGATTGTCGCTCGGCTGAATATGCGTACGCGCTGGGCGCAGTACAATGCTCACATCAATCGGCGGATGGTAGCTGTCAGCTCGCACTAACTCTATCGAGGCTTCGGATACCGTAACGGTATTAGGTTGAAAATTCGAGAGCACCAGATCTAGACATCGATTATTAGAATTTAAAATATTATTATGTTGCTTAAAGTTACATAAAGATAAAAAGTAATCAAAATATTTATTTACATGTTGCGTCGCAGAAAACAGATTAAAATCGCCAATAATACAAATATTTTTTAACCTATCTGCAACAAAAAGTTCTTCTACCTTATTTAAAAAAGACATATATACTTCATCAGCGGTTTTAGGGGGAAAGTAAACTACAAATAAGAATACAGGTACATTTCTATATATAACTTTCACACACAATACTTCACCATCAGTTTCATAGCTAGGTATGCGATACGATAAAATGGAGTTCCTCACGGCGAGGAATACCCCGCCTGCAAAAGTTTCTCTATCTTTACGATAAAGTGTAAAATTTGCAGTCGAGCAAACCTCCGCATCGGTTACAGAATCGTCTAGCGATGACTCGGTTACAATAATTATATCGCTATCAATTAAATGTGCGTTTTCAGAAAATTGGCGCAACTTAGTTTTCAGACCTCGCACATTTTGATAGGATATATTTATGTCACTAGTGTTGCACGGAAAGACGATTCTTTTTCGGATAGGCAGTGCGTTTTCCACTCCGAAAGGACCACTCATTAAACATCGCACTTGCAGGCCAAAAAGTGGGATCCATATATGTGGTGAAAAGAGATTCTGGAACACCCACGATAAACGAATTGTAGTCACCTTTCGCCTTTATCACTTTTTTTACTGTGAATGGTGACACAGAATCCCTTTTCTTTAGGTAATTCAATACGTTATCCGTGGTAACATCGGCAGAAACCGACCACACGTGAATGAATTTGCGGGTAACCGGCTCCACTGTACGCAAATCTTCATCGGCATCACTGGTCCCGCGTATAGTATGGGAGATCTATATTTAATTAATCATATTTAAAAAATAAAACAAAGATTTTGCAAAAGTAGTGATGTGTTTTGAAAAGAATATAACGACGTTATACCAGAAACTATTTATTGCACTGATATTAATCTTTAAAACAATAACTAAAATTACAGTTTGCCGGGAGGTATTCAGCGACGTATATTATGCTTTGTCTCTTTTCAATTTTACTTTGATTGTCCAGCAAATAAGGATTAGGAATATTCTTCAAAATTAATTGTGTTTTTTCTTTACTTAGTTGTTATTTAGGTTATACAAATAATTGTATACCCAGTCCTACCACAAAAAGGCCTAAGCCAGCTGTTGGGCACTCTAACAATAATCAGACACGTCCCTCATGCCTGGTGCAGTGCAAAAGTCACTTTTATCCCAAAGGCAGGCAGGAACGGACACATCTTTGCCAAATATTACAGACCCATCAGCCTAACCTACTTTCGTCTGAAATCACTGTAGAGACTAGTTGACGGCTATCTGAAAACCAACCACCTAGCCTTTCAACCGCTCTTATCCCATCACACGCAAATATAAAAAAACGCCATGCATAGACGAGGAATACCAGTGACCATCATTGATTGCACATCGAGTATGCTATCAAATATGAATCTGACCGCCTATCAAGGCGACACCTCCCTCACGGGAATCCTAGCCAAGGGCTGTCCACAAGGTGGAGTCATCCCCATCTTGTGGAGTATCGTTGTAGAAGAACTCCTAACAGATCTACAAAACCAAGGCTTCTCTGTCTGCGGCTACGCTGACGACGTGGCCATAGTGGTAAGAGGAAACTTCCTATCAATAGTTAAGGAGCACATGGACAAAGCACTTAAGACTACCCAAGACTGGTACCAGGCCAAAGGTCTGCCTGCTAATCCAAGCAAGACCAATGCCATGATTTTCTTCAGAAAATACAAACTCGGACCCGTTGAGCGCCTTAAGCTCTGGGATAAGGAAAAACAATACGCAACAGTAGTTAAATACCTTGTAGTCTATCTAAACCCAAAGCTTAATTGAAAACACTACCTCGAGTACAAAAAACAAGCTCTTATGCCTCCTTGTGGACGTGCAAAACAGCCATGGGAAAAACCTGGGAATTCAAAGCTAGGGTCGCCCTATGGCTCTACAGGGCAGTACTGCTGCCTAGTCTAACCTATGCTGCAATAGTCTGCCGCTGGTCATACTCTGAAAGCCGGGTTAGTAAGCCCGGATTACGTAAAGCCCCGCTCGACGGTCCTTGGACAAGGCCCGCCGACTGACAGAATGCGCAATCGTCTTTAAGAGCTGGATGTTTATAGAGAAAACACTCGTCAATGGAGACGTAGCAAAGCTTCCGTAAATTGAATTTTGAAATGAATTTTTAACGAAGAAATTTATTTTAGTTTACTTTTAGCAACGACAGTTATGTTTTTTAATTCTTTAAATTATTGTTCTTGTATAAATGTATTAATATGATCACTTATACACTCTCGATTAATCATTAAGGTGAAAAGTTTGACAACAGCAATTCTAGAAATCGTTACAGTTAAGTTATATTTAGGGATATTTCTCCATTATATTACGAAAGTTTTGAAATGATTTGTATCCACCTAGTTTCTTCTACGCGAAACATAGTGCGTCGTTGCAGTAGGACCCAGATTAGGTTTCTTCAGCATACCGTCTGGGGTACCGCAAGGCTCCCATCTTGGACAGTTACTCTTTAACATATATTAACAACATACGTCACTGTTTAAAAATTATAAAAAAAGAGTAAAAGTATATAAAAAATATGTAATTTGAGAGAAAAATATTGCGGCCAGAAAAAGGATCAATAAAAGATATTGTAAAATATGTAATATAATTTGTATTTTTCAGGGAAGTCAAGAGATTTTCCAGGAGCTACCTCATGAATATGTGCCACCGGAGATGCTGAGAAAAGTTGCGGAACACGGAAGTACGTATTTTTAAGCTATTTAATAATTTAATTCATAATTTGAGTGATAGTAAGTGAAAACTCTCAAAATATTTTGTTTTTCTTATCACTTAAAAGCTCTAATTAATCACTCTGAATATTTCAACGCTTACCTTTTATATTAATTTATTTAATAATTTATTCGACCTTGTATTGAATCACCTGCCAGAAAATATTTAATCTAAAGTGCCCCGGAATACCATGTATGTAGATAATGTGTTTCTCATCAGTGAGATGAGAATATAAAAGAATTTTAAACCACAGTCGCAGTCGATAGTAGAATTAAAATGGAGCACATGTGTTGCCTATTCTCAGTCAATTTCTTACCAGTTAGAACCGATGGCTTCCTGGTCCGGATATACGCTAGGGTACACCGTTAGTCATTAATTAATCTAAAATCGTTTACCGAAAGTACATAATGTAGTTATGCAACAATGGCAGTTAAAATCGGACGTGTCGACGGAGAAAATTGAACTGACGTGCATAGTTGTATTTGGATCAATAGCAACGAAGGACTTACCGTATTGGATCGGGAAATGCTTATGTTTCAACGAGATGTATGTATGGATGTGCACAACTTTCGACTGTGCTATGCGGGTTTATTGGGAATCACAGGTCGCCTTGTCAAAGCGCTTACTCATCAACGGAATGGGTTGACTGTAATCTAGTGTTTTTGACATAATAAGTCCGTCTTTTTCATAGTTTTTAAGATTATGGGCAATAAAGAATTTTCTATCTTTCTTTATAATACTTTTTTCGACTTGATAAGGATGTAGCACCTATTTTGTGCCTAAACATATGTAATTTAAAACAGTAGCCATTAAAAATATATATTCCTAATTTTCCACATGAATGTGATCGCAGCCAAATACAGAGATCGGTATAATAATCCAATTACCCACAGGGTTTGTAGCTATTTAGTATCAATAATTAGCTTTATACTATGGATGTAATCACAGCTATAGATGTGGTTTCTACCTCTAGTAATTTCTTGAAGATTTAGTACATCTTAAGTGCCAAAACTTAAAGTGTTGCAGACGATGTATCGTCTGGACTATCCGTTGCATTTTGACGTATAGGAAGAACGTATCGATACAAGTCTTAACTGAACGACTCAGACATTTCGCCCTGCAGTGACGTCATTAATATTGGCAATTCCACATTACAATGAGGTAGGATCTAGCAGTGGTGTTTCTGTGTTAAAAAACGTGTAATGACGTTAATTATAATCTTAAACATGAAATCCAGTGCGTTATTGTGGGACATTCATCCAGAGAATTTATGTGAAAATGGCTCAGTCTCTCCTTGTGGGTTTCTATCCCCGAATAGTCATGTCTTAATATGCAATACTAAGACTTCCCACGAATCGCTTATATCTACGCTCTCCAACCAATTCCTGTGCACGCCATGTTGAGGATTCGCAGTAAAAGTATGCAAAATATATACGTTTCAAAACATCACCAAAAGGCTTCGAGATAATAGTGACAAGTACCAGCGACCGCTGCGATTTTTTGATGCTGTTATTAATGTGTTCGACGAAGATTAGCTTAATGTCTGGTTCAACACTGAGATCGCGAATGGAGTACACCCGGGAAATGCTGTTGCCATTCTTTTTACGATTTAATGTAATATTTCACTGGTTGGTGTTGAGAGATTTTACATTTACAGTATTTCGAGAGCCGGTTGATATCTTCCTGGATACGATTGCAATCGTCCATCCTATTCAAATCAGCATAATTTTTGAGGTCGACTACTTATGCACTAACAAAAACAAAGACGTGAGCTCCTTAAATAACGATCTTCCTAACTATAATAATGGCCAAACAAGGACATGGTTTCAACCATAGTGTCATGCTGCTTGATAATGTATCCACGTGGCATATTTTTTTATATGATCATTCATGGTATGTAAAACGTCGTTGTCGACATTACAAGTCTGAAATGATTTATTGCATACGCTTCAACTCTGTATTAAACTTCCGCGATGCGTCCTAACAATACTTTTAAATGCCACGATGTCGTTCGTTACTTCATTGATTTTATTACACTATAAAATCAATGGTTACTGCAATGTCGTATCACATTTAAAACTGTGAAAGTGTGTAGCACCATTGCGATAACTCAATATTGCCAGGCAATCAGCACGATGCTATTTATGCAAGTATGTAGTATCAGTACTGTAATACCGCATCACCATGCAAACCGTTAAATCCTCCCATTATTACCAGTCCTTCTAAGGGAATTCATCTTCATCAACCCAACCAGCAAACCAAGATGACCATCTTGGAATATTCTCAATAACGATCATAAAACGACGATATATTTGTTCGCGTTTGATCGATCGACGTCGACGACGAGACAAAACCATACCCATAGATAAATATCGTAACCTTTTCGTTGTTATGAGTATTGTAGCGCAAGAAACTAACAGTTGTCTTTTAATGTATAATACGCTTAGTACACCATTATTTCTGGGCCACTGGCAAACGTCACTTATATTTTACACTGCAGTGACGCTGTTCATAATGGCGTTTCGACGTATTTTAGGCATATTATACCGATTTAAGCGTGTATAGAGATTTAAGAAAATGGAAAAGGCATTATGCGGCCCGAACTTTAACATCAAGCTCCGAATACGAATGCTATGCTCCATTGCTATGTGAGGCCTGTGGTGTTTAATGGTAGCGAAGCTAGGACCCTAAAAGTTGACACCCAGAAGCGTCTCGAAGCATTTGAGTTGTGGTGCTACCGTAGAATGCTACGCATTAGCTAGATCCAGAGAGTTCCCAATGTTAGAGTACTCCAACTCGTCGGTAGAGATCGCGATTTTTTACCCTTAATTAAGCAATAGAAAGTGGCGTACCTGGGCCACGTTCTGATACATAAGCAAACACCAACTGCTTCAGCTCATTATTATGGGGAGAGTTTTCGGTAAACGACGCGCGAGACGGGATGGATGAAGAAAATAATATTGGCTCCGCAACATCCGAGAGTGGACAAACATCTCAAGCGTAGAACTATTTCGCTTGGCCAAAGACAAGGAAAAAATCACAGAGCTGACAGCCAACCTCCTGAAGGAGAGGCACTATAAGAAGAAGATAGACATTTAAGTTTGATATATTTATTTATTTATTTATTTATTTAGGTACATAGGATTAGGTATACAGTTCATTCATAGGTCATGTAATCTTATAATAATTATATAAATTATTTAATAATTAATATAGGGAGGTTTAACACATCTTACATGACCTTTACTGCCAATAGCACATCTATCTAGGCGATAATTTGGTCCGTCTCTAGATGTGCATATTTTTATGCAATTTTAAGAAATGAAGTGTTTTTTTTAAAATAAATTATTTGGACCCACCACCTGTATATACACATAAATATACCAATTTTATAAAAAATATAGCTATGTAATAAATATATTATACATTTATAGTTGTAATTTAATAAAATTTAATTAGGAAAAATAGATAACTGATACTAAATAAATTGTCGTGCGTTGCAAAGAAGTTGATCAGATTTTACATATCCCTTGTTAAGTAGCCATCTATTAAGGTTTGCTTTAAATATTTTTATGTTAGGATAATTTTTCATGTCTTCACTAAGGGAATTATATAATTTTGGGGCTATGTAGAATATGTGTCTCTGGGCAAATGTTGTCCTGACTGACGGAATTATATAATTGATACTCGCGGACATTCTTGTGTTCAGATTGTTTTGAGTTCGGGCGTGGTCATCTCTAGATTTGTAGAATGCAAGAAGCGCTTGCTTAATGAATGCTGATAGCTGATAGCACATGGGATTGGGAAAATAACAAGGCAGATGGATGACGCCGGTTTTTCCTGTATATAATTTAGTCTAGTGTTTTCCGTTTCATCGCTGCGGCTGCTAAACGTTTTTTTCCCTTAGTGCGGAAGATATCGTCCTGTCTTAAAACAGGAACTGACGTCGTACAGGTACGCATTAAAGAATAAGGGACCCACATGGGAGCCTTATGGAACCTCTGACAGGATAGATATGAAATTATATTAAAATCCACCTATAACTACTCCTTAGTAGAGATTAGTAACGTATGTATTTACCTAAATAGGTCATCGTGGATGCTTAGCCTCTTTAATTTGACGAGAACGATTTTTTGTTTTTTGATTTGAGGTTTTTTGAGTTATTTGCGATTATAGCTATTAAGTTTGAATTATTTTATTGATTTGAATTTTTATTATTATATTGATTTAAACTGAATTCTATTAATGTATGTTCTGATTTTAAATTAATTACTTATTTCTCTTTTTTAGCGTTTACTCTTGTTATATGTTTACTTATCTAATGTATATCATGTATAACATCTATACATTATCTATGTATAACATTATCTAATGTATATCATTTTAAATAATTACTTATCAAATGTTTTATTGGAATACTAGCTTTGTTGCCCGTCGCTGGCTGATTGCACATCTAAGTTTTGTTAAAAGGTAAAGTAAGTTTAATTAACTTAAGGGTTCAGTTAAAAACTGCGGATTTTGATTACTGAGTTGAATAGGGTAGATTTGTTATAAAACAAATTTAGACCGTATTTTCCCCCTTATATTAGAGTTGAGAGGACACACATTCTGGATTTGTATAAACAATATAAAGGATTATACAAAAAATAAAAACAAATACACACACATCCCTTTCTATATATATTTATATAGAAGATAGATAGAATAATATTTCTACTGTAATTAGATTATTTGAATTGGTACATTTTTGAGTGATTTCCGCTAAGATCAGTTCTGTGATAATAATTTTAATTTTTAATGACTACTTGTATTAAATTTATTTTTTTTCACTAGTTTTGATTGTTTTTTTAAGTATCTAGATATTTTTACATATATTTAAACGTACGTTATTATTGAAAAATATGAGAATGATATACAATATTTATTAATGTCTACACCTAAAGAGTTAAAAAAAAAAAACTTAAGGATCAAGAGGGTCGACGCTAAGTAAATGGGAAAAAATGAGAAGAACAAGGAAGACGAAGCTGAAGCTATCACGAAATATTTATGCAGGCGTTTGTATGAAAAGGACGATTACTTTTACAAAATCAACCAGTGTTCATCTAACTAGACGGGAATATATTTCTCTTGGGAGTTTATGGAAAAGTGCTGAAGTGAGACTCTTCCGTAATATCTTTAAAAGTTTCACAGTTAATCAAGCCAATGGGGCAGAATGAATTGCTAGCTTTCCACTCTTCAAGTTGTAAGTCGAGCGAGTAAAGAAAAGTTTCGCCATCGCGGTGGTGTAAACTGGATTAAAGTGTTACACTGTATGTAATTGTTACACGTACATATATTCGTTTGTTTTGATTCGTATTTTGTTGTTTTCTGGTTTAGTTTGGACATCATGACCGATATGGTAATACAATACAATACAATGAAATACTCCGGTAGATAGGCATGCTACACTTGAAGGCGTCACAAAATCAAATGCTAAATATTTAATTATTAAAAACATTACTATCATGATAGTTGTCATGGCTATAATATTACATTCAATATAACCTATATAAAAATATATATAGGTACTTATAAGATTTTATATTCTGGAAAGTGATGGATTAAAATAGAAATGCGAAGCGATATGCCTTTGTAATCTTTACAACGAATAAATATAACAATAAACTATTTATGAATAAGAATGTCAGCTATAATAATACTATTTTATGTTTAACATTGTACAAATCATCTGTATAGAATATAAATTCAGAATTTTCAAACTCCCTTATACCATAGATTGGGTTTCTTACCAAATTATTGACAATTATCTATTTAAATTGGTCCTCTCCAAGGTTTTTGTTTGCTCTGGAATCTTGTTGTAGTAACACAGATTTTGGGGAATAAAACCATATCGCACTTTGCCAAGTCGCTGTCGGTTTGTGTGAAAAAGTCGCTGTCGGTTTATGTGAAAAAGTTTTTCGTTTTGTCGTTTTGATGAAAATTACTATTCACCGGGACTTCTTTTAGGTGTCTAAGAGTGTACATAATATTTTGATATATGTAAGATGAAAATAGAGTCATTATTCCTGATTTTACGAATAGCGGCTCACAAGAACATCTTCTAAATGACGCTATTGGAAATGTAATGAGACGCAAACGATACCTGTTTTATTCAACGAAATATATCGACAATCGTCGTCACAGCTATCTACGTAGAACATAGGAATTTGTTGCCTAATGTCACTAATTTACTGTCAGGTCCAAATAAAATATACGCCTGTGAGGTCAGGCGAAGACATCATCTGGAAAGACAGAACGGCGGCGGATACGACAACAACGAATACGAAGAACATCCCGAACGATACATTTCCACATTCAGCAAAAAGGTGAGCCGACTTGTTTTATTAGGTGTTTTAGTGCTATTAACAACAAAAATTATAATTATTGCGTTTATGTCAAATTTCCTTTATATTTTTTTATATTTTATATAATTAGTATTTATGTTTTATATAATTTATATTTTCTATAATTCCGACGTTTTGACGATGTTGCAACCGCCCTTGTCCACGGTAGACAGTCTGCCCTGGACAATGGCGGTTGCAACATTCCCGAAACGTCGGGTGTTACAAGCTTCAAGCGGTAAATTCGTTTTAATCCTATTTATAATGACAAACAACTGCGAAAGTCTTCGATTTCATATATTGTTTTAATATGTTGAACGCTAATCAATTTCCGTATTTCCCTAAGCAACAGGCGCTGGAAAGCCTGTCGCTTAATTCCTCTCTGTGAGCATTCCATCTGAGGTTTTCTTCTAAAACTAAACCGAGAAATGTGTTACTTTTAATATAGGCTACTCTATTTGTACCGATATTGAGGCATGATGAATTTATGTTTTTAAATAGATAGAAAGATATTATATACTGTATTTTATGTGTTACGACGCAGATTATATTTTTGGAATACCGCTAACCAAAGACGAGGGCGAATGACTGATCAAACGGCAATGCGGTGGATTGTTTAGAATTTCCAGTTAACAGAAAATGAAATTCCAACTTTGGAAAACTTCCCCCAGAAGCTTGATCGTGATAACGATTTCAGCGGTAGCGTGACTAGTTTAAGAAGATATTTAAATGCAATTGGATTTGGATGGCAAAAAACAGAGTATAACTAAAAAGATTTGGTATATGATCGTACCATATAGAGTTGTCAACTACAACGGGCGAACCCGTTACCTCAGGAAGTTTTAATGATTAGTCGTTCTCTCTCCCGTGAATTAAACGCAGAAGACTTGGACAAAACAATCCACCGCCAAGCTCCGCCACATGCCTGCAAGAGGCCAACGCCTTAACCGCGAGATAGCCAGGAGTGTTACCCAGCGGGCTTACACTCACGCCCTTGCTTCCAATTGCTACCAGATTACTCCGGTCTCTCTATTGGTTACGAGTTCGAGGTCGCTTGCGCGGTCCTCTCCCTTACGAAGCGGTGAAACGGTGTATACCGAATCTATCGGGGGCCACGGCATCCTTTGCCCGGCTGTTCACCCAGGATCGGGTAGCCGATGGTCGTTTCAAGAGTAGTCGCCGTAAGGTCCGCAACCACCCCCGCTCTATAGGAAACAGTACTCCTTTCAGACTCCCCTGACCGTTAGTCAGAGTGCACAGTCGACTGGCTTACGCCGCATGGTGCGCAGACCGTCTAGGAGCGCCAGAAGGTTGATTCCTAGAGGAAACTAGCCCTAAGGCCAGAGTCCTACCCGGGCTCGCACTTCATGCGTGGAGGCCGCCGGATTGGTGTTTACCCGTGAGTGTGACCAACCCTGAACAGAATGGGTCTTCGTGGCCAACTCAGCAAGGGCCCATTAGCTCCCTGTATGATCGTACCCTATATAGGTGGTCGTATTCGTTTGTGCTGCCAATAAGCGTGCTATGCATGTGTACCTATTCGTATTCGTTTTACTTTGTTCGTTGGCCGAGGTTGACCCACGGGCCGCGGATTGCCCATCCCTGACCGCCCCGACCTGCATACAACAAGCAGTTACCTGCTGATCCTCCCCATAGTTTCTAATGAAATTTCGAATTCATCCGGGAAGCTCCGGTGTTTCGCAGAATCTCGGCGGCTCCGCTGCACAAACTTGCGAGTTTCGCGTCCGAGGCGAGGCGGTAGCGCGCGCTATTCCCGCGCGACCGCCCGCAGCGCCGCAACGCCGACAAATATTATTCGCCCCGCTTCTATGGATATTTCCGATTTGCAAGTTTCGGTACCTGTGGGTGGAACTTGTTTGAGTTGGCTGTATCTTGTTTGGTCGGCATTGTGCCGAAATCCCGCCTCGTGCTAATCTTTATTCCGTCTCGGACGCCAATCGGAGAGCCAGCGGAGTCCCTTAGCTCGTTAAAACCTCACTAAAAACCACATTGGAAAATGCCAGCTATTCATTAATGTTAGGTTAAAAACTGGTTCTAGTCAGTTGAATCGAAATTCACAGAAAACTACTAGGCACACTATTTTTCAAAGATACATCATTGGATGAAGTTAAAAAATACCCGCATACGGCCTCTAATTTGCCAGCTAACTTAAAATATCACTCATGTTCGTTATTTGATATTTTAATAAAAATGAGAAAAGTTGGCAATATCTAAAAGAGGTTAATCATTTTTTTTTACCTGTACATTTTACATTTTACTTTTAGTTTAAATGAGCGTTAGAGAAAAAAAAATCGCCATTATTTATACGAAAAAGTATCATACTAGTAGTTAGTTCCATTTTTGAAAGCTTACGATATATCCTACTAATATTATAAACGCGAAAGTTTGTAAGAATGTATGGACGTGTGTTATTCTTTCGCGCAAAAACTACTGAATGGATTTTGATGAAACTTTACAATAATATAGCTTACACATCAGAATGACACATATGCATAATACATAAAGATACAGTATGAATTATCTAAAATATAACGATAACTATCAAGTAAGTAGGAAAAAATGTAAGAAATTGATATTCGAAATTTAAATTCTAAGCGTCAACATATATTTTGAAAATTTTCTCAACAATAAATAATAAATTTAGAAAATATAGTGCAATTCGGTGGTTAAGTAAGCCGACCATGTTGCCACAAACCTAGGAAATGGAAATATTTTCCTGAAAGTGTGGAGCTCGCCAAGACGTGTGGCCGACGTGGCGGGTATCGGGCTAAATACCTCCAATCATGATGATGAACAGTACAACCTTACCACGGCCCCAGTCCCCAGCAGCCCCACTAGCCCGAGCCACGGCAGCGGTTACCGTAACGGCGGGGCAGGGGGTGCTAAGAATCTCTGGGTACGATCAGGCTGCCAAACCAAACTAACCGATCCGGATGGAGAGTGATTGGAGAGGCGTATGCCTAACGGTGGGCGAATGCGCGCTGATGATGAAGAAGAAGAAGTAGGAAAAAATCTGCCATCTGCGAGCTATTCTGGCGTGCGCCGCAAAACCCGTTGGAGTTACACGTATATAATATACAATGGAAATGTTTAATAGTCTTAGTCTTTAATAATCTTAAATAGTCCTACAAAAAAACCAGCGACATAATATATCTATATTTTATGTGTAAGCCATTATCGCCAAAATAGTGAACCATAAATACAATAAAAAAATAAAAATGATTTCTAACGCACATTTGGTAGTAATAAATTGATTATTTTATTAAAATAAATACTTTTATCACATCTGGTATCTAAAGTAGATAAATTTTGTCTTTTACAGTACATCATTTGGACAAATTTGGACAAATATTTGAATAGTTATGACGATAACCAACCGGGTGCGCGATATTATGGTGATTTTTAAATATTTTTTTATATATAAAAAAAAATTAAATCGTTAGGTTTATTGGTCATATTATCAACAGTAATATGAATTTTTATCAAAATAAGTAAATTTATTGTCTCAAGTGTTTAAAACGAAAGACTTTTACCTTTTACTGAATAAATAGTTAAAGAGATAATACGACATAGGTATGGAACCGCGACCGTGTCGTAATCTATACTTCTATACTAATATTATAAAGAGGTAAAGTTTGTGACGTTGTAGGAAGTAATCTCTGGATCTACTGAACCGATTTTGAAAATTCTTTTACGAATAGAAAGCCACGTTATTTGTGAGTGTCATATGGCTATATATTAATCCGAAAAATGAAAAGACTTTTTCGTGGTCGTTGGATTTACAAAGTAATTCGGAGAAAAACAGTCGAATGAAAACGTTTCTTACGAACGCTACTTTAACGATGAGAGATATATGATTGAGTTCTAGAGAAAAGTTGTAGAGCTTAGTAATGCCTACAAAAAAGGGAAATCATATGTCTAAATTTTGGTTTTTGTGTCGCAAAAAGTGGTTTTTTATTTAAAAAATAATTTAAATCGTTAGGTCATGTTTATTGGTCATATTATCAACAATTATGAATTCATATCAAAATAAGTAAGTTTATCGTCTCAATAAGACAAATGACTTTTCCCTTTTCGGGCATATAATTTCCCTTTTACTGCATAAATGGTTAAAGAGATAAGACACTCACAAATAAGACACTCACAAGAAGACACTCACAAATAACGGTAATATATTCAAATTGGCATGCAAATACATACATACATATGCAGTAAAAATATAACCCTTCTTTTGGCAGTCAGGAAATAAATCATAGCACTCAGTACTAACCGAACCACACTCATAATTTCATCACAAGTAAAAATTTTTACCGCCCAACGAAGCGGGCACGGGTCAGATAGTTCTATAATAAGTGCAATATAACTTTTAGTTTTGCATCAAAATTCGGCGTCTGGAAAACAAGTCGAAACGGCAAGTGTATCCATATTAATGGATACGATTTGGAAACTGTAAAGGGTAATTCATATTTTTAGCCAAGCTGTAATCAAAATAAATAAATAATATCGTTTTAGGGAGAGAGAAGAAACGAAGAAGAGGATTGGTATGTGAAAAAGGGAATTTAGTGGGACAAATACCTAATTTAATATCTCTTTGATATTGGAAAGCGTTAGGGCACAAGAGAAATAAAAGTTCCTGAATCATGTCTTGTCCGCGTAACCTCGAAAAATAACCAATCTCAAGAAAGAGTTGACGCCGACTATTCAAAGGTGTCAGTACAGGGCCGTGTAGCTTGGTTACGTATGGCGTCTATTTCGTTGGGACGCTCGGTTCAACTCCGGCTTATTTCCCATCCAACAGCCTCCCCTAAGAGGCACTGCTCTGGAAGAGCCGGACTGAACTCTGCCAGCGGCTGACCGTTCAGTCGTTGACAGTAGCAGTCGTAGATGTTTCTTGCAGTATTGAAGTCCCAGTCGCTTGCGTCAGCTGATGCGGTATGCGCGGTGTTGAGAGAGGTGTTCGCGGGTCGATGTGACTGTCCGGAGATACGGTGCAGCGGCGTAGTGTATGTGGTGCCGTTTTTTTTGGTTGTATGGGAATGTGTAGGAGCAGTATGCCTACCGTTCGACACGCGGTCGCTAGCACTCTAGATACTCAATCAATGAGTAGGTATGATAGATAATACATTATGTACTTTTGAGGCTTAGTAGAATCTACGGCGCGGTTTTACCTGAAGGACAAGGAGAGTTTCGGTTGGAATATAAAAAAAAAACGAATAGGAGACTTGGCCTCGCGTAGGTAATAACTCGCCAACAAGAGTAGGTAGGGGAATTCATAATAGCCTGTTTCAGCCAGGGGCTTTCTCCAGACTTTCGATGCACTCCAACAAATACAAGGTATAACTATATTGCTCACCTAATTGTTTCGCCTTGTTTCTGGAGTACTCCCTGGCTTGGACCGCTCTATCACGTCAATCAGGTCGTCCTTTTCTTCACTTCCCAGGTTGCCACACACCCCTCTCACCAAACTGTTCGTCGCGAAAACAACCGAGAAGAGAAAATGAAGCACACGAAACCCTTCCTCGACAAAACGTCCGTAAAAATGCGCCTTTCGTGTAAAAAAACTTATTCCAACAAACCACCGCTGCCGCAAGAGAACCGAGAGCGCTACCCTCCAATAATCCGATTCAACGCGTACGCGAATGACAGCTCACTTCATCGTATATGCAGCTACCGTAAATACGGGTGACAACGATTATCGTTTTCGGATTTCGCTTCTACAGTTAATACAATGCATCATTAGAATGCATCCAAAATCTGGCTCAAACACAAGCCCCAGCTTGAAAGGTTCCCTTTCAACGAGAAACATCACTATAAAATGGGTTATATTTATATTATGTACGTAGTACTTATAGCTAATATTTATTAATTTAATATGTAATTTAACATGTAGGTATACAGGACATAATAGATAATTTATAAGTAAGAGGTGTTATTATTGCGAGGGCAGTGGGCAAAGCCGTGCCACCGGACGTGTTAGAGTGCCAGACTTGGTCTTTACTAATACGACTCTAGTTCGCCGATCCGAACCAGGATATGTTTCCTGGACCACTCCTAACGGCCAATGCAAGACAGCCGTGTTATTCTGCATTATTAACACCACGGTACCCTTTTTGATAGGTTCGGTATCCGATAACCATTTTTCTCTAGTTTGTAGAGTGTGTAAATATTCTAAACTCCATCTGCGCCAATAAGACTGGACAAGCTTATCTAATAGCAAATATCGAGAAAGTAAGTTTTCACGTTCTTCCGAAATCTGCGCTGATGGCAACGAACCTAAAGGGGTCGTGTGAAGGAAATGAGCGGGAGTTAATGCTATAGGCTCCGCTGGATCTGGACTGAGAGCTCTGCCCAACGGCCGTGAATTTAGTACAGCCTCAATCTGACAAAGAACTGTTAATAATTCCTCGTAAGTCAAGATTTGAGCCCCAATAACTCTGAACAAATGTGTTTTGAAAGCCTTTACCGTTGATTCCCAACTACCCCCGAAGTGAGGCGCATTAGGTGGAATCATTTGCCAACGAATGCGTTGGGCAGATAGCTCACTATCCCACTGATTCTTGTGATCCTTTGATCTCAAAAATGAATAAAGTTCATCTAGATAAGCGCGAGCCCCTACGAAGTTGGTTCCGTTATCTGACATCAGCCTTTCTACTGGTCCTCGTCGAGATAAAAATCTCTTTAGTGCATTTAGAAATGCATCCGTACTCAAATCCGGTACCAACTCTACATGTACGGCCCTTGTGGTGAGGCATATAAATACGCAAATATACGCTTTCTGAGACCTGACACCACGCTTTCGAGTTAAAGTTATACTAAGTGGGCCGCAATAGTCTAGTCCTGTATGGGCAAAAGGCTTGGAAACTTGTAACCCGCATTCCGGTATATCAGCCATAACTGGCGGGATACATGCCTTGGGCCTAACCCGAAAACAGAAGTTGCATAGATGAACGCGAGAACGCACTATGTTACGTCCGGATAAAATCCAAAAACGTTGTCTCAGAATTGAAAGAAGTAAATGTGGTCCTGTATGGCAATTTCTACGATGGGTGTCGTCGATGATAAGCTCGACGACATGATCCTTTTTTGGCAATAAAATCGGATGCTTATGGTCAAAAGTCAAGTTTGAATTTTCTAATCTACCTCCTACTCGTAGAACCCCATTCACTATTATAGGCCGCAGCCGCTGCAGAGCACCCGCGCAAGACTTCCCCATCTCAACCGCTACTATGGCTTTTGCAAAATGAACTGCCTGTAAAGAGCGAATAACTGCTGTCTCTGCCTGAGTTAAATCTTCCACCTGAGGCAGACCATATGATTTAAGTTTCCTAGCAAATCTTAGAACATAGACTACTATGCGAAGTAGTTTGTTCCAGGATGATACTCGCTGGGATAACTCATACAGAATCGGCAATGCTGGATTCCGTGTGATTAATGCCACCTCTGGTTTGGCTTCTGGAAGGTCAGTGCTGGTGGGCTGAAATGGCCGAATTGGCCAAGATGTGGGTTCTTGAGCAATCCACGGTGGACCTTTGAACCACAAAGGATGCTCTATCAATTGAGTTGGAGTAAGTCCGCGTGACAGACAATCACTGGGATTCTCTTTTCCAGCAATGTGATAAAAACATTTTGGATCTAGATTATCTTGGATTTGTGCCACTCGATTGGCTACAAATGTCTTCCACCTGTGTGGACTACCGTGTATCCAATGTAGAGTGACCGTAGAGTCTGTAAAGGCAAATATACGATCGATCTTCCACCTCGACTCGTATGTCAACAGAACGGACCTGATTAATTTGGCCAGAAGAAGTGCTCCACAGAGCTCTAAACGCGCCAGTGTGACAGACTTTAAAGGTGCTACCCGCGATTTTGCACAAAGTAGATTAACCACGATACCATTTGCCGACTGTATGTGTAAGTAAATTGCTGCTCCATAGGCTCTTTCGCTAGCATCGGAGAAACCTAATAAGGTAACTACGCCGCCAATTACTACTCCTACATGTCGTGGTATGCTTATCTTAGACAAAAACGGCAGCTCTAGCTGAAATTTAGCCCATTTGTCAATAATTGAGATAGGAGGTTCTTCATCCCAATCAATCCCGGACTTCCACAACTCCTGAATTAGGAGCTTAGTATATAGGATTACCGGCGCTACAAATCCTAAAATATCCCATAGTCTTGCCACTGTGGAGAGTATATTCCTCTTTGTGCATTTCCTTTCGCATGTAGTTACATCGAATGAGAAGACATCTAACCGCGGCTCCCATCGTACCCCCAATATTTTCTGTCCTGAGTCGTCATCAAATTTAACCACCTGTGGGTGTAAATGAGTTTCTGGAATTCGTGACAGCAAATCTGAAGAATTGCTAGACCACTTCATAAGATCAAACCCTCCAGATTTAAACATTTCAATAAGCTCTCGAGCAGTCTTGGTAGCAGCGGTTACCGACTTCTCAGACGAAACGATGTCGTCCATGTAAAGATTTCGCTGAGCTACGGTTGCTGCTAAAGGGAAGTTACTGCGTTCATCTTCACAGAGCTGGTTTATCGTACGCAAAGCCAAAAAAGGACTGGCGGACACTCCAAAACAAACTCTTTCGAACTCTAGAGTTTGTAACTTATCATTTGTATCAAAACGATACAACATTCGTAAATATTTACGAAACTGCGAATGTACTTTAATTTGCAAATACATCTGTTTTACATCTGCGCAGTAAGCTATCGAAAACAGCCTAAAATTAAGCAATATCAAAAATATATCACCTTGCAAATTCGGACCACCGTGGAGTATTTGATTCAATGACAATTTTTTGTCCGTTTGAGCACTGGCATCTAATACCATTCTCAGCTTGGTGGTCACTTTATCGTCTCTCAAAACTGCATGGTGAGGAATAACGTAACCCACATCTCCAGGTACCGGATTTACGGGCGCGAGATATCCTAGCTCCAAATATTCCCTGATCACCTTATCATAAGCTTCCCGCAGCTGCGGACAAGCTTTAAACTTTCTTTCCAGGGAAAAAAAACGTTTCTCCGCTAGTTTTAATGAACCTAGTTCTGTTGGATCGGACTTAAACGGTAGTGCTACCGTATACCTACCTGTAGAATCTCTGGTGGTGGTAGACTTGTAAAACTGCTCACACTCTTGTTCCTCACGACTCAGCCTTGCAGCAGTACAAGACGGGATTTCCTCTAATTCCCAGAATTTACGTATTACCTCATCTAACCGTGGGCCCGTGACTGCAAAATATACCGAGGTGCATTTTTTTTTGTTCTGGTCTTGTTATCGGAACTTCACCCATAACAATAAAACCAAGAGTAGTCTGCAGAGCATCAGGCTGACCCGGTGGACCGTAGATACGTCCAGAAAGGATCAATCGCGAGAATAATTGTGCACCAATCAACATTTCTATGTCTCCAGGGCGGTCGAACGAATCATCAGCCAGTGGAATTCCCTTAAGGTAACCTAACATTGATCGGTCTATTTCTGCGGTCGGGAGCTCATGAGTGATGCTACCCACTACTAATGGACGGATTTTATAGGGTCGTCTGCTATCAAAACGAGAGGAAAACTCAAGCTCGGTTTCCCCAGTTACGCGATTGGAGCTACCTCCAAATCCATGAACTGACATTGGAGAACCAAGCGTGTGGGTTTCTAGCGACAATAGTTTACAGCACTGAGTGGTGATAAAATGATTTTGTGATCCGTTATCTACGAGACATCGGATTAAATGAGCCTTACCTGACGCATCTAAAATTCTAACACGCGCCGTGGCTAACAAGACAGTAGACGATGACGAATCTCGCACAGAGTCGTGTGCTACCGCACCCTGAAGAGAACACAACGAAACTCCCGCATTATTTACATCTCCTTCTCTGCTGTCACCAACGGAAGACACGTCTGCGTATGTTTCTAATTCTTGTTTAACGCTAGACACAGGCAACGCTGTGCTAGACTGCTGAACGTTCCCAAAATGTAAAAGAGTATGGTGTGTCCTTGAAAGACACGTATTGCAACTGCCCTTGACGTTACATGCGTTTGGCTTATGGCTAAAACTCAAACATAGCACGCAACCCTCACTCTGCTTTACTATACTGTAACGCTCTTTGGTGGATAGATCCAAAAACTCCGCACAGCGAGAGAAGTGGTCGTGATCAGACCTTTTGCACAACGGACAGTCTTTACTCGAACTGACTAACGCCCGTGTAGCTCTCCCAGATGATAGTTTGCTATTAATAGGTATCGGCATCTTACCAAACGACGTAGATGCATTTTTACCACTACCACTAGATGTGTAAATACCGGTCCGCTCTAGGATTTTGGCTTGTTCTCCAACAAACTTTGTGAAACTTCGGTATGATGGCATTTTTTCATCTCGAACCGAATTCTCGAATAAGCGAGCAGTTTCGTTATCTACTCTTTTAAGAGCTAGGTATAAGAATACAAAGTCCAGTTTATCGGGAATTTCCAATTTTTCGAATGCGGAAACTGACACAGAAAATTTCGCCACAAATGAGTTTAGGCCGTCTACTGATGGAACCAAAATTTTTTTTAAATTAAACATTTCTTCTAGATATGTCGTACCCAGAGAACGTACATCTTGGTATTTACTAACAAGTGTGTCGTACATAAGCTCGTAGTTGTCGCTCGTAGGTGAAATGCCCGCAATCGTCTCTAATGCTTTATCCTTTAGTTGACCGCACAGGTAATATATCTTATCGCCGCTGTCAAGTTGTGGGTTCCGATGGATCATATTATTGAAACACTCGAAGAACATAGGCCATGACTTTGTATTACCATCGAATTTTGGTAACTCTACGGGTGGTAGCTTCATTCTGTGTGCTGCTTTATTTGAAAATCCGTTTGAATTTAAATTACTAGGTCTTGAAAGAGCGTTGACTTTGCTTTGGACTGCGATAAATAGATTCTCAAATGCTTCTAAATCTGTCGTGTTGGGTTCTGACTCCTCGGATAACTCCATTTTAATAAGGCATAATTCGTCAAACTCACTGTTATACTCCATCCTCAAGACAGATAAATTTGAGGTCAACTCCAAAAATTTTTCAACTTCCTTGTAGTTTTCTAAACTCATTTCGTAAGCATAGTCATGCAAACTCTTGATACGATTGTAATAAGAATTTAATTTTGCCTGCAATAACTTTATTTTTAAAAACTTTCTATTTTCTTCCGCCTTTGACATTTTTGTATCAATTCACTCCTAATAATAATGGATACGACACCTGCCTAATTAATTAATTAATTAATTAAATTAATAACTAGAGGCACTTTACCTATACCGATTGTACCACCTTATATTTATCCCAAATTAATTGCAATGCTCAATTGCTTCACACACACGTCTAACAACTATTTTAATTCACTATAATTATTTTTATTTTAATCTTTCAGGAATAATGCAAATTCACAACTTCGCTCATAAAAACAAATAACTTTATTTCTGCCTATAATTGTAAATCAATTCATGAAAGGCTCTATAATACAAATTATAGAAAGTGGCTTTTTTGGTTTTTATTTTATGATAACGAAGGAACGAATGAATATTAAATTTAATGTAGGTATATCCAGTAGGTAAGGATTACGAATGTATTTTGCGTACCTACTTGAGATATGAAAGTTTTGAAATAAATATGAATTTGATGAGATTAATAATTTACAAAATAAATAAGCTACCTATTATAACGGGATACCGCGTCGAGGAGTTATTAATCTATAATGTCCTGTATCTCACAAATTAAAACAAGTTTTTTATGTAACAAGTTTAAAGTAAGTTAGTAATGTAATATATATATATATATATATATATATATATATATATATATATATATATATATATATATATATATATATATATATATATATATATATATATATTTTATTTTATTTATATTTTTCAATGGACTGTATGTACTCAAGATGTATAGAAAACTAGAAAACTTTTCTATATATATATAGAAAACTAGAAACAGATAATCCTGTTCGAAGTAACCAAATGTTTCAGCCAGGGGCTTTCTCCAGACTTTCGATGCACTCCAACAAATACAAGGTATAACTATATTGCTCACCTACTTGTTTCGCCTTGTTTCTGGAGTAGGTACTCCCTGGCTTGGACCGCTCTATCACGTCAATCAGGTCGTCCTTTTCTTCACTTCCCAGGTTGCCACACACCCCTCTCACCAAACTGTTCGTCGCGAAAACAACCGAGAAGAGAAAATGAAGCACACGAAACCCTTCCTCGACAAAACGTCCGTAAAAATGCGCCTTTCGTGTAAAAAAACTTATTCCAACAAACCACCGCTGCCGCAAGAGAACCGAGAGCGCTACCCTCCAATAATCCGATTCAACGCGTACGCGAATGACAGCTCACTTCATCGTATATGCAGCTACCGTAAATACGGGTGACAACGATTATCGTTTTCGGATTTCGCTTCTACAGTTAATACAATGCATCATTAGAATGAATCCAAAATCTGGCTCAAACATAGCCTATAGTCAATAGGCACTAAAAAGGCGTATTCCTAACAAAAGGTCAAAAAGAAATAATTTTTATTACTAACGAAAACTTTAAGATTTCACGACATTGGGGTTCACAAGCGACCCACGCGCGGTCTTGAATAAAAAGTGCTAAAAATTGTTTTTTTTAAATATTAATTTCTCAAGAATTGACAAAACCATGAAAGATAAAAATATTTATATTTTCGAAATACATACTATTTTAGCCTGACAATCAGCAGCGGCAAAATAAAGAATATTTTCGCCTTAGATTTTGAATCGAAGATAAGGGCACCTCCCTTCTTGATTTAAATTCTAATTAAAATTCAATTTCTTAAAATTCTTTTAATTAAAATCAGTCTCATTGCATATATATCCGTGCTGCTATATCCAAAAGTGAAATCATTTCATCCGAATCATAGCATCCAACAGGGATGTTATTTACGACCTCTGTTTCATATTGTGTAACAGTGATATCGTCAATTGTTTCGAGAATTATTTTTTTCTAATACATGCAAACGCTTAAAAGTCTATAAAGATATGAACTCTCCGGATGTTTCCATCGGTCTTCATCATGATCAGGATTCCTAGAAGTTATACCATGTAAACTAAAATCAATATGAATATAGCAAAATGAAATAAAATCAAATCAATATGAATATAGCGAAATGTTTCCATATAATCTTCACTCGAAACATAAGCAAGATTAATTATACTTATTAATGTGACAATACAAGTGCTCCTTCATCAGAGTCCTGGGAGTGATTTTGAGCAGCACTTTAAGCTTCCGCGCGTACATTGAAGCCACAACTAAGAAGCTTACAAAATGTTAGGGTTTATAATCCGCGTATCGAATCCTTTCAATGATATTGTAAATATGAAGCTAATCTATTGAAGTCACAGTTGAAGTTCGCGTCACCTTTATGGTGTATATAGATTTCTGTAATACCTACTAAACATTAACATAGAAAGCTATTGCGACAACACAAATGAGGCATTTGTAATATTTATAATTAACCCTCTGGTGCGTATACGTAATTTAAATAAGGCTAGGCGCGCACTGCGGTAAAATTCCGTGCGTATTACTATCGGAAAATTTGGAACCTATAGGAACGCATGAAACCGCGCGCACTGCGGAAAAAATAACGTTCCGGAATTAGGACTGCTGCAGATTGGCTGCGGTGCGGTGGCAGTGGAAATATTGCCACCAAAGAAATTCATTATGGGCATGTAAATTCATCATTAAATATTAATTAAATTAGACGAAGCTTTTATTAAAGGGATCATATATTAATTTCGCTAATTTTTGAAATAGTATTTCCTTTATTTGAACGTTATTTTTTAGTTTTAGAAGAAAAAGAAATCTAAAGTGTTGCCAGCGCATATACCGCGGTGTAATTCGCAGTGCGCGGACCAAAAATGCGGTGTTTTTTACGTGCGGCGTACAGCGTACCGCACCGCACCGCGCGCCTAGCCTAAATGCTGTGTATTTTTTTACGGATTCTTTAATTGAAGATATCTGGTCGTAAAAAAATTTAATTAATTATCCTAATTAATTAATTTATAAAATTAATTATCCTTCAAGGACCTCGAGAACTACCTGACTACGAGACTAGGTACCTGTTGAGACATCCTCGTTTCAATAAATTTGTCTCCAGGATTATTACTTGCTGCTGTGGGTTAATAATAAACATGTAGAATATGTCGAAATATCCCATACTAAAGTTAGTTCATAGAAGAAATCACTATCTAAAATCCTTTTAGACAACCTGAAATTAGAGAATATATTTTTTTGTATACGATTAGGATATAGGTACTGACATACATTTTATTTACTATGGACAGTTTATATTATTTTTCTAACTACATATTGGGCTCGATTGCGTTTCTTCGTGAACTAGAATCGAAAATTAGTTCATGTAAACGAGACAGGGCAATACGTTAGAGCGGAATGTGACATGAACGGTTGTCACTTTTAAACCTTAAAACTAGCCACCAAAGATAAAGCAGCTGAATCTAAGACCGCACAAAATGTGTTCAAACTTATTCGGACTGCTATAAGTTCGACAAAGATGTTTTGAAGCGGGAAAATCGACGATCGTTCATTTCATATTTCGCTCCACTGTAATCCGGTGCTGGGTCACTCTGGAACAGGCGATGTGTCAAACTAAGGATATTATTGCATGTATCTACCGTGTCAAGCGATTGTATATGTGAGAATGAGCTATGATGCTCGCTCGATCGGTGTATCGCTCTCACACCTCCATGTATCAACCCATCGATATATGTCGATGGTATCAATCAACCACCTTCTGCGTGTCACCTACAAAACACACACACACACACATCCCCATTGCAATTTTTAACGGTATTAGGAATGGAAAAATGTGCTTTCCGTTTGCCAAGACTCCCTTCCGTCAAACCTAGGCACATTATACTAACTTATCGTTAAATAAAATAAAAAATATTTGGATTTTACAAAAAAAAAAAAACGTTATTAAAATAAAACACATTCCAACTACACAAAACTAAGATTACAAGAGGAAGAGAACTCATTTGATTATTTAAACACTACACTATTTTGTACAATTTAAGGTAGAGCAAGCAGCCTGTTTTCCTGATGTTTGTCACATGATCACTGAAAACGAATATTCGAAAATATTACTTATTGAATCAACGCCATAATTACATAGGCCTAATGACTGTTTCTGTTACCTGTTAATGTAGTTTGGGTGATTGGATCGTCTTTCGTTGTTTCGTTCTTGACCCTTTCCATTATCTCTTTGGCCATTTGCATTTTTGCCATTGGGATTTCGATTATTGTCTTGCAGTCTTGAATTTGGTTTAGCCCAGGCGCGCGCGAATTCGACGGCGGCATAGCTAAAATGGTGGAATTATTGTTATTAATACATAATCTATAAGACTATAAGACATATCAAAAAGCTCACTTTGCATCGTAGACCATTTCGAAAAAAATATTATAACGGAGAACATTATTTATTATAAACGGGGGAAAGTATTGTGATCGCGCAATGCGAGTGTGTGTTTGTTGTTTGTGACCTGCGCAACGCCTTTTTACTCGCGTATTTATAGGCGCAGAAAGTCCACTTTCACAATTAATTAAGATTTCATAACGCCCGCTAGAGCTGTCTAGCTGGCGGCAGCTAAAGAGCGGATGATCCCGGCTGGCGAATATTTGGTAACTGAGAGGTGGAGTGAATTTTCAGGTTTCAAAACGAAACAAAAGCTTTCGCGGAATAAATCAGAATAACTCTGTAGATTCATTTGAGTGGTGTAAAATAGATTCTGAATTTAATACTAGCTTTTGGTAAACTTTAGCTTTCCATTACAGTTATTTTTATTGCAAAGTTTTTCAAGCTTTTCAAGAAGAAGTACCACGATATAGCCACGACTTTACTTTTCTGGCCGATCATTAGACCAGAAGGGAAAGTATTGTGAACAAGGTATTTTTTTTTCGGGATGAAGACGGATATATTTATAGACGAAGATAACTTCCAGACTGAAGTCTGTCTGTGTGTGTGTATGCCTCTGTGGGTTTGTGAGTTTCCCCCGCCCCCCCCTTCTATCTCTTCCTCTGTGTGTGTGTGCATTTCTCTGTGTATTGTGTGCGTCTGTGTGTATTCCTCCACGATAGCGTCTAAACGCTTCATCCGATTGTGCTGAAATGGCATGTGCCGATTGGCTTGCACGCATTATTTGGTCGTCGAAAGAGTTGAAATGATTGTAGTCGAAATCGGCTCCACCAGAATACACGCTAGTCATACTTCAATCTCGAAATATTTGACTTAGAGGCTAGAAATTCAGTACACAGATGCCTTGTTTGGTTGGAATAACACAGATACTTTGTATAGTCCGCCATACATTAAGTAAATAGTAGGGCCCTTAAAAGCTGCGACGTCGCCAATTAACAGTAATTTGCGCAAACTGCTCATGGACTTTATTTTTGAAATGAATATTCAGATGAAATAAGTCCCTCGCTACTCGCAGGGAAAGTCTTAAAATGAAACAACAATTTTTTTCAAATTTACTGACAATATTTAATTTACTGTATATTCACGTAGCGCTGTTAATTGATTTCACGCTTTTTATAAAGAACTAGCTGTACCCTGCGCGCGTTGCTACGCCAAATTGGTCGCATTCGAAATTCAAATTCGCCGCTTTAAAAAAAAGAAGAATTTTGGTTTTATTGAGGACACTAAAAATTTTCCTTTGGTCCGATCGGCACCAAACTTCACAGGAACCATCTCCAAACTAATCTAAAGTTTCCCTCGAAATTTCATCAAAATCGGTCGAGCAGTTTAGTAGTCCATAGCGCTCACAGACAAACATTCATTTATATATATATATATATATATATATATATATATATATATATATATATATATATATATATATATATATATATATATATATATATATATATATATATATATATATATATATATATATATATATATATATATATATATATATATATATATATATATATATATATATATATATATATATATATATATATATATATATATATATATATATATCTATATATATATATATATATATATATATATATAAATATATATATCACGTTTTTTACCTAATTAAAGACTTTTTACAAGAGCCAAGTGACCGAACTGAAAGAACGTCCATTCCGTTCAATGTAACAATCTCTCATCATTACCTACTAAGTCTGAAAGGATTAACTTTTAATCGACACCAGTACAGTAGGTATGTTGCTATTAGAGATGTTGCTCCTTCTCTGGACACTGCAGACGTTGCGTCTGCTCCAGAGCGTCGAATTGTCGCGAACATAATACTTCCCAGAACTGTATTATCACGCGGGACACTCCTTTTATCTGAAGCGACTTATCAGTGTGCATCGCACGTACCAGAATACGGTGTAAAGGCTCACTGCACTGGCCATGTTCGGTCGTTGTGCAACTGACATTTAATTATTGAGAAATATAGCGAATATCGCTTTGCTGCAACAATGCCCGGCTTCCATAATGGCTTTTATCTTACGATCGCGCCATTTTTATCTCAAAAAGTTATTTCAGCACGTGTAAAACACGCGCATTCACATTTTATTATTTAATGTACCTACCGACGCGATATCTCCATCATTATTGGAAATAATTTTATGGTTCAGATATTGCGAGTTTTATCTTTTTATCATCTCTCTGTGATTGTACATATATTATACGATCTGTAATAATTATTATAGTCCACTGCAGCAGTGGACCATAATAATTATATTTGATGTGCATAATAATATAATCCATAATAACTTTACTTACTACACTGGCGTGACGAGCACAACTAGAGTTGTCAACTACAATGGGCGAACCACCTCAGGAAGTTTTAACGATTAGTCGTTTTATCTCCCTGAAGTAAACGCAGAAGACTTGGACAAAACAGTCCACCGTCAAGCTCCGCCACATGCCCGTAAGAGGGTAACGCCTTAACTCCGAGATAGCCAGGAGTGTTACCCAGCGGGCTTACACTCACGCTCTTACTTCCAATTGCGACCAGATTACTCCAGTCTCTCGATTGGTTACGAGTTCGAGGTCGCTTGCGCGGTCCTCTCCCTTACGAAGCGGTGAAACGGTGTATACCGAATCTATCGCGGACCACGGCATCCTTTGCCCGTCTGTTTACCCGGGATTGGGTAGCCGATGGTCGTTTCAAGAGCACTCGCCGTAAGGTCCGCAACCACCCCCGCTCTATAGGAAACAGTACTGCTTCCAGACTCCCCAGACTGTTAGTCAGAGTGCACGATCGATTGGCTTACGCCGCACGGTGCGCAGACCGTCCAGGAGCACCAGAAGGTTGATTATTAGGGGAAACTAGCCCTAAGGCCAGAGTCCTGCCTGGTCTCGCACTTCATTCGTGGAGGCCGCCGGATGGGTGTTGACCCGTGAGTGTGACAAACCCTGAACAGAATGGGTCTTCGTGGTCAACTCAGCAGGGGCCCATTAGGGCCAAAGGGCGTGACGAGCACAATGAGATATGATATATTTCAATGAATTATAATGTGAACGCGCTTTTTTTTTCGAGGCGAAAACGGAAATATTTTGACCCCCCCCCCCCCCCCCGAGACTATTAACCCTTTGGAGATCATAAGCTTTGCGGTAGAGTATGGACATTTTTGATACATAAAATCGTTAAAGGGCGATATAAATAACATGTATGTCAAGTTTTGTGAAAATTCGTTCAAAAGATTCTGTATAAATTGCCTGGATATAAGTGTCCCTGTTGTCCATAAAGATAAAAAGTTACAACTTTTCCATCTTTATGGACAATTTTAATATTTTATTATTCAACTCAGAAATCATAATATGTAATAAAAGAAAAAAAATACTCGATGAAGTCGCCATAAAAAATGTACTTTTTTATTTATTTATTTATCACCTGAATTTGTAGGTCATTTACGATATTTAAACAAAAAAAATACGGTATATTTTCAAACAATAATTTTATTTTTTTCTTATATTAAGATTCTGATATCTCAACAACTTGGAAAAAATATATTTTTTTTAATTATTCGTATTCGATAATTCACACATGGGACACATACATGCCATGGTCCTTAAAGGGTTAACACCATTTCCAGATGGAAGCTTGTTTATGTATCTGGCTGTGTTTGTTTATACTCTTTATTGCGAAAATGTCACAATGGGCGGATTTATTGTCATATGACAATCTCTTACAACCAACCCTACTATAACGTGTTATATGTATGTGTACGTGTAACATGTCTGTAAGTGTGTGTCTTGTTATTGCATTCGATCGACAGAGTTGAAAATGCAATTCCGTTAATTTGATTCAAACGGAAAATGGTGACCCAGCCGGGAATCGAACCCGGGACCTTACAATGTAAGATCAGGCGACCTAACCACTATGTCACCGGGCCGTGTGTCTGTGCGTGGGCCGTGTGCCGCGTGTCTGTGCGTCTGTGCGAATTCCTCCACGATAACGCCCAAACTCTTTATCCGATTGAGCTGAAATTTGGCATGCAGGCATCATTTGATCATGGCAAGAGCTTAAAAAGTTGTGATTGAAATCGGTCAACCAGGGGGCGTACTAGTCATATTTCAATCTCGAAATATTGGACATATAGAGTTGCAATATGGTACACAGATGCCTTGTTGGTCCGAAGTCACATTGTATTTTCACCGGTCACTATATTTGCGTAAACGATTGAATCGAGCGTAATTAATGCGTTGCTTTCGCAATATCCACGTCGCCGACGAACGATTCGCGTCGTTGACTGTCGATATAGTCGATGTTTCGTCACTGTACGGTGTGAGTTGATCCTGTTAAACATGTGCATCATGCTCAAATCCTTTCACAAGTCCTTGCCTACTTTCCGGAAAAGTTTTAGTGTGTCACAACCGATTTTTTTCCTGTAGGCAGAAAGATGGCAACACTACCTTCCCTAATCGCCTAATCAGTATAGCAAGCGACGATGCGCATCGGTCATTGCTGCACTCCCGCTCACCTCAACCGAATACATGTCCTCCCTTCTCCTCAGTGCGACTGCGGTCATGCGTTTTGCACTCTGGACCATCTCTTCTTTAAATGTCCCATTGTTAATAACTATCCTAACTTCATTTCGGACCTCTTAAATCTCAAAATTCAGCTCCTTATTAGTATAGACTTTTTATTATCGCTCAACTCCCCCAACGTCTACAAAATCATCTGTAAATTTATTAAACTCAACAGTATGTCCCTTTAATAATAATTATTGAATGTTCCTTAATAGAGTTTTTGTGTTAAACGTATATATGTATTGCACTATATCTTAAATTATTATTCGATTTTGTGTTTCCGACGGAGTGATGTTTTACTTGTTTCAGTGACGTCCACTAACATAAATAAGTTTCCTCCTATTTCAACGGTACACTTGGCAGTAATCACCCTCTTTGGGTGGAGCCATCAAATCAAAAAAGAAGAAGAAGAATTTCAAGCGACGACCACGTGAAATTATCCGTGCGTACAAAGTGATCAGTTTACAAAGCGTTTATTATCACATGAAATATTTTACGCAAGGGTGGTATTTTACCTTCCCTCTATGCCGATGATCTGCAAGTTTATTAACACACAACGGTGGGTGATCTCCCCGCTGCAATGCACGAAATAAACTCTACTATGAACCATATATCCAATGACATAGTAATAAAGCAATAGCATTGCAATAAACCCGACTAAGCCTCAATCTGAATGGCGGTAAAAATGTAATTGTCCACGATTGAACTTTTTTTGCCTCACGTTTGAATCGACAACAATGTCATCGAATCGAGAAAAACTTAAAATGACGCATCGACCATACTCTTACATGGCAGGTACAAATCAATGATCAAGGGGTTCTATAGACTTCGACAGTTGCAAAGGTTAATCTAAGAAAATGTTAAGCTGATCATTGCATGTACAGCCCTTTTTACTGCCTATTTTAGATTTTCTCATCCCGAAATAAATTATATTTTTAAATAAATCATCTACCTATATATTACTATCCCCGCCCCACCAACCAACGAGGAACAAAAGTATTGTGAACGCGTTTTCTATTTCGAGATGAAGACGGAAATATCAATTTTGAGCCCCACTGAGACGATTAAGATAATTTTCAGATGGGTCTGTCTATGGCTCTGTATATCTGTGTCATGTGTGTCTGTGTGTCTATGCGTCTTTGTATCTGTGTGTATATTCTTCCACGATAGCGCCCAAACGCTTAATCTGATTGAGCTGAAATTTGGTACTCAGGCATTATTTGGTCATGGCAAGAAATGAAAAGATTGTTTTTCCGCAGAGAAAATCCACGGTTAATTCGCCGTGGATTTTCACGGCGAAATTTTCGTGGCATATAGTCACTATGGAAGCTTGTCCACGGACACGGTGGAAAAACGGACGGCGCCGCCGTGTCTGTGGACAAGCTTCCATAGTGATCCATGGGATTGGGATGAATTAATTTGTCGCTTTATTTTAAATTAAATGTCTTTATTTCTTTCTAGTGTAATCTTAATTGAATTTTACTATATAACATATGAAATAAATAAAATAAAATATGCTTATAATCGATGAGTTGCCTACTAAAGACGAGAAACAAACATACATTTTATCACTTGTTGTGTAATCCCACACATAAGAACCCGGCACGTTTTGATCACCATTTATTTACTAAAGGGTACATTTCCAATAGTTCCATTGCAATGATCTTTCAATAATATGTGTGGCTTTTGATCGTCTCAACCATAGTTTTTTTAAAATTTAAAAACTACTAGCGTTAATATGGTGCCTTTCATTCTTTTCAGTTTGGTTTATAGCATCTTTATCAGCTTTTTAATCTGGATCATATTTTAATAATAAGTAAAAGCGCCAAACAACATCTGCAACTTCTGATGAAAGAGCGTCATAAACTCTGCAGGTGTGGTGACACCGCTAGAGAAAAGGAAAAAACTTGACTATTCACCTCGTTCTCTCGGAAATCTCCTGAACAGTTTTCTATGTAAGCGTTTCTCTCCACGGGCGCGGGCGCACAATGTGTACATATAACAAGTTACTCTGAAAAAAAAGACACTTTTTTTTTACAAAATAAACAGCTGATTATTGCCCACCATATATTCTCTAGGTTTTAAGGACAACATACTAGAAAGGGACAACTTTAGCAAGTAAAGTCGACCCGCGTGCGTCAATTGGGCGCCCTTTTCCAAGCGCCTATATGCGGTTGTTTGTATGTTGTGACGAATATCGCTTGGATATACTCGCCAAAAAAATCTTATGAAGCAAAATAATCATAAGATTACTCACTTTTATTTTATTTATTTGTTTTATTTATTTATTGGTTACATACACATTCAAGTGCAAGAGCACAAAAGAAAGAAACTAATTTACAATTTAGGAATTACTGTTATATGTTACATTTAGCCGTAATTTATACCGTCTAAATTTAGGTATACATCTGTCTGAACCCGGGTTAAGTAGCGCATACATTATATAGATACTTATTTTTTAATGTGCTAAGTAATCTTTGCCATTATGTAATACCTACCACCTCAAAGAATACTACCTTTCTAAGGAGTAACCAGTTCTTCCCTTTCTCTCCTCTTCCTCTCCTAATTTAATCTCCTAGGGCATTCTTAGTTTGCTACGTGCCCCGTTTATAATGGTTATATAGTATTGTATGAAGATCGGATAGATGCCATTATGTCACGGATAATATCTAAATTTTTAGGAAACCGTCAAGTTCCAGGGCGCCAATCCGTGATAATTCTAGGGATGGGGTTCACGCACAAAAAGCTAGACGCACGCCTTCGCCTAGCGGTTGGTCTAGATTATGGGAGGAGGAACGTCACTGACGGGGCCTCACTAGCTCAAGTCGGAATATATGATCCTCAGGGGTGGTTTTTTTATCCCGCCTTATTAGTGGCGTCCTCGGAAGTCGGGATCGTCTGTGAGGCAGACGGGCGATCAATTTGGATGGGGTATACTTGCTATGGAATTGGAAAATATACTTGAATTATTTAATTATGGGCTATTAATTATGGATTGAAATTTCCTATGCTGGCTTTTGCAGATTATAAAATTTATTTAATTATGGAGAGCGTTTCGTGAATTCAAATCTGTACTCAATTCGCGGGAAGTAGATTGTGGTAAAACGGCGCAGCGCCCTCTATCTTCGGATACGTCGCACCGGCAATGGCCCCCTCCTTCACCTCCGCTCCTACAGGTGGCGCCGGCGCTCGCCGCGCTCGCCGGGCCGTCGCGGCCCGCCTACTGATAACGAACCGGTCTGAGATCGCTCGCCCGGCGCGATTTAATATCTTTTACAATCGGTCCGGAATTACTGAATGATAATTTAACTTGAAATTTATCTTTATTTTTGGGTGATGATTTTGGATCTATTTATTTATTATATTATCGAATTTAATTTCAAATTTAAATGACCTGTAGAAATGAATACTAAGGAAAATAGCTAGAAGTTTCGCGATTCTATCTTTGTTGATTCGTGTTTTGAACGATTGACTAAACAAGAAATGTATAGAAATTTCCAAGACTAGAGTTCGTAGAATTTAAATGATAAGGCTCGGTTCGTCCGAACATAAATTAATGATTCTTAACCCTGTGAACTTTTCTTTTCTCTCCCTGGCTCCGCTTGCACGTCTTACGTCTCGAATTCGAATTATTACGAATTTTTCTGAGAAGAATATAGAATTACCAATTTTTAAACCTTTTTTATTAAATGAAACATAATGCCTTACAATGGAGTTTTTATTATAAAGAAGAATATATTTTACGAAAATTTATGGTACATGTTGCGTTCCTGTGCATAGGTTCTCCGATCTTTCTATATAATTTTAATTAATGCGCACATCAAGGCCGAATTGAGTTTCGAAGGTTTTATGAGTTTTCTATCGAGCTTCCGTGATTTTCGTGATTGAAATTCAGGGTTTCGGATTTTTTTAGGAGTCGGGTAGGCGTTGAAGTCTGTCGGTATCGGGATGCGGGTATCTCCTTCGGTTGAACCGTAGATTTTTCTAGAGAGACGTCGATTGATAATGATTGGAAATGATTTATTCTTATCTTTAGGATTATGGAAAAAAGGATCGCTTTAATTTTATGTTACGGTGGAGTAAGAATCTAATGGAATTTGGGTAAGTCGGGAATTTAGATTTTATATTTTTTAGATAAATGTTTGAATAGGAATATTATTTATCGGGGACCTGACCTTGGTTCTATCTTTTTTACTGGGTAAAGATTTTTTAATAAAATAAAGGAAAATAGTTTAGATGATTGATATTTTGTATTATTGAGACGTGATTTGAAAGATAATATTTTTGAGATTTTGGACTTGTACTTTGGAAAAGATATCCACAAATTAGCTTGCGATTTGGGATTTTGTTTCGTGGGGTAGAGACTTGAAAGAGAATATTTTGAGGGACCTGATATCGAGGGGGATTGCACTCCGAGAATACGGTATTATAGAAAGGGTTTCGCGGGTCGACTTTCACCTTTTCGACCTAATGGGGGGTAGCACATTTTATGAAAATTTAGGAAAAAGTGAACTATGCACGTTTATTCGGCGGACAAGCCGGCTATGCTATTTAATCTATTTCTATCGGTAGAACGTTATAGTTAATTTTAACCTAACCCTGGCCTAACGGCGATATTACAATAACCTGGGTTCCTTTCGAAGCGACGCGGTTTCTGGCGTCTGCTTCACATTAGTTTAATTATAAATGGATTTTAAAATTGTAATAGAAAATTATAAAAGAGCGAGAAATTAAAAGAAGCGAGAATAGATGCGGTTAATGGTACAGTGAGCGACTTGCCTTGTAGGGTTGAGGATTCCTCGATGGCCTGCCCAGGTGTTACACTGAATTTAGTAAAGATTCAAATGCTTCTATATCTCGTACTGGCTTTAAATAAAGAATTTTAATCTGCAGTGGCTGGATGCAGGGTAGTGAATGAATCGGGCGCGCCGCGCCGCCATAGCGGGCGCGCCCTCTCCGAAATATCGACCGTCTTCCTCGAGGTCCGGTAGCCAAAAAAAAAAACTATTACCCGCAATGGTAATACTGAAAAAATCTCTCCGCTGCGGATGAGCTGACTAGTGACGTACAAAGACTAGACGTCGATTGCACGGCAAGTTTATACAATGAGTAGGTTTGCTTAACTAGATTAAATATTTTATAAGTATTAGACTATAATGGTATACTTTCTAAGTATAGGGTAATGCAGCAGCATTACATGCCGGGTAGATAAAAACGTCACCGCCCACGGTGGCACTAACAAAGGAAGCAATAAGCAAAAAGAAACAAATTATACTATGAGTCGCTACGCCTAACACTTGCTACGAAGCGTAGCTGCTGGTGCGGTACTGTATTTGTGCTTGGATTTAACAATTACTTATTATTAGTTTTTTTTTATGTCCTATATATTAGACCTAAATTATTTTATTTTGATATTTATGATTATGTAAGTTTAACTTAACAAGTGGAAAGGATGGAAAAGTTATAAGTTTTGATTTAAAGTTCTATTTTTCTAAGTATTAATATGGTTTGTATCCTACGCATTTGATTATGATTTATGATGTAGAATTATGAGATCGGAAAGGAAATATATGGAGTAATATGGAAATGTCACGGGTATTTTGTCGCTAGAAGTTCAGTCATGGAAGTCACTTGCTCGTTTTTTAACGTTAAGTGGATATATAGTTTGGATATGGCCCTTTACAATTTACAAAATTAAATGTAGATCGCGTTGACATCCTTCCGGTCGCATCCTGGGTCCTGTAGACGTCTAAGTGTGTCCTCGAATAATGGCTGATCGTCGGTTTCGTCATGACACTCCAGGGTGTCGGCTGCAGCGTGGTTTACGTCACCTTACGACAGACAAGAAAAATGGAAACAAGCATTAGTTTCTTGAATTCCGTTACGAAGCCAAATTTCTGCTACGAAGTATAGAGTCTTTTTAAACTGTATCTTCCTATGCTACGCCACTTGCTTTGCAGTAAAGTCTATGTGTGCAGGAGCAGATTATAAAAGTCTATATGTTGGGTCATTAAGTTGAAGTAATGTTGTAAATTTCGGGTAATGAATTAAGACTTGACACTTCGCTTTATAAAGTCCTGTGTACTATTACGTTGTCTTGGTAATTTTCCTCGTAGGTGGCAATTTATGAACACTTTGCTTATGTAAGTCCTGTGTAGAACTGATTAATACGGGAACTTGCATAGGTAGCTTAACGGTTTCAAATGTCCATTCCACTGAAATACCGTAAGATATTAGACTCGAATTACTTGCACTCTCACTTTTAACGATAACTAACTGAATGGCACTTTCTTAGTGTCTTTCACTCAAAGAGCATCTGGGAAAAGAGCTGCATGCTAGTGGTACAATATATGCATGATATGCATGGTACTTGCTGTATTCCTGTATGCATATCCATTATACGGACGTCATCGGGTACGCTGTTTGTACGGCGACTAGTGGTCCTCTGGTGTTGGTCATCTGGTCTGAAGTCCTAATGTCTATAGAGGTAAGGAAAATGTGTCTTTTACCTGCTATGACTGCTTGGAGTTATAATTTCCGGATCGCAAGTTGAATTTAACGGTGTTTTTCCTTGGACGATCGGTAGTGAAATTTGTCGTATCCAATTGATTAGCGTGTAGATCCCTTTGTATTATTGGGTCGATATTCGCTGCATCGGTTCATCATAGTAACGTCGTTATGAGTATGGCCTTTTCTGCATCGTTGCTCCAATTTTTCTGGAATTTGAGAAAGGTATGCGGCATCATCTTGTCGAGATACTAATGTTTCTTTATCTGGTACTACTAGGATGGGTGAGGTAAGAAGGATAGGCTTGTTTCACTGTACCATGAGTAGGTATTGTGATATCCTCGTTTACAAACAATTAACTATATATTTCCATTCTTATTCAATTTATACCCTTGTGTGATCTTACAATATTTTATTCCTCAGTGGAATGTATAACAGAATGACAGTTATTCTATTTGCTATTTCCTTTCCTAGAAAAATTTAAATAAACAGAAATAAATTAGCATTAATTTTCTATGTACTAAGTTGCTATTACTATGTATGCAGTTAATATTATGTGTCCGATTAGGTACATATGGTATACAAATCAGTACTCTTTATTGACGGAGTTACTGTAAAAGTTCTTATGAAACAGCGTTACTAATATTTAAAAACAACATTTTATGTAGACATAATGACCTGATTAGTGATTATACGATATTTATATACTTATATTCTATGCTGATATGTACGTTTGTAGCTCTCTTTTTCCTTTCTTTTTTACTGACTTTAATAATATGGACGCAGACGTGCGTGTGCGTCTTCTGCACTTTTGATGTAATAATTTATGGATTATAAAGGGGAATGAACGTGGTCCGTTAGCGAGATGCGCTACGACCTTTGATTAAACTTATAAAAATGTTGTGCAATGGTTAAACTTTTATCGATTTATTGTGATATTTTATATATGGAACTTGATTTTATTTGCATTTTATTTCTCCTCGACATCAGATCTCTCCTATATTTATTTTTTAATGCCCTTGTTGTATTTTATTATTTTTATGATTTTTAGCGAAAAAGGGGGGAAAAAGGGGAACCGGTTGTAATATTGAACTTGATTTAACGTCATTTTGGGTGTAATATTTAATCATTGACTGTTTGTCATCTATATGTGCATTGTATATTAGCATTCGCGCATTGGCGCATAAATAATATTAGGAAGGCTATATGTTCCTTATTAATAATGTATATTTTTAGTATATATAATTTTGCCGGTTTGTTTATAATTTGTGTATGTATATTTGGCGACCTGTCTGAAGTATACAGACTCGGGTTCACGTAATTTTAATTTGCGAGACCCATGATCGACCGTGTTTTTATTTATGTATTATTTATAGGGTTTGTATATTATGTGAGTAAATGTTGTTATTTATTTGCTATTTTTTTTTTGAGTATATTGGAAATGTAATATTATGGGCTGTGTCATGTATTATTGTATAATTTGTGTTTTTATTTTTATAGAGCCTTGTTATTTTATTTGATTTTTATTTGGACGGGAGGACTGAAAAGTATGCGCGCTTTTCGCGTCAATACCACAGTTTTTGACTTTCCAGTCATTTTGCTCTTGATGGTGTGTAGTTAATATAGAATGTCTAATATGCGTTGTTCCGCTAGATATTCCCTAACTGTTTAAGATTTGTGAGATCTTTAGTGTCCAATGTTTATATTGTATATAAATTCTGTCTGATGGTAATTTTCTTAGTCTTAGTAATAATAATAATTTTCAGTATTTTAACGTAGATTTTCCTGTCGCGAGCCTTGCACACTCCTTACTTGCATCGCTTTCGGGCTCTTCCTTTCATAATTCCTTTCATACCAAAATTGTCTGTCTAGTACCTATTTTATTATTTGACCGTTTGTGGGAAAATATATTTACTATAATGAGGGAAGTAAATTTATACAGATATTTATATGCAATTAAGATCGGTTTTCCATGTTAAATTTGTAGAGCTTTCGATGGGCAAACTAATTTGAGCTTTATACTAAGAGTATCATTACGGTTAATCTATGGGGGGGGTGTTTTATTATAAAAACTTTCATGGTATGGAGTGACTCCATGTCCTGGCAAATGCCGGGATCGAATAAAGATTTTTCTGTAGCTGTTCATGTCGAATTCACAACGGTTTTGTGTACGGAGTTCTAGTCGCTACTTAGTTCTGCCGACTTACTCGCCGCGTGATCGAATAATAATGACAATAATGTAATATAAATGATATTCATAGTGGTATTTGTGCAACAGAGCTGACATGTTGATTTTAATTCTACGCTGACAGTTGATGTACATATACCCGGAAACCAATGGTTCCAATGGTGTTTCTGTCCAATGACGGGCTATATAACCACCAAACCCAATAAATAATAAAAACCCGGATATTCCGGAGGTGTTTTCTCTCTATATTTGGATGGGTAGCACCGAACCTAATATGTATATAATAATGGTATATCAAGGTAGAGAAACATCTTTATTCTTAGATCGGTCCGTAATGGCTCAGGCAAAGGGACGTTATTTGTTTATTTTTGAATTTATGATTTTATTTTTTATTTGGTAACTATATGACCTTTATTTTTTTTTAGATTTATTTATTTTTTAGGAAGTTTTGAAATTTGCATAAATGGAGAATGTTGTCTTATCGAGCCCGGTGATTAGCCGGGTTAGATAACTTGTAAAAAAATTTTTTTTTATTAAAAAAAATTTTTTTTAACTTTAAATTGTAAGTTTTGTATTTTTGTTTATTTTTGATGGGGCAAGGCTCTTTGTATTGTTGTTTTTTATCTGATGTATTATTATTGTGTGTTTTTATAAGTCAAATCGATATCATTTCAATGCATTTCTTTTAGTTTGGTTTATTTTATACTGTTGTATATTTTATTGGACTTTAATTAATTTATTATTTTATTTATTTTTTAATATGTGTACATATATATTTATTGTTTTAATTTTTTGAAAATAACACTGAGGTCCGTTTCATGCCTTTAATACTTGTTCGTAAATACCTTTTAGTGTACCATAATACGGTGTCTTCGAGTTTTCATAGCTTTTCCGAGCGGTTTATTTCTGTTTATGAGAGTATATTCATTCCGACGACATCACAGCTACCATTTACTTAGACGCGTTTAATCGCTAGCGATATCTTTGATGTGGAACGTTCCGCGAGGTTTCCCATTCATGTCAGCTAATTCATAGGCGATTGGCGATTTTTTAGCGATAACTTTGCATTTTGTATACCTAGGTGCTAATTTACTAGAGAAGAAATCTATTTTCCTCGATAAGGTGTGGTTCTTTGCCCATACAGTGTCACCTACTGAGAATTGGATGTTTTTCCTCCTTAAATTATACCTGGCCGCGCTGTTTCTAAAAGCTTCCATTAACCTATCCTGCACGACTTCGAAAGTATCCGCCAAGGCTTCTAGTCCCTTAGCGAACTCCTGCGGGCTGTCGACTGCTATTTGGGAGTTTTGGTCTGGCACGTACCCTAGCATTTTATGGTACCTTCCATCAACAAAAGGCTCTCGAGCAAACATTAGATACGAGGGTGAAAATCCTGTCGCGAGATTTATGTGATTATTTAGAGCATTTTGTATCAAATAAATGTATTTATCCCACATTCTTTGATTTTGACCTGACAAAATTGATAGGCTAGTTTCTATTGTCTGGTTGTAACGCTCAACCATATTGGATTGCGGTGCGTAGACGCATCCGTAGAATAGTCTAGGGATTCTGTATTTATCGATTAGTGCTTTAAATGTTCTTGATCTGAAATAGGTCGCGTTATCTAACGTTATAACGGCCGGAGTACCATAAGTGAGAAATATATTGTTTTCTAGGTGTTTGTTTATATTCACCGACGTGGCTTTTCTTAAAGGAAATAGCCAGCAAAACTTGGTGAATACATCGACCACGGAAAGTATGTATGTGAAACCACTCATTGATCTCGGGACGGGCCCTATAAGATCGATGCTGATGGTATGCATCGGGGTTTTCACAGATTTTGGAGTGACCATCAGGCCCTGGGCTGGCCCTGTTCGAATTTTGTGGGCTTTACAAGTGTCGCAGCTTTTTATGTAGGATTTCACCTGCTTTTGCATTCCTGGCCAATAATAGTACGATTGTAGCTTCCTTAGAGTTTTGAATATGCCGAAGTGAACAGCGAAGTCTCCCTCATGTATTTCTTTCATCGCGTTTTTCCTGTCTGCGAGCTTTGGAACGATTCTCCATGGGTTTAGCAGTTTCTCGCCTCTCCTGGGAGCGTGGTACTTGTACAGTTTATCGTTCTCTATCTTGTATTCCGGGGCTGCGTATGGATCGTTTCGTACCGTCTCGTACGTACGACTGTACCATTCATCTTCGCCGGGTGTTGCTGATAGAGCCATGCATGGAATCCTGGAAAGCGCGTCTGCTACCACGTTCAGGCTACCCTTTCGGTGAATGATTTCCATATCAAATTGTGACAACAATGTGCTCCACCTTGCCAGTCTGCCTGTGGGGTTTTCCAATTTGGTGAGCCATTTCAAGCTGCTATGGTCAGTCACTACCTTAAATCTGGTGGCTTCTATGTACGTCTTGTAATGGAGAACGGCCCTTAAGACGGCCAGCAATTCTCTTTCGCTTACTGAGTAATGCCTTTCCGCGGAGTTAAGGATTTGCGAGAAATATGATATGGGTAAGTCCATCTTTTCCTTTTCATCGTACTGGGTTAAGGCCGCGCCTATGGCGATGTCGCTTGCGTCGCAGCTTATTGTGAATTCCTTGCTAAAATCGGGACATTTCAGGATCGGGGCTGTAGTCAGAGCTTGTTTTAGCATGATAAATGACTCTTCCGCCTCTTCTGTCCATGTGAAAATTGTTTTTACACCTTTCTTTCCACCGGTTAGTTTGCACAGTGGTGCGGCTATTTTTGAGTAATTTTTCACGAATCGGCGGTAATATCCGGTTAAACCGAGGAAACTCATTACTTGTTTTACACGATCCGGTCTCGGAAAATTCGTAACACAGGCTATTTTTCCTGGGTCTGTCCTCAAGCCTTGTCTGTCGACAATATAGCCGAGATATACTAGTTCTGGCCTGCAAAACTCACATTTTTTCAGGTTTACCGTCAGGCCTGCTTCTTTCAGGTTTTCCCTCACTCGTAATAAGGTGTCGATGTGCTCGTCGTACGTTGTTGATGCAATTATGAGGTCGTCGGCGTATGCGAATACCTTATTTCCGTACTCAGGTCCGAAGATCTGGTCCATGAGTGCCGAGAGGTCCGAGGATGCGTTGCAGACGCCAAAAGGCATACGTACAAAGGCGAACATGCCCTTTCCCGGTATCGCGAATGCGGTTTTGTAGATCGAGGATTTTTCTAGCGGAATTTGCCAGAAGGCTTTCGATAAATCGATAGATGTTAGGTAACGTGCGTTCCCTAAGTTGTCTAGAATTCTTTGCGACGATGCCATCGGGTAATGGTTTTTCACGGTTATCTCGTTTAATTTTCTCGAGTCTAAACACACCCTTGGGCTGCCATCTTTTTTCGTTACGACGAGTATCGGGTTGCACCATGGGGACTTAATTGGTGTGATCACCCCTAGCTTCAACATTTCGTCGATCTCATCTTTTATCAGCTTATCTTTTGCTGGCGATAACTGATACGGCTTTTGGCGGATAGGGTCGCCAGTGGTGACAATTTTGTGCTCCATTAAATGCGTTCTTCCTAGGCCTTGTTTTTCGAAGGAAATGTCTTCGTACAGCTTCTTGACATGATCTAATCGTCGCATTTGTTCCGGCGTAAGATCTTCTATGTCCACAATTTGTTGGCATGTGGTATTGTTTATTTGTGCCACCTGGATGTCGAGATTTTCTCCGATTGAGATTTTAACGTCGAATTTTCTGATGAACTCGATCCCCAGAATTACGTCTTTTTTAATCGTAGGACAAACGAGGAAATTTATTTCTTTCGACCTTCCTTTAAATATCACCGGTAAAGTCAGGTATCCGAGGATTTTTTGCGGCGTTCCGTCGGCCGTTGCTATGCGGTTTTCCGATTCTTTGATATTTTTTCCTAGTGACATGTAACGTTTGTGCACTTCGTCGCCCAATATGCAGACTGCACAGCCGGTATCCACCAGTCCTTCGTAAGATTTTCCCATTATGTTGATATTAGCGTGTGGACGGGAATCGTTATATTGTGGTTTAGCCGACAACGTATAATTTTCCACGGTTATGGCCCCGTCTAATGCCTGTATCCGTGGGTGTTCCCGTTTTTTGGCTGGTTTTGCTGTTGAGTTCCGTTGCATCTTACGCAAAATCGCGTGAATGTATTTTGCAACTTGCAGTTAAAGCACATAGGATTTGGGTACTTTTGGCATTCTCTGAAGGTGTGTCCATGATTTTCGCATTTCTTGCAAAATAAAGCCTGAGGTGAAGGTCTCTGGGGGCGTCTCTCGAAGTTTTGCTGACGATGTCTGTCGAGTGGAGGATTTTCGTAGTTGGAATTTCTTTGGAGTAGCGGCGGTATGTCGCGGCGAGGTCCGAATCTGTCGTTGTGCGGAATCGCAGCTACTTCATCTTGACTGCTATTATTAGCGCATACGTACTGCTCGTCCACGGCTGCCATCGGTATTTTGTTTTGCGAACTTGGGGACAATGATTGACGTTGCTGGGTGCTGTTTGTCGCAGTTGGTGCTGGATTTAGCGCGTATTGTTCGAAATTTTTCGCCAAGTCCAATAATGTTCCCACGTCGTCCAGTCTGGTCGTTCCCAGTAGAGTGTAGTACAATGGAAGGACGTTCAATTTAACAATTTCGAGTATTGTAGCATCTCGTAGTCTTGGAGACAGCCTCGTGTTCATGGTGTCTATGCGTGTAACGAAGTCGTGCATAGTTTCTCCTGCGATTTGTTTTGTGTTACGCATTTGATTTTCGAGCCTCGTTTGGTAATTGAGTGACTCATATTTATTTATTAACGCCGCCTTTAGAGTTTTCCATGTCGTTACATACTGTCTGATGCTGCGAAACCATAATAATGATGATCCCTCTAGTAGGTCCGTAAAACCTTGGATGAGCTCCTTTTCGGTTACTCCTCTAGCTTGCACCTTATCCTCGACTATATCGATGAAGTCCAGGATGGGAGTGGATCCGTCGTATTTCAGGTTCCATTTGTAGATGCTGGGGAATGTCCTATGTTTTCCGATGTCAATAGGTTGGAAGATATCTGATGCTGATGCTGTGTCTTGAGATTTTTCTCTGTTCCTCGTGTCTGATCCTTCCTCGTTTCCGATATCGTATGCTTCACTGATCCTTGAGTTGTCGTTCGATTTTTTGTAGGTTGTGGGTTGTTCACGTCCTGACATGTTTACTGTTCTCCGGTTTGTTGTTTTTTCAACTGATCTGGAGTTTTTTGAATAGGATTTTCCTCACTGTTTTTGTCTGGCGAATGCTGGCGGTTCCTTGCAGCGGACCTTGTTTTCCTTGGTGCCATGATGTCACTCTCAAAATCGGAGAAAACGATTTATTTTAAATCCTTGAGGTGTAACGATCTACTAAGTGTTCTGTAATTGTTTCTTAACCCTTCAGGCCTCGGCCCCTCAGCTGATTGAAAAGTTGATGTCCAAAAATTTTTAGTAAAAATTAGTAAAAAAATTGAATTATAACACTGTCTCACCAAAACATTAATTACTGCCAAACCACTGTATCCATAATTAAAATAAAACAAATTAACATAATAAAACATAATAAAATAAAACAAATTAAATTAAAATAAAATTAAAACCGGGTCGTCACGCTGAATCGTGTTGTGGCCGATATCGGCCAATCGAGGCCTGAGGGGTTAATTGTGTTGTAGTGTGGTATAGTGTTGGTCTTAATGTTCTTATTTATTGGCTATGCGTGAAGAGATAAAGCTAGAAGGCTATATATTTATAAGGAGTAGCGAATTAAATAGTAAAGAAATAAATTTAAACGAAACAAAAAAAATTTTTTTTTTGAAACACCCTGTATGTGTGTGAGTAAGTGTTGATTGTGTAATCAAAGTGTTGACGTATGTAATGTGTGTTGAAAGTAAACGATGTGAGATTATAATTAAAATTTACAATGATCAAATTATTATTTTTTGAACACCCTGTAGTTATGAAGATGTAAATAGACTTGAAAAAAAATTGTAGACGAAGTGTTGATGTGGTGTGAGTGAGTGAATGTTAATAGAAACGACAAAGAGAGAAAAAAAAATAAATAGAGTTTGGATTTTGCGATTTCTTGCGAAAGTATTTTTTTAGACACCCTGTGCCGTATGGAATGTTTACTCTAAAGTCCTGCGATGTAAAATGGTAACCGTTCTAAGATTATTTTTTTTTGATGATTTCCAGCTGAAATATAATGTTTGGTTTGAAGTTATGATGCTGTGATGTGTCGCCTGAAATAAAACCTTTTGCACAAAATACTCGAATAACAGTCGTATTATTTTATGGTACCTATGGTTCTTACTTACTCCTGGGCTGAAACTTGAGGTAATATGAAGACAAGAAAATTTAATTGGTCTCCTTTCCTTCGATGAAAGCTGAAATAAATTTCTATATCTATGCACCTTGTATGATGTTATATTATTTTGTTTGATATCGATTGACAAGTGGGTTAAATATTTAGCAAAGGGTGGGCTTGGGTGGGTTAAATATTTGGTACCGGTATTTTGTAAAATTTTTATGTTTTATTCATTTCCGGATTTAAATGTATTGAAAAAAAATTTCGGTTCCGTTTTATATTTTTTTTTTAAATAAAAATCTATATATTTTATTTAAATTTGATTGTATGGTAATATTTATTTTTGAAATTATATATATTTTGATTTTCGAGATATGTTCGATGTTATAAATCGAAGGGAGGGTTTGGGTGGGAAAGTGAAGTTTTGTATTTTATGTAAAGAAATTATAGAATACTTAAAGACAAAATGAAAAAAAAAACGGGCCCCTAATTTGAGCGCCAATTTTTGCTACGTGCCCCGTTTATAATGGTTATATAGTATTGTATGAAGATCGGATAGATGCCATTATGTCACGGATAATATCTAAATTTTTAGGAAACCGTCAAGTTCCAGGGCGCCAATCCGTGATAATTCTAGGGATGGGGTTCACGCACAAAAAGCTAGACGCACGCCTTCGCCTAGCGGTTGGTCTAGATTATGGGAGGAGGAACGTCACTGACGGGGCCTCACTAGCTCAAGTCGGAATATATGATCCTCAGGGGTGGTTTTTTTATCCCGCCTTATTAGTGGCGTCCTCGGAAGTCGGGATCGTCTGTGAGGCAGACGGGCGATCAATTTGGATGGGGTATACTTGCTATGGAATTGGAAAATATACTTGAATTATTTAATTATGGGCTATTAATTATGGATTGAAATTTCCTATGCTGGCTTTTGCAGATTATAAAATTTATTTAATTATGGAGAGCGTTTCGTGAATTCAAATCTGTACTCAATTCGCGGGAAGTAGATTGTGGTAAAACGGCGCAGCGCCCTCTATCTTCGGATACGTCGCACCGGCAATGGCCCCCTCCTTCACCTCCGCTCCTACAGGTGGCGCCGGCGCTCGCCGCGCTCGCCGGGCCGTCGCGGCCCGCCTACTGATAACGAACCGGTCTGAGATCGCTCGCCCGGCGCGATTTAATATCTTTTACAATCGGTCCGGAATTACTGAATGATAATTTAACTTGAAATTTATCTTTATTTTTGGGTGATGATTTTGGATCTATTTATTTATTATATTATCGAATTTAATTTCAAATTTAAATGACCTGTAGAAATGAATACTAAGGAAAATAGCTAGAAGTTTCGCGATTCTATCTTTGTTGATTCGTGTTTTGAACGATTGACTAAACAAGAAATGTATAGAAATTTCCAAGACTAGAGTTCGTAGAATTTAAATGATAAGGCTCGGTTCGTCCGAACATAAATTAATGATTCTTAACCCTGTGAACTTTTCTTTTCTCTCCCTGGCTCCGCTTGCACGTCTTACGTCTCGAATTCGAATTATTACGAATTTTTCTGAGAAGAATATAGAATTACCAATTTTTAAACCTTTTTTATTAAATGAAACATAATGCCTTACAATGGAGTTTTTATTATAAAGAAGAATATATTTTACGAAAATTTATGGTACATGTTGCGTTCCTGTGCATAGGTTCTCCGATCTTTCTATATAATTTTAATTAATGCGCACATCAAGGCCGAATTGAGTTTCGAAGGTTTTATGAGTTTTCTATCGAGCTTCCGTGATTTTCGTGATTGAAATTCAGGGTTTCGGATTTTTTTAGGAGTCGGGTAGGCGTTGAAGTCTGTCGGTATCGGGATGCGGGTATCTCCTTCGGTTGAACCGTAGATTTTTCTAGAGAGACGTCGATTGATAATGATTGGAAATGATTTATTCTTATCTTTAGGATTATGGAAAAAAGGATCGCTTTAATTTTATGTTACGGTGGAGTAAGAATCTAATGGAATTTGGGTAAGTCGGGAATTTAGATTTTATATTTTTTAGATAAATGTTTGAATAGGAATATTATTTATCGGGGACCTGACCTTGGTTCTATCTTTTTTACTGGGTAAAGATTTTTTAATAAAATAAAGGAAAATAGTTTAGATGATTGATATTTTGTATTATTGAGACGTGATTTGAAAGATAATATTTTTGAGATTTTGGACTTGTACTTTGGAAAAGATATCCACAAATTAGCTTGCGATTTGGGATTTTGTTTCGTGGGGTAGAGACTTGAAAGAGAATATTTTGAGGGACCTGATATCGAGGGGGATTGCACTCCGAGAATACGGTATTATAGAAAGGGTTTCGCGGGTCGACTTTCACCTTTTCGACCTAATGGGGGGTAGCACATTTTATGAAAATTTAGGAAAAAGTGAACTATGCACGTTTATTCGGCGGACAAGCCGGCTATGCTATTTAATCTATTTCTATCGGTAGAACGTTATAGTTAATTTTAACCTAACCCTGGCCTAACGGCGATATTACAATAACCTGGGTTCCTTTCGAAGCGACGCGGTTTCTGGCGTCTGCTTCACATTAGTTTAATTATAAATGGATTTTAAAATTGTAATAGAAAATTATAAAAGAGCGAGAAATTAAAAGAAGCGAGAATAGATGCGGTTAATGGTACAGTGAGAGACTTGCCTTGTAGGGTTGAGGATTCCTCGATGGCCTGCCCAGGTGTTACACTGAATTTAGTAAAGATTCAAATGCTTCTATATCTCGTACTGGCTTTAAATAAAGAATTTTAATCTGCAGTGGCTGGATGCAGGGTAGTGAATGAATCGGGCGCGCCGCGCCGCCATAGCGGGCGCGCCCTCTCCGAAATATCGACCGTCTTCCTCGAGGTCCGGTAGCCAAAAAAAAAAAACTATTACCCGCAATGGTAATACTGAAAAAATCTCTCCGCTGCGGATGAGCTGACTAGTGACGTACAAAGACTAGACGTCGATTGCACGGCAAGTTTATACAATGAGTAGGTTTGCTTAACTAGATTAAATATTTTATAAGTATTAGACTATAATGGTATACTTTCTAAGTATAGGGTAATGCAGCAGCATTACAAGTTTTAAATATCTTAACTGTAATAATCTATATTTCCACAATGCGCGCACGTGCCACTGTGATTAGGTTAGTTGTAAGACATGGCCATGTGGCAATAAGCTCGCCTTTATGTAATATTATTAAGTGCAAATAAAGAGTTTATTATTATTATTATTATTAATGTGCAACCAAGCCCGCCTTGCTAGGGCGATCCTGTGTTAAGGCGAGCTCAATTCCTGAGCCCTATTGAAATGGCACGGTTATGTCAGAAAGATTAAAAAAAAATGTAACTAAATGTTTTTACCGCAGACAACGTCATACAAATGTGAATACCCGTTTGCCGCATTGGTGGCGGTCGTGTCGCGTTCATACGAACTTTATTTTTATTATTGTAATATTGCCCGGATAATAGGGTAGGATACATTTATAATCAGCAAACTGAAATGAGCATTGACCGATCGACGATTTACAGGGGTTTATAACGGGCAATTTTCGAACGAATAGAACGACATCATACGGCCGGCCACAAAACCATCCGGCCTTGCGGTCCAAGCTTCATGGAAATATTAAGCCCTAATAAATAAAACAACCAGTTCAAATATCCAGGAATTATTAAAAATTGAACAAAATCTGTTTTCCTTTCGGATTGTTCTAATAACATTTTTGCTGAAAATCACCTCCAAACTAAATAAAATTAATCTTCGTGTTCCTTCCAACCTCAATAGATTTAACCCTGCTCTTCGTGTTCCTCATGCTGGTACCAACTATATGCAAAATGCATTTCTGTGGCGAGCAAGTGACAATTTCAATGATTTGATTAAACGCTTTGACTTTGATCTATTCTGTACGAGTATTAACTCAGCTAGGCAGCGGCTGAACAGTGAATTCTTTAACATTAATTGTTGAATAATTTTTGATGTATTTTTATTCGATAGCTTTAATTGAAAGGTCACATATGTTCCTACAACGTTACTTAAACGTGATAACCTTTAATTGTCTCTCTGTTATCTTACTCCGTCTTTTTGTTAAATTATAATTACCTGTTGGTTTTCCTAAAAATAAATAAATAAATAAATAAATAACACAGTGCGGCGGTAGCGGCGCGGGCTTAACCATGACCTGATTACCCGTCCCTCCTCCACGCCATCACGGCGAGGTGGAGACGATGCGACTCGCGACGGCTTTTAGCTTTCGTCGCAATTTGCAGCGTCCGTTGCGCAAAAAAGAGCGACCTCCTCGGGTATGAGTGCGCCCGCCCCCGCTCACAAAGTGCCCGCCGCGCGTACGGGTGTCTCGCCTTTGGAACGCCCTCCCACCATTTTTATAACGACGCATAGTTTATCAAGCCGCGCTCATGAAAATGGATTCCTTTCAGCTGAGACAGCCGCGGAGCACTCGCGGATGCGCGAGGTGCGTGGATCGGCTTCGCGTTTCGAACGCCGAGGCGAAAATTGTTTTCTCATCCTGGGTCAATATGTAATATCGGCGGAGATCGACTCGGGTGCGAAGAAATTACAAGTGTGCGAAGTTATATCGACGGCCGATGACCATAGACGGATCGGTCAGGCAACAGCAACATTCGCCTCACTCAATAGGGTGCATATGGAAACGAACGAATATTACCATCAAAACTAAAATACGACTATACCGAACGTCGGTCCTTTCCGTTCTTCTTTATGGATCGGAAACGTGGACGTTACTACAATCGGACCTCGAAAAATTCGAAGTCTTCCAAATGCGATGCTTGAGGCAGATTCTCTGTGTCTCACTCCGCGACCGAATTCGAAACGAGACCATTAGAGAAAGATCCGATCAACTAACAACGATCGAAGAAGAAATACAAAAACGTCGACTACGATGGCTCGGCCATGTTTGCCGAATGAACGATAATCGCTTGCCACGTAAACTTTTTTGGCGAGACCGTCCGACAGAATGGACAATTCAGCGTTCGGCACTGAAGAAAACCTGGCTAAAGAACATCAGAGACGACTTAAAGAATCAACGATTATCGGCTACCGATGCTCGAGACATCGGCAAAAATCGTCAAGAATGGAAGCGAATCGTGAATGGAGGACGAGATCCAGCGGCACCGACAGCAGCGTATTGGCTGCGAGGGCGACCCCCTCCCCAATCGCCGGCTATGGAATAAATAATATTACCAGTCAACAGCCATTTTGCATCTGGGATGTGATCAATGTTTTCCAGAACTGTTTTGATTCTGATATGTATCTAGGCAACGTGATGCGATGGAGAAAAACTCATTTTACCAGTGGATTCAGCACCCCAAAATGAGGTAAAACCACTCTTTTACAAATCAGATGCAGAAGAAAATTTTAATTGGTTGACTAGAGCAATTGTCAAAAATGTATTTATCGGACATTAAACATAAACTAAAATAAACTTATTACTGATAATTTTAATAAGGATTATTTTTTCTACTAGCCTCAAATACCTTTTGGAGCTTTAAGGCATGAAATCCATTAAATTCTAGCAGTTTCAATGAGTTATGGGCCTGGAAATCATACCTGAATTACTGCCTTTATCATCTAACCTTTACTTACCAATAGTTCATAAATTGTCAATGACACAAGTCCAGCGGGTTTCCTTGCCATTCGAACAATATGAGCCATTTAGTTTAAAGGTAATTCATTATTACCTTAGACTATAGCGTGGAGCTACATTTTACTAAAAGGTCGCTCTACCATTTGGTTCAGTGTTTTCACGTTTCGATGACATTTTTTTTCGTATAAATTTTGATACATATTTTTTTAACTTTTGTACTTTTGTTTTATAAGTCAGAAATACGCGTACAAATTAAATTCGAAGAAAGAGTTTGGCAATCTTTTATTTATGGTAGCATAGGCTCCTTTATTTATTTATGGTAACCATAGTCTCTATTAAATAGTCTACTACTGTACCATAAGAAAAAACATAATGAAAAATTTCCTTATAAATTAAGAGCTCATGAGACTCCAATGGCAAGGAAATTCAGTGGAAATATTTTGAAATCTGTTGCATTAGGAAATTATAAATTATTAATTTTATTACAGGATATTATAAATATAAAGAATTTATAGGGTATTATTAATTATTACTTTAACAGTAAGAAACAATGGTGATAGAAATAATAAATCGAATTTGATATCCGGACCACAAATCAATAAAAACTGCAAGAATCTCATGGATTACATATTTTTCCCTCTAGGAAGTTCTGCTAATGGAGAATGTCATACGACTCATAAATAATCAAAACTATGTCCATCTTTGTTCATGTAAGAGTTTTAATAAATCCGCACTGCTGTACACATCTCCACTTTCTAGTAACGGCCCGGTGGCATAGTCGTTAGGTCGCTTGATCCTATGTTATTAAGATTCTGGTTCCATTTCTGGCTGCGTTATCATTTTCCTTTGGAATAAAATTAGCTTAATTGTACTCGATGCTGTCAAATAATTGAAATAACAGGACATACACGTACACACATGCTACACGCAGACATACATACATATAGAGTTATACACCCTTCAAAGTAGGTGTGGTTGTAAGATACTAAACTCGCCTATTGTAAAATTTCACAATAAAGAGTAACAACAAAATCATCTAGCAAAATACTTATTTCATCACTTTTTAAAAAAATTGCATTATACCCCTAAACGCTTAACGTACCAACGCCATTTAAAAAAAACTACGAAATCATTTGAATTTCTTCAAACTTTTTCCAGAATGACCAAAACGCTGAAAATTTACATGCTTATTTAGGGAATAATAACACGTACTCAGAGCTATAAAAAGTTTTATACACTCGTAAATTAAAAATTCTGACAAAACTGTATGAAACTCTGGTTTGTTTAGACGAACAAACATTGCATTTTGGTGACACACTTACTAGGTGTTTTACGTTTTTACTATAACAATATATACCTAATGGAAGCATATTGTCCCAAGAGCTAACGCCGACAATGCCACGTCATTTTATAATTACGTTCTAGGATAATAGACCATAAAAATAAAAGTGGTCTTGGTACTGGAAGCGGCTGCGTTCAGCGTATGTCTGGAGTTAAAATGTCTCGAAAAAGTAACTAAAACCATGAGCTAGTTAAATAGGAAAAAACATCAGAACTAGATATCAACTTTAAACATTACGAAAAAGAAATACAGGTATCTTAAAAATTGAGTTTTTTACTGCATAAAATTCCAAAGTTGTACATTGCGGAAATTTCCCGACTTAGTTGTGTGCATAACAGAGAAAATTGCCAGTGAAATTCGGATTGAAAACATCGAATAGAAATCTCCGCGTATCGTACTATCGTGAATAAGCTAATTATAGCAACTCAAAGCTTATTCATAAAAAAAAGGTATCGCAATCATTTTTACACTTTTTATATTAGTTCGATTTTATGATAGAATTGAAATATTGAGTCATAACTAGTCAATTGCGAATTTTAGTTATTTTAAGATTTTCACCATATTTTACACTGGATTCTCGGCAAACGTTACTGTTCCCGGTGGGCAGACTGGTCTAGTTATAGTATTAAGCTTTTCAGTAACACAAATATATAATACGTATTTTTGCCATAAATAACGTGACTTTTGCCTCTCCTCTCTTAGTCTATACGGTAAGAGTAAGAGAGGCGTTACCCCATAGTATAGTAATACATGCGGATGACAGTGAGCGCTATCTAGCTGACAGTAGAAGTGAGATTGTAAATTAATTTAAAGTGTGAATTTCTTAAGCAGTATGATTGAAAATCAACATTTCGATAATTTTCACCGTAGCCAAATGTCAAATCTCAAAAATTAAAAAATATGATATCTCGTCAAAAGAAGATACGTAGTTAAGAAGTTCTATGGCACAGAAAAGGTGCTTTGCAGTTTGAGTCAGGATATTATATTCTTTGTAAACGAATCGAATCGACGGTAGGTAAACGTTTCTAAAATTAAATCCACGCTCTCCGTTTGGCACTCGTCCTATCCCAAAATATTCGTGATTGATTGATTACAATCGCGGAGGCCTATCTTTTGGCTTTGTTCGTCGACGTTGTCATGCAAATATCGATAAGCCTGATGATTTCTTTCTTCTCTGCTTCCCGAAAGCTATCCACCGCCGGCGTGGAGGGCGCGTGAACAAAGCCACATTGTGTTGCGATGTGCCCTTGTTCCCTGTTCGCTCCCCAGCGATTTCTGGGTAATTAACCGATGGAATAACTTTGAAAAAGACAGGCTAATGACAAAAGGCATTTTTCGCCTTTGGCAAAGCTATTGATTTTGAGATGGCGTGTAGTGGCTACAGGCGTAGCAGCGTAGCGTGTGGCAGCGCGGCGTAGCACAAGAGATATTTCAATAAAATCATCAATCACTATCTTCCTTCTTCTCAAGACAGCCTATTCGTTTCGGATATTAGAAATCAGCATGTTTAGTTTACCCTTATTCGCAGCCAATTTGAAACTTCTGTGGTCATTTGACCAAACTATTACCTGAAAATTTTACAGCACTGAAATAGGAATTCTTTCAGGGCAAAATAGAGGCAGCAGTAAGATTTATGTATTTATTTACTGAAAACTTAAGAGCATAACCGAATCACTATCAAAATCGTTGTAAGGTATCTGAGCCCCCTCAAATGTGAGGCGTCCCTTAAGGGATGCCTTGGCAAAATGTATACAAAATGTATATAAATTTATATAAATGTAAATATAAATGTAAATGTGCGCCGCTTTATAGTAATCCGCTCTATAGTAATGCTATAGCTCTATAGTAAACCCCGCTCTATGTAAATGTAAATGTAAATGTAAATATAAATTTATATACATTTTGCCGTAGGCAACCCGAGCTAATCGCCATTCATTTGAGGGGTTAAATAATAATTCATTTCATAAATAAAATCGACGAGCACTCTCTATCGGCCGGCGGATGAACCGAGCTGTGTTCCATTGAGACACATCAGGCGGCGCGGTTTGTTTCTTGGCTAAGGGCGGAGTTGGGCCACAGATGGCGTTAATAATTGATAGAAATTTATAACAGAATTTTAATATTATTGTATATGAGATATTTCAACCAAAATGATCACAATGTGTTTTTGGCCCAACAAGGCATTTGTGTGCCAAATTTCAAGTCTAGTGCACCCCCTGGTAAACTGATTTCAATCACAACTTTTCCAACTCTTGCCATGACCAATTCCTGCCTGCATACCAAATTTTAGCATAATCGGAGTAAGCGCTTGGGAAGTTAACCACAATACAAAAAAATAACACAAAAAAATAATTCGAAGATGGCTAGCAATGAAAATCTCAAGATCTAGTACCGCTGAGAGCAATTAATTTAGGTGGCGAAGTGTACGTATTCCATTTACTAACACTGGTGCGCGATATCGGCTTCACAAATAGACGGTCGACGAAGATTATTGACGGTCACAAATAGACAAACCTGAGGTAACAAGCTAGGTTTGTCGGTTTTACCATTTCAACCCTTCGAGTAGCGGCATAATTTCATGGCAGACCGCAACAATTTATTGGAATTTCTTGCAATATCGCCGCGCTCGACAAAAAATACTATAACTGGAACTATTAAAAAGAATAACTGCGAAATGATCGCATTAAAATGTCGTGTACCTATAGAATATTGAAATCTGATTTGGTAAAACAATTAGATAATTATGAAGAAATATAATTATGAATAAATTATGATGAATTATGAAAAATTATGATAATTATGAATAAATATGAGAAAATCGAAAAAGTGAAAAAAACTCGGCATTTCTAACTTGTACTTGTCTTACGGAAAATAGGAAACCCTATTTAGAAATTGTAAATACTTTCGTGATCTTTATTAGATTCTCTATCAAAGGATTTCGTTTTGCTTATTTACATACAAAAATATTTAGATATTAGGTCATTAAAACCAATAAAATTTTTGAGGATTTCTCGAAAAAAAAAAATGTTGATGTTTGACAATGGAATTTTACCAGAAATATCGGCGAAATGACGCGCGAAATTATTGTAGCGACCGTCTATGTATATATGGTAATAATGAGATATTTGGTATGGATTTTAGGATGCGTTTGAATTAGAAAATAATATTACTGTGGGCTCCGGGAGCAAGCCCGCCAATATTGGTCGTTACGTAGTCAACAGTGTTTTAATGTGCAACCAAATTTGGTCGTTACGTAGGCGAAGGGTTAAAAACAAAAGACTTAAACTTGAACAGGGACTTAAACGGCTTCTAGTAAAAGATCAGTCGACCGGAGAACATCTTTTGCGAAAAGTCTCCACGATGAAGCCTCGTCGTTCATCCGGCCACGGCATATTGACTACTGAAACCTTATCGTTTATCCCCCTAGCAGGACTGACAACGACGCTCTACCTGGTCAGGTGCCCATTCTCAGAAATGTGGGGCTCTATCTCGCCCACCCTGTATATAAGCACGTCCAAATATATATTTGACTAGCTGACCCGTGCCCACTTCGTTGGGCGGTAAAACTTTTTACCTGTGACGAAATTATGAGTGTCGTTCGGTTAGTACTGTGTGCTATGATTTATTTCCTGGCTGCCAAAAGAAGGGTTATATTTTTACTGCATATGTATGTATGTATTTGCATGCCAATTTGACTATAATACCGTTATTTGTGAGTGGCTTCTTGTGAGTGTCTTATTTGTGAGCGTATTATCTCTTTAACTATTTATGCAGTAAAGGGGAAATTATATGCAGTAAAAGGGAAAACTCTTTTGTTTGTAACACTTAAGACGATAAATATACTTATTTTGATAAGAATTCATAATTGTTTATAATATGACCAAAAAACATGATATTTAAATATTTTTTTTAATATGACATACTACTTTTTGTGACTTAAATATTAAAGTTAGACATATGATGTCGCTGACTTTTTTGTAGGCATTATCAAGCTCTACCACTTTTCTCTAGAACTTAATCATATATCTCTCATCATTAAGGCAGCGTTAGTTAGAAACGTTTTCGTTCGACCGCTTATTCTCTGACTTACTTTGCAAATCCGACTACCACGAAAAAGTCTTTTCGAATTTTTTGGATAAATATATAGCCTATAACACTCACAAATAGCGTGGCTTTCTATTGTTAAAAGAATTTTCAAAATCGGTTCAGTAGATCCAGAGATTACTTCCTACAACGTCACAAAGTTTACCTCTTTATAATATTAGTACAGATTAAGTTACTCATATTTTTCTACAACTATTTACAACAATGAAAAATTCGTATACGATATGCAATAGCGGATTTTGCTATGGTGAATGCCTTCAGCTGCAACGGACATCAACAGCAAACAACCATGGAATCCTCATCCGTCGGCATTAAAGTCGATATAATTTTGCATCATAACAAGCTTACTAGGACACGGTTTTCCTAATATCCCGCCGTTATATTAAAGTTCATTACAACGAACATTTCATAAATTTCGCTCCATAGAATTCGCGGCACTTGATGTTTAATAGAGCGTGCTTGAATATTGTGCAAGGTATAACGATCCCCAGGGGCGTGTTCTACCTCGTAAATTTCAGTCTAAATGCGTAATAAAAATCGCAGGTTGAAATGACGCAGTTTCCTTCTAAAGCGTTCGCTTAAATAAAACTCGCATTATAAAGTCGTCCATCTTTTGTGAGGCGGAGTCCTGAAGACGCTCAAACTCGCACATTTCTGGCTGCCAATTTTTACCACGGGACACAGCGAGCGGACGCAACCGATTGCTTGTAGTATCTGTACAATAAATGGAATAATAAAATCGGTGCTATTTAGTATGTAGGGGACTGATAGATTGAGTTATTTGATTGAGATTTAGCACTGGATAGATTATATTACTGTATTTTAACCAATTTAAAGGTAACTTATTTAAAACAAGTTATATCTGACATCATTTAAAAAAATATATGATTATGCTATGGTTAACAATTTTATATTTTTCATCTCATCGTGTATTTTAAGTCCCATTTTATTTTATTTTTTACAAATTTTTTATTTTTATAATTACGTTGACTACCTCACTCTATTTTTAGGCAGTTATGATTATCTAAATACTAGCTAATTGTGCATATTTTTTATGATTATGTTAAGGTTAACAATTTTATATTATCAATGTCACTTTTATATTATCAATTTTATATTCAAATTTCTAGCTTGTAAGAACTCTTAGTGTATAAATTCTCTCCACTTTTCTATGTTCTATATTACTTAGTTTTTTTTATTGGTTCGTCATATATTTAAAACAATTTAAATGTCCGCCTTAGAACAGGCTATTGCCTAGTTAGGCGACATTAAAATAGGATCACTGGCAACAGTTTCTGGCATAACATGTTATCAGTTTTTTGCTACTGGATTCTCGGCTATGACAATGTATTTGTATATGTCCATTTACTGCAGATAATTACAATTTACCAAATAAATAAAAAAATATAAATAGAAATGGCATCTATCATAAAAACGGACCTCTTTGAAATGAACTTGCGAACTTGCAACGACGCTCTTTCACTGTTGTTTAACTTGAACAAATTGTATCGTTCGTCATTTGTTATATGCAAATTTTTTGTTTCATAACCGATCAGATGCTATCAATTAATGTTTACGAGTTATGAACGAGCGGCTGTTCGCTTTTCTTTACTGCTAGGTGGGTTACGTAAATGCACGAAATGGCGAGGCGGCCCCATGGCCACCTGAAACTTTGCGTTTTTTAGCTTTAAAATTTTAATATATGTTTACTGCGCAACGACGCGGACGTCTAGTTGAAAACGGAACGCGACACAATAAAACGAAACGATCTCGTAAAAGCTACGCGGCGCGCGCGACGCCGCACAGCTGCCGCACTACTGCAAACGCCCCCAAACTCCTGCAATAATAATACTTGCGGGGCTAGGAGCCCTGCTAATGGGGATACTTCGATTTTGAAGCGACGCGGTAGCGGAGACAATCGCGTTTGACGGAATGAATAAAATCTTATGTCGTCTGTAGTTATAGGCGAGTAAAATTACAGAGTTAGGCAATGATCAATGGAATGAGCTATAGGAGCGCAAAGGTATATTATCAGATAGCGCATCAGGGTAGCAAACATCGGAGATGGCATAGCTGAGGTGACACTGTTTGTAATAAGCAGGCCATATAAGACACAGAGATGACGATCGTTGGAGCACAAAACTCTTACTGGAGACAGCACCGGCCAGTTGATGGACTATATGGCAGCAGCAGGAACGACCGGCAGAAAATAGCCGTCAACAAATCAAGTCTACATTACTCTGTTCCTAAGGAGCGAATCGTCCAATCCAAAAACGTTTTGTGAGGAGAATGATCACTACGAGGAAATCCTAAAATAACAGAATTTAAACACCTTGGAAGACCGCCGCACAGTAACCAACATGGCAGTGCTGTATGACATTTTTCACAATTAGTTGGACTTTGCTGCAGCCTGCAATATTGTCATTAGTCTACATGTGGGCGCCTTCGAAATAACCAAGGTTACCCCGTACGTTTTATGTACCTACCAAGTTGCAATACAAGCCGTGTAAAAACTTTCTATTAGCCGTATTATGGACACGTACAACAATAGGTTCGGTATCTGTCATTGATATTTTATCTGTTTTACAAAAACACAATTTATTGAGGTAATATGTGAAAAAAAAAAAAATGATGTATTGATAATTATGTAACGTAGACGTATAATTCATTATGACGTATATTATATTCATATATTATGACGTATATTCGGACGATGTAGACAAACTTCAACTCCTGGATTTAGGCACTCGAAACAAATGGCCTTAAGATTAGTAGAGAGAAGACAGAACACATGTTGTCCATTTTTGATGACATCACTAACCCTAATAACAACAAGATCATTTTAGGAATTACGCTTTTACCGACGGTGACGCAATTTAAATATTTTAGCTGAATACTAAGCAATAATAGCAAAATTGTCAACGATGTTACTCATAGATCTACAACAGGGTGGATGAAGTGGAGACAACTAACAGGCGTTATGTGTGACAGAAAAATGCCCCTTAAGATCAAAGGGTAAATATATAAGACAGCCATTAGACCTGCTGTCTTGTATGGTGTTGGGCGACTAACAAACAACATCTTAATAAACTACATACAATAGAAATGCGCATGCTACGCTGGTCAGCGTGTGTCACACTATCAGATAAAAATCCGAAATGAGTACATAAGGGGAAGTTTTAAAGTCGCTCCGATAATTGATGAAGTTAAAGAAAGACGCTTACGGTGGTACGGTCACGTCAAGCGATGCCCAGGTGGTCACTTGGTGAAGCTTGTCCTAGACCTGCCAACGACGAAACGTGCTCTTGGAAGACCATCCGCCACCTGGTTGACGACGGTTTAAAAATACCCGAGAGAAGCTTAACTCGACGCCGACACAGTACAAGATCGTGCTCAGTGGAGGAGAAGGACAAGGAAGGCCGACCCTAAGTAAACGGGACAGGGTCTATGAAGAAGAAGATGAAGAGATAATTATGTAACGTGAACCTGAACCTGCCTTTAATGTGTTTAAACTGTCCTGATATTTTTTTCCCGGCTACATTTCTTTGCATAACCCCCCGAATTTGAGGCGACCAGCTCTGGTTGCCTACGTCAAAATGTATACAAAATGTATATAAATTTATATAAATATAAATATAAATGTAAATGTGCGCCGCTCTATAGTAATGGTATAGCTCTATAGTAATCCCCGCTCTATGTAAATGTAAATGTGTGTGTAAATATAAATTTATATACGTGTAGAAATTTTAGGGTACACTCGTCCTCATGGTTTAATACTGATGCCGTTATAATTTCGCGTACACAAGGACAGCTAGTCCATTTTAGCCCGTCACATTCTATTGCTGGAGTGACCTTTTGTATGCCTTTCGGGATTTGACAGCTGGAAGTTCCATCCCCTCCATTATCACTATATTTTATTAGATTTTAAATATGTATTTATTCCCCTTATTAAAATAATTATAATGTATACTCATCTTATCACTTATATATTTTTAATAATACACTTCTAATTATAATTGGCAACTGTGTGGATATTCCACGGCTTACGTAATTTTAAACAAATAATAAAAAAACAATTTTTTGCTCACCAGACCCAACATTGAGCCGGTACGAGTAGGCATACTATTTTCTTCTGTTATTATATATTTACTCTGCATCATTAACTTCCGTTCCTCTTTGTTCGTTCCTAAATAGAATGACTGTTTGGGATATTTTTTATGTAAAACCACTGCCAGAAATCTCCTGAAATTCCCTTATTATTTGGTCGCATATTTGTATACTTCTTCCCAGGAATGATGTTTTCATGTCAATTTGCGCAATGTAGTGAAAAAGGGAATATACGTTTACCGCACTGAATTCGGTCACTAAATGGGCCGGAAATATTCATTTTTGCGCCGCATTGCGAGATTGTCCCTTTAGATTCGTTTTTTGTTTTCATTCAGTTTAATCTTATTGAAATTCAGCTATATGTGTAAAATGAATGAATTTTAATTTGAGAACGCTGCCTTCGAACTAATTGTGCTTCGGGAAATAAAGGCATTCATGTCCACTCTGCGTAAGTTATTCCCGCGTATCCCATTTAATACGCGAAATTCGGGAGAACGAGCAAAAACTCGAAATGGTCGAAAAAGCGGCGGCGGCCGTACCTCGCTGAATAATGAAAACATTCGGAAGACTGGAAGCTGTTTAGCTCTGAAATATTGCGTGTACAAAAACTTTGTGAGGCCCAGAGAAATCCACAGAAAATTTTAACAAGCTTCTTCCCGAAAGGAATTGTTTAGGGAAAGGGGTTTATCCGTTTCGAGTCATAATAACTGCAGATACTCAATCACGTTTCCGGATTTCCATGAGAAATGAATATTATCGAGAGTTTCATGATGTATGGTGCTTTACAATAAACTGACAATGGACGAACAAACGACCGACGGACCTAGAGCGGTGATTGTAACTTGGCTTTTTAATAAATCTAAGGAAGACTGCGAGGAATTATTGAGAACTCGGGTGAGATCATCCTATATATTTATTATAACTTTATTTTTTATATTATCATTTTAAATATATGTCTGAATTTATTTATAATATAATAGTAATATATATGTTATATAAAATATATTTATATTTGGTATATATTATGTTTATATGTGTATATATCTAATATATAGGAATTAATTATTAGTAGATTGTTATCAATTTTAATTAACTAAGTAGATTGTTATCAATTTTAATTTAGTTTACATAGTTTAAGTTTAATTTTATTGATGTTTTTAATTTTATTCATGTACCAGATAAGACGAATCTAATAAGAAAACATCTTTTGCGGTAAAAATAAAATAAAACTTTTGTTATAAATCAGTTATAAAGGCAGCTAGTATCGAATGTATCTAACATTAACGGCAGAAAATGAAATATCATATATTTAAAATTTAAAAAGCAATAAAACTATAATATTATTTTATATTTATCTATAAAGTATATATTTATTTATGAATGTACGTGTAAATTTATATGTATATACCTAAATTTAATATTATTACGCTTTATTATTTTGGAGACATATCTATCTTCTTAAATGTAACATAATAATATACAAAGATAATACAGCAAGTTACGAAAACCACTCTACCTTCTTTTATATTAAGCCTACCTTGGTACAGGCGAGGCCTAGTTAGGATGGCTTTGAATTTTAAAAATATATGTAATATTATAGACTAGGTAATAAAGAATTTTGAATTTTGAATTTTTTGAATTTGAATGATGTAGGAAGGGTGAGGGGAAAGGACGGAAGAAATTTATCAGCGCGTTTAGTGCCTACTCTTTGAGCCTACGTTTAAAGCAATACAAACTTGGTGCTGTCCTTACGGAAAGCGTTTTAGAGACGGGCTCCATTTTGGATGCAGGAGGGATGTATTGGATTTTCTCCATAGCTAAAATGAAAAAAATAAGGATAGAAATGAGTGTGTTTCAAAATTGTAATAAAACCAGCAAAATTATGAAAAATCAGTAGTATATTTAGAAATTGACGAATGCGCCACGGGCAAGCACCTCCTCCCCTCTGCTCGTGGCGCGTGGCGTAGCGCGAATGCGTGGGCCTTAGGCCTTAGGAGCAAGCCATACACAACGCTGTATGTTCAGATGCCTGCATTCCACGAACAAATACGAAGAGTATATAGCACGTTTATGGCATAATCACAAAAATAATATCTATCCCTTTTCTTAGCAAACTTGGTATCCCAGGCATATTTGTCTACCCGATTAGTCTGTAGGTACTTAATTAAAACTACAATCGGGGGGGGGGGGGGGGGGGGGAGGGAGAGGGCAAAAAAGAATGCCAAAAAATCTGCATTCTTTTACACATCTGTGAAATATTGCTGATGACTTTGTATGACCAATTAGTGACTACGATATCTGCGACCCAATTTCAGTATAATTTTTTTTAAAAATTATCTCCGTTCTGCCGTGGCCTACGAATGATTGACTAGTCGACATGACATCTACATATGTATATTACTTCCAATATGACGTGGATCCAGATGTGCCGATTTACCTCCATCTAGATACTTGTCCATACTTGAAAACCACTTGTCATGCGTTTTATTTTCTTTGATTGTGTGAATTACTTTTGTAAAATTTCTATTTAGGATTTAATATTGAATTTTCCTTCACACTGTGAATTTAATATCTTTTCAGAAAAATCTAGAAATAAAAATGGAATAAAACCACACAATTTTTGTTGTAATGGCGGTTATAGGAGCTTGCTTCTTTTGCCCCTCTCGATAAATCAATTTCTTTGTGTCCGCCAACCCCTCCCCCCTTACAATTATTCTGGATCCGCCTCTGCTCGATAGTCGACAGCAATTTACTAGGGAGTTTTGATATAAAAAAATATATTTTAAAAGGAGCTTACGCCTACATTCTTATACGGTGTGAAACTAGATGTTAATCATCCTCTAAATAAAAGCGGCTTATGTGTATCACAGCACCCTATATATAGGGGATATTGTAATTATATCATATTTTGTATGATTTTTCGGGAAAAATATTTGATTTATTTTAGGCCTTATATTATTTCATAATGATATGCTGTATGCTTTATATGTTTAGGTGAGCTATATGCGACTTAAGCTCTATGCCACTATGATGTCTTCTTAGCTGGTTTCGGCTGTGACGCCCACAGCGCTTCATAGTTAAATTAGGGTATTCCGTTGCTCTGCCCTCTCGTGTACTGTGTAACCAATCTTGGTGAAAACAATTCGAGTAAGGCGCAAGCCACCCACAACGGACGTAAGACTCGAACACGTCGCGGACGCCAACACCGTTTGAAGAACTTTCATACAGAATGTACAGAAAAGACGGGGGCCTAGGCACCGTCGTTTTAGGCGCAAGCCACACACAACGGACGCAGGGTGCAGACGGGACGCGGACTTGAATTTTTAGGAATATACTGTGTCTGCGCCCCGTCCTTTCTGTTTTGCGTCACGTCTTAAAAAGTCGGGTGCGCGTCCCGTCTGCTCTCTTTTCGAGTCTTACGTCCGTTGTGTCTGGCTAGGCCTTAGGAGCAAGCCAAACACAACGGACGTAAGACTCGGACAGGGCGCAGACGGGAAGAAACGTGTCTGCGCCCCGTCTGCGCCCCGTCCTTTCCGTATGTTTTGCGTCGCGTCTTTTCTTTACATTTCGTATGAAAGTTCTTTAAACGGACTCTGCATCCGCAACGTGTACGGTTCGTACATCCGTTCTGTCTGGCTTGGGCCTAAGGCTGAAGCCACACACAACGAACGCACAGAAAAGACGGGGCGCAGACACGTTTCTTCCCGTCTGCGCCCTGTCCGAGTCTTCAAACAGAGGTGACGTGGCGCGGGCGTCGGGCGAGGACGTGGCGTCCTATACAATGGTAACGAACTATACAATTAAGACAGAAAGGACGTTGTGCCGGTGCGTCTTTTCGGCTACCGCGCCACGTCGCTTGGCGGCCGCAAGCGACACACCGAAGCGGCGAGTGACGTCGTACCTCGAACGAAAATGCATAACAATGTAGAATACAATATTGTTTTTTGTGAGTTAGTCGAGAAACATCCATCATTATTTGACTTCAATCGCATTATGTGACTTAAAATATATAGAGTTAGCGGTTAATGCATAATAATTTTTCCACTTCGCATGGTTTCGCAATGACTGAGCGACTGAAGGCTTTTTCTGCATACTTTGGTCACGTCGCGTCCGCGCCACGTTCGCGCCACGTCCTCGTCTGGAGCCTGTGCCACGTCTCATCTGTCTGAAGTGCGCATAAGGCACATCAGTACAAAGCCGCAGTAATTATACTTTATTGCTGCGTTTGGTCTGGCTTTCAGCTCGTCTATTTTAACCTTTCGTAAGCCAGCCTTTGCGAGCAACAACGGAGCTGCATATTTTTGGTCGATTTTGTATATAAATACTAACAATATTTTTTTAAATGAATTATCTCTTGTCACCTAATAATTAATGCTGTTAGTCATGTATTTCATATATTTATATATTATATTTATATGGAGGTGGGTCGAAATGGCTGTGCGGGGACCTGTTAACCACCGCAACCACCGATTAGCGTTGTTGGCCTCCCAGGGGTTAAGGCCCAGCTCGTCTTTTCTTTTGTCTTCGAACGCATCTGTACTCTGCTTTACAAGCTGTCTCCACCCAGCAAGGTACTCAACCAGCGTCACCTCTTCATATTGATCATCCTTGTATCGCAGAAGCTTACTTGCGCCTTGCTTGCGTCCCACCTTGCTTGCGCGTGCCCTCTCGAAGCTTACAATGGAACATGTGCTTCGCCAATTTCTCCACTGGCAACTGAAACACATATCCGCACCGGCGCACCTCTATGCTATGGATTTTAGCCCGACAAAAACTTTTGCATTTATTATGGGGTTCGACCAGTGGATGTTTATGATTATTGACAATTCGTCGAGTGTGCGAATTTGTGTTCAGCATCACGTTTCTGAATACTATAGGAGATGTGGCAGTACAATCGCTATGAACACAGATAATTTCGTCGCTAACTTGATTCTGCGGAAAACCTTGAACTCACTACACGGAAAACTGGATTCAAGATTTTTGTACTCCTAGATAATTTAATTTTTCCATTTGCGTTGGAACATCTTGGCCGAAACATATTTGAAGAAGCTCATCTTTTGTGCCGATGGCCATCACTTCGGTCTCATTTATATGCTAATCTTGATGAATTTCCTCCATGACTCATCAAGTCCAGTTATTAGCTTTTGTAGAGTAGCTGGGTATTCGCTAAGAAACATAAGCCTTCCATGTACATTATTTGTGCTATTTGTAGCAGGGATCTTAGGTTTAGCCGGGCTTTAGTTCCACCATTAGTGCGGAAGGGTTGATATATATTGAAGTTCGGAAAGTAAGGGTATACCTAATTATTATATTCACAAATTGTAGAAAGGACACGTGAAAGCGTTTATAATTATTATTGTATTCATGACAGAGAAAATCTGCCTAAAATAAGCAAATAAATAAAATCTCAATAATAGCTTTAATTGATTCACACATCGCAAAGCTCGTTGTTGGAGTCGTTGGAGTCTTGGCCGCCAACCATAAGGACGTATTGTGGCTGATGACCATATTCTTTCATTTTGTCATTCGTGCACCGCCACTTTTTTTTGGACAGACATGTCATTATAAAGCCACATACGGTAAAAACGAACAAAAAGTGAAAAGCCATCAAATGCGCGCAAGAGACACGCGCTTACGCTGGCACCCACATCGCGCGTCGCCCGGCCGCGCCGCACCCTCGTCCGACCGCGGCGACCCTCTTGCCACCCTTCGCCCAACCTACCCTACACCGAAGTTGGACTAAAATATTCAAGCGGTAGCTGCCGTTTCGCTGCTCCCCAACATAAATTGATAATACTAATGTCCCTCAATATTGCATGGCATCCTTCTTTCCTGCACGACGGACGGTCCCGGCGCTCGAGCGGTTAAATGGCGGCTCATTAGGTACACTATATTACGGCAAAAAGTAATTAAATACGCAAGGCATTAAGTAAAATGGGAAGCAGCGGTTGCATTATTGTCATATAGTTTGGCCAGGCAATGTCGGCAGTGGGCCGTAGATAGCATTATAAAATCCGCTGTTGGCAACCCTACGCGAACTGTCAAATTTCTGTTAAATGTGGAGTTTTTCTTATTTGTGTGTATTTCTCTTTTATTATACAAAATTCATTAAAAACATCGCTAGAAAGTTACTTTTCCACGCGAATTCTTCGTTTAAAGCAAGGGTGGCCAACCTTTTCAGAAGGCGGGCCAAATTTTTGAAATAAGATTTCCCGCCGGGCCGCACAATCAACTGTTTGTTGGCAATTTAAAAGCAAACCAGAAATAATATGATACAATTAGGCTGAGTTTGTTATCAACGAGCCATTAAACCAAAATAAAAAAAAATATATAAAAAAAAAACCATATGCTCAATGAAATGAAAGAAGAAACTTCAATCTTAATTTATGGCAGAGAAGTTTATACTAAAGATTGTTATTACATTAAATAATGTTATTTTGATAACATTATACAATCTTTAATATAAACTTCTCTGCCAGAAATTAAGATTGAAGTTTCTTCTTTCATTTCATTGAGCATATATTATTTTATCATTTCGATTTAATGGCTCGTTGATAACAAACTCAGCCTAATTGTATCATATTTTAAATGTTGGAAGCATTCGAAATTTGAATTATTTCGTTATGTCACCTTCATTTATGAAACGGCTTTGCCGAAGTGATCAATGTGTTTTGTTTTTGATTTTTTCGCTTTAATTCGTCTCAATTGGAGGCATTTTGTGTTGCAAAAGGATTAGCTTGATTGAGATATATGCATGAATAGTGATCGTTAGTCGACTGCAAAGGGACCCTTTAACTTGCATTGCACAGTCGAAAGTCGTGCACATCCGTAAGTATATCTCATTCAAATATTAGCATTTCCCGATCCAAGCTGGGATTTCCTTCGCTGCTTTTTAAGTAGCTTTTACTATTTTTATTTTAAATGAAAACATCATCCTAATGAATTCACACCCCGCATTCGTGACTCAGGGTCGGCGGGCCGCAAGTTGTCACTCGGCGGGCCGCATGGTTTTAGTATCGTAACATACTAAAATAATTAAAAATAATAGTGAATTGTTAGAATCAGATCATATAAACAGCCAAAATATTTTAAAAATCAATAACTAAAACACTAAGATTTTTTTCCAAATAATGGTGTTTGAAAATGTAAAAAAAAAAGAAAAAATCAAAATAATAGGTAGTGAATTTATACATGCTGTTTTTCAATTATTGTTGCTTTATGTATTATTAAAGTAATATAGTCAGACAATGAATCTATGAATACTTATATAAAACTATTATTTAAATGGGTTCAATGTTTCTAAAATCATGGCCCTCGAATTCGGTCAGAATATAGAAAGGATGACCTATCAGCATCTCCTTAATGTTTTTTTTTATAATTTTGCGTCCTCCATATATGTTATGTTTTTATAATTTTACGTCCTAATAGTGTTAGGAAGTAGATTCTATAATTTAAAGCTAAGGTATGAATAGTGTTTATGTATTTTGGCCAGTGTTATTTGGGGTACGTGTAAAAGGGACCTAATGGTGAGAGTAGCAGCATTTGTTGCAGTTTCTGTTAGATGATGTCTTGGCATACATTAAGCTCTGGTATATGAATGCAAAATACATAGTCATCATCATCACCCTTGCCTTACTGAAATATTCTCTGCATGAGGGCCTGGTCCTATAAATGTGACTTGATACGTTTTGATCTTTAATTTTAATATTTCGGCATGGTTATTGACAATGATTATTAATATTGATTTGTTCCACAGACCACAGATTGAACTTTCGGGAAAGAGTCCATGCTACTAAAAGCACGAACACATTTGCTAGAAATAAATATCTTCCATTTTATTTCCATTTATTATACCTCTAACTTGATAAAAAGAACTCTTAGCTTATCGTGCCTCCTACAAACAGAATAATAAATAAGACAAGGGAAGATAAGGAAATCCCTGTTAGAAAGCCAAGCAATAAATTTGTGTAATACTGAATGGAATATTTTCTCATATTTACCGGAAATGACTTGCATTAAAAATTGTATACCATGCGAAATTCCTATTTGATTTGTCTATACAATATCACTAACCTATTTAGATCAAAAGAGATTGTTGTGTTCCAATTGTTCAGCTTTCGCTCGTCCCAGAATCTAAAAAAAATATATTTATAGCCTACTTTGCGCAGGAAATAGGAACTTAAGCGATTAAGGGCAGAGGAGGTAGCATTACGGGTATTAATGGCCACTAGTTAATAATTAAGATAAATGGTGATATATTTATATTTCATTGTTGGTGCAACATGTACACTGTGGACAATAATGCCGTCTGAATGTCTGGAAAGTTAGAAGTTTCATTTAATAGATCAGGTATTTTTCTCTGAAATTATAATCTTTATTACTTTAGTTCTCTTTCAATTAATGTTGCAAAATAATGAGAAACAATAATAAGTTGAAATTCACGACGCGAAATGTTAAGCTCAACATTGTGCTAAATTTACTTTAATCTTCATTCACACAAAAAAACTCGCAAAATAAAAAAAAGAGCAATATGAAAAACACTGGCTTCATGATATGTGGTAGTCGTCACATGTGTCTAAAAAACTATAATATTCGCGGCGACAAAAAAATATCTTATAAATTTACAGAGTAAAGTGGAATTTGAGATTTGGCAGGAGTATAGAAGATTTTGCAATAACAATTAATTAGATTCATAGGACGCGAAAACCTTGAGAAGCGTCCTTGCTTTTTGATTATTATGTTGCTATGAAATGCTAGTAAGGTTTGAAGTACTGGTGCCAAAATGCTCTAAGAAATACATTCCTTTTATATTGAATGGATTTTTTTCTCATATTTATCAAAAAATAACCTCCTGATATTGCACTCAAAATTGCTTAGGGGACAGCTGCTATGAATGGACCACCTTACTTTACGACCTCATATCTTGAAATATATGATTAAAAAAATAAAATATTACTTTGTTTCTATCTGTTGTGATCTACAATTTTGATATTTTAAGTTACGTTCGATTTAGAATAATGGTTTTCCTAATAAATGAAAAACAGTAATTTCAAAGCTGTTGCCTTTATTGGACCACCGTAGCTTTCATTGGACCACTAAGTAGTAAAATAAATATTTAAAAAAATCACGGACGTAGGTAACTCGAAATAAATGCTCACACATAGAAACACAATAAATTTGTTTCAAACTTTACACTAGTACATGCTGACAGACATGAGTAGAATGACACTTACATCGGATTGATCAGAATCCAATTTTAAGTTTTTGACCGCCGTGAACGTTGACACACACGTCTCTTCTCGCGAGCGAGTCGCAGCGTCACTGAGGTTAGGGGGGGGGGGGGGGGGGCGACTGAGACGCGAACGGCTTCTCTCGACTTGTTTTGGCATTGCTAGCTGTGATAGGGCGTTTATAGGGCGTTTACACTCTCGCGCGAGGCGCGAGGCGAGACGCAAAACCATATCAGTAAACAAATGGAACAGAGGCAAAACTTCTAACGAGCGTACAAAATATTTACCTACTTGATAGAAGCTTTGCCTCTGTTCCGTTTGTTTACCACATGGTTTTGCGTCTCGCCTCGCGCCTCGCGCGATAGTGTAAACGCCCCATTATCTCGCGCGAGGCGCGAGGCGAGACGCGGGACCATATCAGTAAACAAACGGAACAGAGGCAAAGCTCTAACGAGCGTACAAAATGTTTACCTACTTTGCTAGAAGCTTTGCCTCTGTTCCGTTTGTTTACATATATGGTTTCGCGTCTCGCCTCGTGCTTCGCGCGAGAGTGTAAATGCCCCATCATAGTTTTCGAAATACTATAGTGGTCCAATGAAAGCGCTGGTCCAATGATTACCACTCTCCCCTTCCTGCAAAACTCCTATTGATTTGTCTACTCGATATTACTAACATATTATACGATGCAGAAGGACATACGATGTGGTGGTCGTCCAATTCTTTAACGTACGCTTATCACATTAATCTACAAATATATATTTTATAGCCTACTTTGTGCAGAAGATTAAGAGCAGACAAGATAGCGTTACGGGTATTAACGCACGCTCGTTAATAATCAAGATAAATTATATACTCGAATTTCATTGTTGGTGTAATATGTACACTTTTGACAATAATGCCGTCTAAATGTGCGGCAAATTAGAAGTTCGATCTACTTTAGGTCTGATTCAATTAATTATTGAAAAATAATGAGAATCAATAATACGATGAAATACGAGTATGTAATTCAAGACGCGAAAAGTTAAACCCAACACCCCGGGGGTTTAAGTATTACTTTTATGGATTTTTTAAGATGTCTATATATTTGTCCGAATTGAAAATTCGGACTATTGACATCTTATTAAACCATATAATACGGGAGCTCCACAAGGTCTATCTTCCAACGACGTAATTTTTCAACAGGGTCTCGCCCCATGCAATTCTTCGAAAAAAGTGAAACAGTTTTTCACACAAAACCAAATTACTGTATTTGAATGGCCCGGAAACTCCCCCGATCTCAACCCGATCGAAAACCTCTGGGCCATTTGCAAAAAAACGGCTCTCCAAGATGGATTGTATAACAAAAGATGATCAGCGCAGTAATTCAAGTCTGGTTTCACGATGATCAACTGATAAATAATATGCCTATAAGAGTGAAAGGTGTTATCAACACAAAAGAAGGACACATTATATATTACAATAATAATCTATAACTACCAAATATGTTTTTGTATGTTAATGTTCCAATAAAGCACTTTTCGAAGAAAAATACTCTCTGTTCCAATTAATTCGTACGATACTGTACTATAAGCGTCGAGCTTGTTAGAGAGGTGGATGTAGGATAACAAAGTCGAAAGAGAAATAAGACGTTAAATTGGAATAGAAAATGGAGGCGTTTAATTTGATTTACAGTTCAAATACCCTTCATTTACTCTAATATTAATTTTCGTAGTAGAAATTTTCGAGTGAGGAAAGGAACTGCTTTGTTTAATATTCTGGCGCTCCTGGACGGTCTGCGCACCGTGCGGCATAAGCCAATCGATTGCGCACTCTGACTAACAGTCGGGGGAGTCTGGAAGCAGTACTGTTTCCTATAGAGCGGGTGTGGTTGCGGACCTTACGGCGACTGCTCTTGAAACGACCATCGGCTACCCGATCCTGGGTGAACAGCCGGGCAAAGGATGCCGTGGTCCGCGATAGATTCGGTATACACCGTTTCACCGCTTCATAAGGGAGAGGACCGCGCAAGCAACCTCGAACTCGTAACCAATCGAGAGACTGGAGTAATCTGGTCGCAATTGGAAGTAAGGGCGTGAGTGTAAGCCCGCTGGGTAACACTCCTGGCTATCTCGCGGTTAAGGCGTTGGCCTCTTACGGGTTTGTGGCGGAGCTAGACGGTGGACTGTTTTGTCCTAAGTCTTCTGCGCTCACTCCAGGGAGATAGAACGACTAATCGTTAAAACTTCCTGAGGTGACGGGCTCGCCCGCTGTAGTCGACAACTCTAGTTGCTTTGTTTAATAAGCCTCTTTTTACGCACCGAAAGTTTGTATGAGAATGGCACGACAGGACTTCGTGGAAATACAATAAAAATAAGTGCCTTAAATCAATTAATTATGAATGAACACACTAATGATTTATACGTAAGACCATTCCTCGTTGAAAAAACCTTTCATTCAAAAAAACATCTCGATTCATGCACGTAAAAAATCGACCTACGCCGAAACCCTTTCCCGAAAGACGCTGTAACGAAAAGCGAAAATCGAATTGCAATCCGACTAGTGGTACAGACAGACGTCCAGACAAATAAACGCTTTTTGGTGGCTTTGTTTTACAATTGTTTAGATAACCTCTAAATATATGCTATTGTGTGTATGTGTGTACATTCAATTGTCCCAAGTTTTACTAATCGACCTATTCTTATATATTTGTATAAACATTGTAGCTTCCTCTCGCCAATAAAGCTTCCTAAGGTCGTATTCCCCCACGGGGAAGGCGGTTTCCTCTATTGTTGGGATAAGTACTTTTGCTATGAGTTGGCTTGTACTTATTCTTACAACAAGAGGCCTCAAACTCGTAAGAGGGTATTGTATTGCCCTTTATGTCTTTGTACGTGCTTTTATTTCTTGTATCCGGTCAAAATTATAGTTACGAAAGACCGGGTCTGCAGAGCTGGAATTTGAATAGTAATTCTTTTAAAATGCCGAAAATATTTTGTTTATTTTTTTTTTAACTTTTGATTATCTTACTTTCACGGCTCACCAACCGACCAAATGGGAAAGTATTGTGAACGTGCATTTTTTTTACGAGATGAAGACGGAAATATCCTTTTCGAGCCCCCTAAGACGATTAAGACCATTTCCTCATTGAAGTCTGTCTATAGACACGCAGACAGACTGTCTGTATGTCTGTATGTATGTATTCCACCACGACAGCGCCCAAACGCTTAATCCGATTGAACTGAAATTTGGTGTAGGAGCATCATTTGGTCATGAAAGGTCGTTCTGGTTGAAAGCGGCCCACCAGGGGACGAACTAGTCTCTCTAGTATATCAATCTCAACATAATGGACTTAAAGACTTGCAATTTCGTACACAGATACCTTGTTGGGCTGAAATCACATTGTGAAATTTCGGTTTAGATATCTCATATGCAAGCTGCACTAATAGTATTTAATCTTCACCATACATTTTAATCAAATATTAACGCCGAGCCGCCCGGGGCTAGCCGAGAACCTCTCTGCTTGAGGCGGTTGTATAAAGGAACAAAAACGGGTTCATTGGCCGGCGGAGACAGGGTGGTCATCGATTTTATTTATGAAATTAATATTCAGATGAAATCAGTTCTTGGCTACTTGCCGGGAAAGTCTTAGGGTGACATAACCGTTTTTTTGTTGCATTTTGATTCATGGTATTCATTATTTGTTACTACAGATCGCACCATTTGCTTCCGTTATCATAAACGGTATATACTGGGCACTCAACAGTCCTAAACTTCTGACGATCCCTGATGCTAAATACCTACTACGACCTACCGACACTCCATGGCTGCCGACCAGCGTTGGGGCGCCAGCTCTTCCACACAGGTGCGTACAAAACATTCAATTCCATTAGCCCTAAGTATTCCACGACATTCATTTTTTGTCATTTGACTAAAAAGCTACTACGACGTACATTGATATGAAGGCTGCACGGGGGAAATTGAACAAATAGCTGACGGAAATTAGTATTAAGGGAAAACGCTGAGGCACCATTATCACGAATTTTCGTAAAATCCTATGCAAACAACGCTATAACCTAATTAATGTTTCATCAAGATATGCAGTTATGAACTATTACTTCTATTTATCTACATGGCACCTCTGATCAAATAGAGTAATAACTTGAAAAAAAAAAACAATTATGGTGTTTCTTTATAAAAATTATCGCCATTTCTCAGTATACGCTTCCAAAAAGAGTATTAACTGTTACTTCACTAGTGCCATTGAAGGATTAGTCAGGTAACAGTTATAACTATTTTTGGGAGTATTAAATGAGAAATAGCGATATTTTTATAAAGAAAACCATAATTGGAATTTTTCAAGTTATTACGGTATTTGATCGGAGGTGCGATATGTATGCACACATGCACATGTATATATATGTTTGTGCATGTGTATATGTGTATGTGTGAAAATATGATTTTAAGTGTCTTCCTCTCCGTCGATCCTTCATTACTGAGGATTGTGGCCACTAGACAACAGTTTGCCTACAAGGCTCCTCCACTTCGACCTGTCTTCTGCATGGCGGGTCGCAGATTGTATTGACCCTTTTGTAACTTCTTTGATGAGGTCGTTCCATCTGGCCGGTGATCTGCCTCTGCTTCTTCTTTCCTCCACTTGACCCCCGGAAAGCATTTACTCCAGATTCTCTGGGTTTCTCCTGGCAACATGACAGAAGAACTGCAGGACCCTTCTCATGCATACGGCGGAGAGCCTCACTTGGATGCCGAGTTCTTCCAGGACAGATTTGTTGGTGAGGCGTGCTGTCCATGGGATTCCTAGCATTTTACGCCAACGTCACATCTCCAGTGCATCGATTTTGGTGCGTATCCGAGCCTTCAGGGTCCATGTCTCCGATGCATAGAGAAAGATCGAGAAAACCAGAGCTCGAACCAGCCTGACCTTAGTCCGCTTGCTTATGCCCCGATTCTTCCACAGCCTTTCTAGCTTGCTCATGGCCGATCTTGCAATCTGGCTTCAGCGTGAGACTTCCTTTTCACAGTTTCCGTCGTTGCATATCATGGAGCCCAGATAGACAAAGTCTTTCATAGCTTGCAGTGTACATTGATTTAAGTGTACACAGATTTTAAGTGTACATTGCTGTAAATAGATGTGAGGGTGTGTATGTGTGTGTATGTGTATGTATATTACATATAGTATTATAACTGATATCTGTATTTTAATTATTTTCCTTCTAAGTAGGTGCTTTTTATAATATGGTATATGAATGGATATACTAGGTTTATTCTGCAATGTTTTTCCATAAAAAATAATATAAGCTGTATAGATTTTAGCTAATAATGAATTCTAAAAAATCCTTTCTGTTTTTCACCGAAGCGAACTGAAAAATAAAACTACAATTGGATTCCTAATCTACAGCAAAGAGCCATACATTTCAAAAGTATCAGATGAATCTAATATCGCGCAAATTACTCACTTTGATAGTTCCAATTTAGCAAGATGAGAAACTGGCAAGTGTAGCGCATTAAAATAAACGTCTAGAATTACCCAATGGCGCTTTGCTAAAGTCGTTTAGAAATTGTACGAATAGTCTTGAATTTTAATGCTCATTAGAAATCTTGCTTTTATTTATTTATTTAATAAATAAATAAAATTTCGACTAAAGAACTGTATCATATGCACTAATATTTATAAAAAAAAACTGGTATAACTAATATTCATATATTATTATTATGGTTTCTTTTCATCTCGCCAGCTGTATTCAGCTGATATATACACTGCTTCTACCTAACTAAACCCCAGGTGACTGGATCTTGATTGAATTGTTTTAAATACGCCAATATAATAAATCTACTTTAATCTATTCTGTATAGTCAGAACGTGCTAGTATTACAAACTGACCAACAAAAATATCACATTCTATATATCAATAAATGAAATAATAGAAAGAATAAATATTACCACCTCCTACAACCGCCCAATACATACCTCTTTTATTTTTTTGATTATTTTATAATACACACATTACTGCGGCATTAAAAAATATTTGTTTATGAGTATCAAAAAAGAAATCACACTGCAGCATCTCGACCACAATGTCAACGCCGCCTAAATAGGCCTAGGCCTGTACTAAGGCAGGTTTATTAGAAAATTGTTTTACCTGTGCATACGTTTGGTTTTAAATTAAAGAAATCAAGTTAGGACTTATAAGTATTTAAGAAATCATGAAATAACATTAGAAAAATAGATTACATTCCTTTTATATGGCAAATAAAATATGTCATATGAAATCGTATCCATATCCAATGTTATATGAAATCGTCTATAAATATATATATATATATATATATATATATATATATATATATATATATATATATATATATATATATATATATATATATATATATATATATATATATATATATATATATATATATATATATATATATATATATATATATATATATATTTATTTATATATATATAAATATATATATATATATATATATATATATATATATATATATATATATATATATATATATATATATATATATATATATATATATATATATATATATATATATATATATATATATATATATATATATATATATATATATATATATATATATATATATATATATATATATATATATATATATATATATATATATATATATATATATATATATATATATATATATATATATATATATATATATATATATATATATATATATATATATATATATATATATATATATATATATATATATATATATATATATATATATATATATATATATATATATATATATATATATATATATATATATATATATATATATATATATATATATATATATATATATATATATATATATATATATATATATATATATATATATATATATATATATATATATATATATATACATGTATATATATATATATATATATATATATATATATATATATATATATATATATATATATATATATATATATATATATATATATATATATATTCAAAGGTTGTAAATAGGTAAATATAATAAATATAAAAGTAATAAAATTAAAAAAATATTTATTTATTAAGAAAAATATTGTTATTGTGTAAAAATATTTTATTCTTTTTGGACAATTTGAGTATTTCTCATGCGGTTCCGTTTTAAATGAACACCATTTTTAACACGCTTTTATTAGGTCGACCTGTATGTAACTATGTAATGGAATCTAAGGTAACTAATGTAACCATCTTCCAAGGATCGTAGGCTCATGAAAATTGGCAGCTGTATGTAGTTCTGATGACAATACAATAATATGGTACTGTTGAACTGATCTGATGATGGAGTCGGAAGATATGAACCGGAACTTCATGATGGAACATCGTATCATAGCTGTGTTTGGACTTGTTAGAAAAGTCTTGGAATAAACTTTGACCCCGATTAGGTTTCAAGGTCTGATGATGAAGACGGAAGATAGGCACTGGCATTCCATGATGGAATATCGTATCATAGCCGTGTTTGGACTTGTAAAAAAGGTCTTGTAATGAACTTTGACCACGATTAAGTTTCAAGGTCTGATGATGAAGCCGGATTTTTTAGTTTTCACGTGCATTTATAAAAGCGTGTTTTTATTTAAACTATTAATTTATTTAACACGCTTTTATTAGGTCGACCTGTATGTAACTAACTATGTAATGGAATCTAAGGTAACTAATTTAACCATCTTCCAAGGATCGTAGCATCATGAAAATTGGCAGCTGTATGTAGTAATTCTGATGACAATACAATAATATGGTACTGTCGAACTGATCTGATGGTGGAGTCGGAAGATATGAACTGGAACTTCATGATGGAACAACGTATCATAGCTGTGTTTAGACTTGTTAGAAAAGTCTTGGAATGAACGTTGACCACGATTAGGTTTCTAGGTCTGATGATGAAGCCGGAAGATAGGCACTGGTATTCCATGATGGAATATCGCATCATAGCAGTGTTTGGATTTGAAAAGCGTGTTTTTAGTGTTTTTTTTACACTGTATTATTAAATCATTTTGATGAATGACCAAGAGATTATATTTCCCTAGTTTCATTTTGTAGATAAATGTTTTTATCGTCAAATGAGTCGGAAGGGAGATATTGTTAAAACAACTGCTTTTAGGCGCCATTTTCCCAATATGGCGGCACGAGCGGCAAAGATACGAGGTGACAAAGGTGAAATTCGGAAAGAGCACATCGAAATCTATAAAATTACCCATTTTAAAAACTCCCGGAAAACTTTCCAGGTTACCCCCTTTTTTTACAACCAAATGACTGGACTATATAGGAAATACGTCTTTTGGCCAAATGCAGCCTGCCCTGTAGGTATATTAAAGTTGTTGGTTTGTAATGGTCGAATTTTATATAAAAACCTGTAAACTTTGAAAGGTTACCATTTCGTTTACAGTATTCTTAAACTCTTTGACTTATAGATATATCCCTACTATTGTCAAGAGACTATAATAATAATTATACAACACTTTCGACGAGGACACTCTTTCCGCGAAATCGCTCAATTGCCGACGCAAATATCGAGGTCCTAAAATAACACAATGGAGCCTATTTGCCGCTCCATTTGAGGTAGTGGCTGTCGAATTTGGCTACGAGGGCGACTCCCAGGGGATTAGCAAGCGTAATTAGTTGACCTTTCAAATTGTCGTTGGCGGCTGTACCTGAATTAGCGGCTACATTGCGACATTCCTGAATAGAACGTTTACTTATTTTAGCATATATGGTTACAAACCCTAGATTTGTGCATAGTAAGCCAGGCAACCTGAAAATTTAATAAAGCTACTGGTCCTCTATATTTGACGTATAACTACCCATTTCATGTCTACTATGTTTTACGGGATAGTTTCCGTAATTAGTTAAACGAGCAACGCAAAATTTAAGAAATACTTGAATATTTGGTATATGGTACATTCCATGCTGCTTTGCTATTTCTTATAGTCAAACATGAAAATATTTGCATTGAATTGTATGAATCCAGTATGATTTATCGCTAATTATGAGCTATCAAGAAAATTAGCCACTTATTTAATTTTGAGGATTGATTGCCATTCATATTTGGTTAAATAATAATATAAACTAAGAAACGAAATTAAATAGATTTAATTTAAAAAATAATTAAATTAAACCTTTTAATCGACCACCAAATGAACTTGAAGACATTCAAATTATTGTCATTTTTAAAGGAGTCATTTGAGCACTTCTTCTTCTTCTTGTAGTGCCGTCTGCCGCAACCGATTGCCGCAAGTTGGCAATCATCTCTTGCCTTGAATTTTTCCCTGGGTTATTTTTTGCAGGAGCTCGTATTTGCGGCTGCGGATTTTTTGGCAGAAGTATTCAAGCTTGTGTCTATTTATTGTTTTGAGTACCTCCGCACCTTTTTTATTTAGTCTTTGAAAGACTGTTGTATTTCGAACCTTTTAAACCCACGATATTTTGAGCATTCTCCCACTATTCCGGTAGTAAATTTTCACAATAAAATTTCCATGCGTTGCTTGATTGCGAAATGCTTTATAATTTTAGCTTTCTGATGACAATTATTATTATGGAATATCAGCATGCCATATTTGACAAAACGTTAAAGATTCCGAATTCAGAATCAAAACCGGGTTTAAGATACAAACTTATAGCCATTACAAGGTATAATACCGATTGCATTCTTATGATTGTTTCGGATTGTGCAAACCCCTTTGAAATATAAAAAAAATAATAAAATTGTTGGTAGGGTAGTAGTAATATGATTCTTGATGTCCCAAATAAGGCAGGATAGCAGTCGTTGAAATGACTTAGCTTACGGAGGAAAAGCCGCCATTGTGGCAAGCAGGATTTAGACACATATTTGCTCGCCCTCCATCCGGTGGCGTCCGGGGAGCCGCCGGGCTCTCTGCTGGGAGCGAACAAGGAGGGGGTAATAAACAGCTGCTTTCGGTTTGCGGCGGGCAAGAAGCGGATCCACCGACTCTAACAACTCTGCTGGGTGTCGTTGCTCTAATTGGGTGGCTGTATTTTTGCCATTGCCAAACGGCCGAACATTTTCCGGATTTTACCCTTGATTACTCAGACGAGGGAAAGACGGGAACAAGATTTGTGTATCTGTACCTAAGCCTAGACGCGCTAATGGCAAATATAGTATACAGAATGTTACTTTTATGCTATTCATGAGTTTCTGCCCCAAAGCATACTCCTCGTCATTTTTTTCTTATTAACCAAAGCGACGAAAATAAATTCAGTTAAACTAACTTAGTACTGTGAGAAGTTGCAACAAAACAACAAGTTTCATTGCATTCAAGAGTTGTATTCTCTCGCGTTTAATATGATTTTCATTCATTTCAGCACGTCTATTAATAGAAAACATACTGCAAAGTCTAGTTTTGTGTCAATTGCCTTTGACCGATACATCTATGCATATAGCTGGCTGAACGGTAGCATTGTTTACGAAGCCCAATAATTAAGCGCTTCGTCTTTCAAAAGAACAGGGAACAAATTTATTTATATTTTGTTAAATAAGACGTGAATTTATAGTGGAGTAGTGATCACACTTCAGTGCTGGCTGATACTTAAGTCGTGCCTGAGTACCACTTTACGTTTTATAGTCGAGTCCAGGATGGCGAGTCTTACTTAAGTAGTGGTTTGGTGCCAAGTATCAGACCACTCTACTTCAGTATTACTTCGAAACGTCAGGCGTCATTTTCACTAGTTATGCGTGGTTCTGTTTCGGCTTTCTTGTGAATTTCGGTGTTATTTAACTTTATTATTGTTTTGGTTTGTTTTAATTTATTTTTTTTCATATTGCATTGAAAACCTCTGTTTGGAAATTGTAACGATCCTGCCTGATTAACGAAGATTTGAATTTTACCTATTTTGACGCTACTGTTTGTGCGTTTATCGCGCAAAAACACAAATAATCACAGGAATCACAAAAACCACGCGAATATGACAGTGAACGCCTCCACAATCAAAGCAACACACGTGGCGGCCACGCGGCGTTTCTAGCTGCATGTTTTTTCTGACGCTGGCAACGAGATGAACATTTCGAAAATTACGAATATTTTAACAAATTCTACATTCAAACATAAAAAAGCGTAAGTGGCGAAGGCAAAGGTTTTTCTTCGTAAGAAATAATAGAGATAATAATAGAAATAAAAATACTCCACATTTAATGGCCAATACGTTTGACAGTATTGCCGGTCGATATGAACAAATTCCTGTACACTTGAGCCCTACTTAGCGGAGTTAGCTAACATTTCTCTTCTATCGAATACATTCAATACTTAAGTATCCATGGTACTTGACTGATCATTACTTAAGTACTGAACCGATACTCGATTATAAATTCGGGTGTTAGTAAACTCAAGGTCGATCACTATCAGTGCTCTCCCTTGTCGTCTGAGGCCTATCGCATCCCACTTCGAGCAACCACGACCCATCTCTCTATGACACTCGAGTACCGGCTCTCCCGAGAAAGGTTCAAAGATATTTAGGCAGGCGCGGCAAGGATAATCGGCGGTTTCGCTGTGCGTATTGTGCGCGTCCCGAATGTATATTTATTTATTTTATTGTACAGGGAAAACATACAGCGCTACAAACAATATTACAATTACATTAAATACAATATTTCTGACCGATGACATGCTTTCAACAATAGTTTTAGTTAGTTAAGTCTCTAATACGCACAGTGGATTCTGTGGGGGTTAGGAGGGGAAAAGGAAAGGAAAAGGAATGAATGGGTGTCAATAGATTTTAAGTATAAGTATATACATATACATAAAGGATATATACGAATGCGTCCCGAATGTATACAAGTTATTTACACTAAATCTTCTTTCATATTTTTTGGTCAATCGTTGTGAGGTTTAACATATTTTTATTTAATTTTCCCTGGAATTTACCCGGGATTCATTGCAACGGACATTTTTTGTCAAAATAATAATAATTAAAACAAAAAATAGTCTATATCAACACTGTTACTTTAGAGATATTATTACTCCCGTCATTAAATACCATGATTAAAGGAACGGAATTTCTCGAATAAAAGGTAGAAATTTTGCAAACACAAAAGTCTTTTCAAAATTTCGCAAAAATTTGTATATAAAACATATATGAAATAAAACAATTTTTATACACTTAAAATTTATATTGAATTGTGATTAACATCTAACATTCTTGTAATTTAAACTTTGGACTGCTCTAGAGTATTTCTTCTGTCCGTAACGACGACTATATATTTACTAAAGAAGCGTTCTGCGTCTATGCTGTTAGTTGGACTTCAAATGCTCTGTAACGCTGCTTCAGCAAAGGATGAAAAGCAGCATTAGAGTATTCCAAGCATCGAGTATACCAGCACTAGAGTATAGCAGTATCCCAAAATATGTCCTTAATACTGTGATCTTATTCCTGTTTATTCATTGAAGCATTTGGCGATGCAATTTAGTATAACCACCAATGAGGTCATTTTGAGTAAGTGCTGAAGAGCTTTAAGAAACTTTCTAGTAATGTCTTTTGATTAAAGGTGGTCATACTTGCACCCGCAGATGAGAGAAATATCTGACTAATAAGAAATGAGGCCTTATTTGTTGTATTTAATCTCATTTGCAGAGAAAGTTTATTAAAACTTATTTCAGATGCGGTTTTTTCGCATTTTTTCAAATTTCCAGAAATTTTCGCGTAAATTCACGTCTATTTGGCAAACACGAAAATTCCGTACCTATAACCATTACTTGTTTGGAATTCATTTTATGTCTAGTCTCCGGAATATAAGCTGACGGCTTTGTAATTAAAAACCAATAAAATGATCCCAAAATCTTCCGTTTATATATGTTTACACACAACTCGGTATTTTATAGCGTTGTAAAGTCGAGTTAAACCTTATATACTAGGTTAGACCACATAACCTTCGCTTGATTGACGATTCCAGATAATATTATTAACTTTTTATTTTTTGTGTTAAAGTGCCATTGTGTCTTAAAGTGCTAGTGCCATAAGAGCTGCCTTGCTATCCGAGTGGATATAGATACGGTGGTTGGCGTAGTTCTTTTGGAGGTTGATATCTGCACATTCAATAATGGCGTATACCTCCGCTTGGTATATGGAGGCGTATTTCCCCAAGTTTACACTTCTTTCGAAGTTTGGTCGCTCTCCATATATACCGAAGCCTACGTCAAGTCCCGGTTTGGACCCATTAGTATACTATTTAAGGCTACCAGCCTCCCATTGCAGTTGGCTTTTTAGCAAGTCATCTCTGGGCGGCAGTTCCACAGTAAAAAGTTTTCCAAAGTTTAGGAGTGGAAGCATGGTGTCTGATACCATGTTGAGGGTTGGAGTTTCACTGACTGGGTCAAGAACCAATCTTAGTTCTTGTGAAATCCAGTTTTTTTTATAGTCTAACTTTCTATAGTCTTACGGTAAAACTAAATTAAAATCTGTCAAGCGGTCCTTGAGTTTTAGGGAATGTATATAAATGTAGAATAGATTGGGTAAAAACTGGACGCACGTCTGTTTTTTAACTTAACTTGCCACTGTTTAGCCCTCCACCCCCCCTTTAAATATTGATGGTATTACATTTATTAGTTCCGTGGGCCAGAAAAGTATAAATTCAAATTAATATTGATTTAATAAGTATAAAGTCGCTGAGAAAAATAGAATTGGAAGTGATTAGGATGAAGGAGTTGGACGATGGTATGGTAGGTATATTTATATATATTATACAGATACGTGGTTTAGTAAATATATAAACTTAGATATTTATAGTAGTTACTGTTGTGTCGCATAATTAGTATATAAGTAAATGAGTTAGATTTAAAAATACGTTTATTGTAGATGCTTGTTTGTAGATTGTAGATTTTACATGTTTTACAAAGGAAGGTACTAGTCAGCTTATTCGGTTGAATTGATTTGAATAGTTCCTTGATGAACGCCGGTTGATTAAGGTTAAAAATGTGTTTGGCGGACAAACGGGAATCGTGTGTGCACATCAGCCTGTAAGCGATAGATTTTTCCCGTAGTTCGTTTTGGCGAAAGATCCCTGAAACGTACGAGAACTGCGAACCACTCGCGGTGGTACGAAAAATTCAAGTTTTCAACAAGATTGGACTGTCTATAGTTTTGTGGATGACTTTGTGTAACAGTATTTTTTATCACAGATAATTCTCCTTACCACTCCAGACAAGAATAAAACATACCTTGTACGAAAAGAAGAACAGCTGATATTAGTTATTAGTTACAGTAGTTATTTTTATACTGGAAAAATATACCGGTATCACAGCGGGCAATCAAGCAAACCATGTTGAAAATAATAAAAGTTATAATTTCCAAAATAAATATAATGTTGACAGTATAGCATGGAGAAACGGTTCGAAGAAATGACCAATGGGGAAAGAGAAGATTTCATTATTAGTATTCCTGTTCAACTTATAGAGAAATGCAGGGAGTTTAATATTCCAATGGCTCTCTGTTTCATAGACTATGCCAAAGCTTTTGATTGCGTGGACTGGGGGAAGATGTTTGAGGTTATGCGAGATATGGGGATCCCAAACCACCTTATATTCCTCATACAGAGTCTGTACATGGAAGGCGCTTCGAGAGTAAAGTTGGACGATGAGCTTTCGAATTCCTTCAAAACAGAGAGAGGCGACAGACAAGGGTGCATCTTATCGCCGAAACTCTTTAATTTGATCGGCGAACACATATTGAGAAAAGTCCTAGACGAATGGGAGGGTGGAATTCGCATTGGAGGTCTCAGAATCTATAATTTAAGATTCGCCGACGACACGACCATCATAGATGGCGACCCTATTACGCAGGGTGGAGAAGGAAAGCAAGGAGTATGGACTGCACATGAACCGCAGCAAGACCAAACTCATGTTAGTGGACCGGGCGGGAACCATGCAACGCACCAACGCGCTGAGTGACCTTCAAGCTGTGGAAGACTTTGTTTATCTGGGCTCCATGATATGCAACGACGGAAACTGCGAAAAGGAGGTCTCACGCAGAAGCCAGATGGCAAGATCGGCCATGAGCAAGCTAGAAAGGCTGTGGAGAATCGGGGTATAAGTAAGCGGACTAAGATCAGGCTGGTTCGAGCTCTGGTTTTCTCGATCTTTCTCTATGCATCGGAGACATGGACCCTGAAGGCTCATATACGCACCAAAATCGATGCACTGGAGATGTGGTGTTGGCGTAAAATGCTAGGAATCCCATGGACAGCACGCCGCACCAACAAATCTGTCCTGGAAGAACTCGGCATCCAAGTGAGGCTCTCCACCGTATGCATGAGAAGGGTCCTGCAGTTCTTCGGTCATGTTGCCAGGAGAAACCCAGAGAATCTAGAGAAAATGCTTTTCGGGGGTCAAGTGGAGGGAAGAAGAAGCAGAGGCAGATCACCGGCCAGATAGAACGACCTCATCAAAGAAGTTACAAAGGGGTCAATACAATCTGCGACCCGCCATGCAGAAGACAGGTCGAAGTGGAGGAGCCTCGTAGGCAAACTGTTGTCTAGTGACCACGATCCTCAGTAATGAGGGAACGACGGAGAAGAAGAATTCCTGTTTCATTACCTATAAAATAACATTTTATTTAAAACAATTATACCATGAATTTAAGAAAGAATAAAGTCATCTATTGTACTTCGTTAGAATTACGATAAACGAACATCGTAAAAATAAAACCAGATTATAAAATGGAATATTCGCGAAATTATATGTAAAAATGAAAGATGCAAATAAAACGCAAAATACCTGAAATAAATAAAAAAAACAATATTTTAACGGAAAAAGTAAAATATTCCATGTAATGCAGCTTGATCCCAGTAAATATAATTTTTTTTACCTTAAACTGTAGGTACTGAACAAGAACAAAAAAATAATAGAATAGTTTTATCTTAACCCCCCGGGATCTGTAATTTGCTTAACCCCTATGAGTGCATGCTTTAACCAAAATGTCAATGTATGCCATTGCTTGGCAATGTTGACTAAAAGTCCATTGGCTGAGTAGGTAACGAAAGGAAAATTAAATGGCAGCACGATAAATGATCCGGTGAGTCCCAAAAATGATCCACATGAGTTCCAATAAGTCACATAAATGATCCAGCGAGTGAGTCACGATGACATTCGTATCAGCCGCCTATATAAATACTTTGAAGCAAAGAACAATTGGTAGGTCGTTGATAAAAAAGGAGAAATAGAAAACTTTCAATTGCAGAACCCCGGGGAACGCCGAGGCCTCATGGATAGCTACTGACAAAGGTCCTATGATTTCTAGCCGTAAGAGGAGTTTTAAATTAGGAAATTTAAGCAAAAGCATGCGAACGATCCAGTAGTAAGAGCTATGTAAGCAACCTTTTAGAAATCCTGGCTAAATACACGGCAAGGATAGGTACGTGAAGTAGGCACTAATCCACTATGTACCGGCGCAAGGTTGTTTCTTAGAATGTTAAAATCCATAAAAGTGGCTTGACGCATTATCGCATTTCGCACAGTAAACCCACGAAGAGTAAAATAAATGCGAGAGTTTAGCTCGAAAGAAGCATAAATTAACGCCTCCTAATTAGAAGATTACAATCCGACCTCAATGGTTGGCAACCTCATTTCGCCGCGGGGTGGCTAAAGAAGCTATTCACGGTTTACGTCGTCCATCAAAATGGGGCGGGTTGGCAGCCCCATCGGCTTTCAGAGGCCAGCCCACGCTTTTGAATTAGTCGTAAACTCCAATACCAGCTCTAATTAAATTAAAAGCGGAGAGGGTATTAAGAAAAAAAACCATGCTATATAGTTTTGTTGGAGCTATCATCTTTTTATTATCGCTAAGTAGTACCGCCCTAAACTAGATCGTCATCGTGTGAAAAAAATAAAAAAAGGATATTAAAAACGGCTAATTATTTTAAAATATGAATATTTTAAAGTTTAGTCTAAAGTTTCAAGAGACGAGGGTTTTATTTAATAATATTTGATATCTTATGAGAAATATCGATACAAAGAAGCCAAAATGACTAATGATTTTCAGATTTTATTGTTAAATATAATATTTCCCAGCGTCAATTTATAAGCAAATAAGTTTATGAATCCTCTAAAGTTGATCGAAATCTTTCAATATCCATTATTTTTCAGTAAAACTCCGCAAAAACCAACCAAGTGTTTTTTTGCCAAATGTCAGTAAATAACTATTATAAATAGAAAGGTTGCTAATTGGATTAGAGTATTATTCAGTACTTTGACTCTGAGATTAACGATTCTATAGCGATTACTACGATCCTCAAAAGTAAGACTCTATTATTTTACTGAAATTCGTCCATTCGTTTCTCGCTACATAGAATGCGTTCTCTCGTCCCCCAAACTCCCCCTTTCCTGCGTCATTATAGGTTTATTGCTTTTTAAATGTTTCATTTATATTTTAGTTCCTGCTGAATTTTTATTTATGGTAAACTTACTAATAGGAAATACATGGTATAGTATTTAAAAAACATATTTAAACAAAACAAATAGGTTACAATGCTTGAATTAAAAATTAATATAGAAATAACATAAACACGTTGACAGCGGAAGAAAGTAATAAGACTAATAATAATATAAGGGTAAGAATAATATGAGGGTAAGAATAGTAATAATAAAGTAAGTTGTTGATAAGGGAAGTTCGAGAAAGGGTTATGTAAAGCAAAATAGCAGTATGAATAATTGGATAATAATATTTATAATACATAATAGGATATGATATAATAGTATGGTATAATATAGTAGTCATATAATAAAGTACACTAGGATTGCAGTTAGTAAAATCTTAAGAAGTAGGAGATAGGCTAGGTATGATCGAATCTTTAATTAAATTCTTGAAATCATAAAATACATCGAATCCTTTACTTTAATGTCATACACATTTGATACGAGCTGTATTTATAATTGATTTTAATAAGTTTTTTATTTTTACCGCAAAACATGTTTTCCCATTAAGTTTAGGTTAGCTGTAAGAAATATATTGCTTCAATGCAATAAAATCGCCGATTTGTTTCAACACATTAAGGGTTTTATTATTATTAACATAGAACATAACAGAATCATTTGAAAATATTCTTATATCACTCCCACGTGTTGTACCTTTTACCTGTCACCGGCCCTTAACAATTCTCACAGTAGAGTTTGTTATTACAATAATTACTGGGTCGATTGTTCGGAATAATGAAGCACGCTCTGTCATAACAGTGGCGGCTCTATTTCACCTATTTCAGCATGGACGGTGTGGTTTAATTTCGTGGCTAGCGAAATTTGTCGCCGGTGCTCCACAGCTCGGCGACACAAAGTGGCGATAGCAGCGTCGACAGGACCATTATAGTCCATGCTGCATTAATTAATAGCTTAACATAGCATTTAAAGGGAGATCCACTAGATTGCAAATTTTAAATATGCTCTATTTTTATGAGTAATATTTTGTTAAAAGGATGTTAGATTGGGTTTTCAGATGTTAACCATAATTGAATCGGTAATTTAAAAACTATGTAAGTACCAAAAACTGATTTTTACAGGAGACTTATTACTTTTAGGAAATTACTTTTAGAAAATATTACCTTTTAATATTAGGAAATATTAGCATTTAGCATTATTACTTTTAGGAAAATATTTATATCATAAAAACAGTTGACAATGTAATACTTTTCTAAAAAAAATGTCAGTTATGTGGTTTTCGAAAGAAATGCCTAAACAGGTCTGTATTTTATGTGGTTTTCGAAATGATTCATACAATCAACTATCAGAAATTCACATATTCCTACGTAGAATATAAAATAGGCATTTTTTGGTCAATTTTTATTATCATTTATATTTTGATTAAAGCGTTAGTATTTCATAAAAAAATAAGATGAAGCTACATTCTTAAAACTCGTGATCAATAGGATATGTACTGTTATCGAAATCACCAAATGACTCGATTTCCGAGTCATTTGGTCTGTCATGGTACAAACCATCAATAACCCGACTTTTATATTGTTTTAGATTTGAAACCTATGTAGGATGGTTTTTGATACACAAATCCAAAAAAAAGTGATTTGTTAAAAATCATTATATCATTATTTCGACATTATTCGAAATGACCGATTCGTACGAGCACGAAACGAAAAACTCAAAATTTATATATAAAATATAATACTGTAACACAAAGAGCAAATCCAAAACTGTAGTCTAATAGAGTTTCCTATGACTGCTATATTAAGGCTATTGCTTATAGCAGTGTGAGATATAGCGGCGCTTACGACGCTGCTATCGCCACTTTGTGCCACTCGAGCTATTCAACCCCGATGACAAATTTCGCACTACACCGTTCTGGGATAAATAGGTGAAATAGAGCCGCCACTGTTATGACAGAGCGCGCTTCATTTTCCCGAATAATCGACCAAGTCAGTCGTAGAATGACCCAGTGGCTGCTCGAGGACTTACAGAGGGATTACGATAGTGCAAAGTTTCTAGTCTAGCTTAGTAGACTTCTTGTGCCGCGACCCTAATACTATTGAGTCCAAATATTACGTGGAAGTTTCTTATGAGATTTCATATTGATAAAAGCAAATCTTAATCCATCTGACAAGCCTTCCATTTGAGAGGCCATCTTAAGATTACAGTCAACCCCAATCATTTAACGTTGTATTATCAACTATACACAGGAAATATTAAGAGTTATTCTGAGTGACTTGTACATTAATTATTTTACCGTTCGGTAATAATATCAATATCTCAGCGTCTATTCGAAAATCTATAAACACAAGTGTATTTGCCAAATACATATTATTTTTGCCCTATTTTAAAAACATTAAAATCAGAAAACATGTACCGATTCCTCGTTTTTTACGCGACTGCCCAAAAAAGAAGTTTTATTTGTTTAGGATTCATCTATGTATGTTTTCCGTTTCTTTATTCCACCATAATATCTAAACTCGAACCGATTTAGCAGTGTGTCATATTGTTAGAATCGTTTTGTCTCCCCGAGTGTCATAGGGTACGTGTCGCGACTCCTTGCTCTCATATAAGGAGAAAGCAGCGTCTTTAATATAAATCGCGGTATTTACATTCATCATTTGACATTTTTTTTTCGTTTTTCCTTTTCGCGGCCATCAGGAATAAATCCGGTAGGCCTAGGAAAGGAGGGGTCAAAATATCATCTCAAAAAAAAAAATTGCGCGTTCACAATATTTTCCCTACCCGTTCGTTCGCCAGGAAATTAATACAAAACGATGAAAGTCTAGAACTAATGAGGCAATAGTTTAGTTTGATTTATGTTCGGGTGAGTTCTGTTACTCGTTCAAAAGCATTGCCGTTCGTTTCCCATTAATTTAAATTACGATGTATGTCATATTTTTTCCAGTCATAATATTCAGCGCTTCCCGCTTGTGTAGGAATACTGGGGGCGAAAGAGCGTTCGGAATTTCCAACAGTTCAGTCATCCATTGTTTGAAAATCTGCCGTTCACCGTTCGCTCCGACTGGCCGCTGGGGACTGCGAATAAATCATGGCTCGAGTTGTCCGCACCGCGCGCGTCCGAGAGCGCGGGTTCCGCTCTTCGAGCTTCGTTCGGAATGCTGATCGGATGCAGTGATCTGTTTAAAAAAAGCCAGCGCCGAAGAGTCACTTCATTTTATGATAAAAATATTCACTATTACCATATATTATATTCCCGGATGTTCCAGCATCATAGCAGTGGCAATCTGGTTACTGGGAGTGATAGTTTTTTTTGCGGTAATCTGGATTTAAATTACCCGAAAACCTAGCAAGTCACTAAAATCTACAATGGCCCGTATTCCGTTTCTCGTATGCTTAAACTAAGCTGGTGCTAAAAAATGGGGACTAAAGCACCTTTGTTATTTTGTTGGTGTCCGTTTCATCGAAATTAAGAACCGGTCTTAAATCTTAAAATTTTCCGTTTGGTCTATGTTTTTTCTAAAGCGGGGTCTTAATTTTGACAGCTCGGTCACTCGCTCGCCCGCCGGCCGTCGTCGTTCGTCACCGCACGCTGATTGTAGCTACGTTTTCGTTTGTTTTAAAATATACACATATGCAAGGCGTTTTATCATACAATATACAGGGCAAAAATATATACAAGGCTATTCATTATAATTTACAAGAAATATTGACAAAAATAGGATTTTCTCTAAAAACTGTAAAAACGGTGGCTCGCACCGGTAGTCGCCCTAAACACTGATCTTTATGTGCTGATTCACTCTCACCATACCCCCGCGGTAACTCCCTTTTATGCGTGTCCCGAACATGCTTTTGTTTCATTATTTAAAACTTTACTGACTGCTTTGGATGTTAGTATGTACAGGTTTTAATAAGTATATATTCGAATTATTGACTATTTCAATTGTTAGGCTTCTGCTTTGATTATTCAACTTTTTACTGACTATTTTAATGTATTAAGTGGCTTTTAGTAGGTAGTTATTAGAATTACTACTCATTTGAATAATTAAGCCTTTAATTTGTTTTGCAAAAAGATTTTACGTTGAATAACTTTCAGTAGGTTCAAATTTTCTTTGATACATTTAAAAAAATCTAATAGCTTCATTCTTGACAATCTATGCATGATAAGAAAAAATTAAAGTGGTAATGAGACTTACTACATAACACAAATATTTTGACACGTCCAGGAGCGGTTTTAACCGTCAATTGGACACGATGTAAATGTAATGTAATGATCCTCAATTAGTAATGCTATGATCCAAATGAATAGACTAGTGGAATAATCGGAATACTGAAACCACTGTGACTGAGATGTAAAATATAGGGGCAATTAAAATAAATTGTTGTTTGTTTTTAGTATTTATTCAGATTGTTTGTATTTTTGCCAGTATTTTCTATCGTGCGCTTTTACCCAGTATTGAAAAAATGCCAAAGCCCATTAAACGTAGTTGATAATGGATTATATCATTAGAAACAGACGAACAAGATGAATAGGATAGTCGAACGCTGAGCGGCGGGGCGGAAAATTGGCTAGAGCTCAAGGATCGCTAATATCGTTAGTGTCAAAACTGTTACGTATTTAATAAAGACAAACTATCATTAAAGTAATACGCTATATACATGTTACATTCACCGGGAGAGGTGATTAAATCTAGGATTCGGTACCGACTATAGATACTAACTTTTTAACCATATTTATAGCAATATATTTTGCAAATACATGTTCTTACCTGTTCTTAAGTTAGGGAAGTTGATTTGTCCATGATAAAATTTTACCTTTTACCACTTACTCCTCAATTCATGTTACTAATGAACTTGTAGTATATTGATTCATGGAATACCGAGGAATACTATAACAAAACATCGTTGGGGAGAGGTGATTAGATCTAGGAGTATAGAAATATTTTTTAACAAATCCAAATGCGTCTTTATTAATTATGAAAACTGATTTCTGATTTCCACACGGCAAGGACCCATCCTTCCCAAACCAAAAAAATCAAATACCCTCGAATGTTATACAGTTTATATTAATAAAAACATACAATAAATTATTTATTAATTACAGTTGCAGTTGTCGCTGCTGCTTTAAGGACAGATCCCACTGCCGATTTGAAACTAATTTTGTTTCTGCGGTAAATGTCAAGTAGTGAATTTGTTATTATATGTACTTGGCAATCGGTTAGGCATTGAATTGCGCGTGTAATTAGAATGTCGTCTAGGGGGCTCGAATAACTGTCCTGTCATGAACGACAAAAAAAAAAGAGACACGTCACAACACTCCCGCACTAGGCATTTTGTGCGAAATACAATTCAATAAAAAAACGAGACGGCAACGCTTGTGCTTTGCTGTTTCGTTTTTCGTCGCAGTCAATGCGCGCAGCAACTCCTTATGCGGAGTCTAACAGCACAAAGTGCGGGACGCGGGATTTAATGGGAAAGTCTCTGCCCAATTTTCACCTGTGCCCAATCTGCCATTTTTTTTTAAACTTTCATTACACAGAAAATACCCATTCTAAAATAAAAAAAACAACGCTTTCATATTCTTTTATTCCAATTAATTTGTATTGCAAAATAGTCTGTACGCTGGCAAAATTATTAATTTTCTTGTGAACGTGAAAATTTCATCTTTTTACTGCGATTATAATAGTTTATTCGACATAACGACGATCGCTTATCATAAAGACACTCTTCGTTAGATTCCTCAATTATTAAAAAAATCACAGTTCGTATTTTTTTGTAGCCGTAGCTTTAAGTAAATATGGCAGTCCACTTAAGACTAATAATATGCCGGAGTGTCTCGCAGAATGCGGGACATATGCAAAACATTACTACTGATAGTATAAGTACAAAAATAAAAACTTTAAATGGGTGTCCATATTATTAGTTACACTGTGAAATCTGGTACTAATTTGCACATTTTAAATACCTGAACCTCTTAGAAAAAAGTAGCGGCATAAATAGTTGAAAATATTGGCAGCTAATTGGCCTAGTGCAGTTGAGGCATTATAACCCATGTGTTAGGGTCGGCCCAACTCACAGATCAGCACCCATCCGGTTTCCCTGGGAATCGTCATTCGGGCGTTCTTGGATGGTGATGGTTTGGTCACGGTGCGGCGTCAGACAATCGACTGCGCATTCCGACTGATGATAGTCCGGGAGTCTGGAAACGGCAATGTTTCCTATAGAGCAGGGGTGGTTGTTAACCTTAGGGCAACCGCTTTTGAAACGACCGATCAGTCACCTGATCCCCTGAGAGCCGGAGAACGGACGCCGTAGTCCACGATAGATTCGGTTAATACCGATCACCGCTAACATAAGGGAGAGGATCGTGCAAGCGACCTCGAACTCGTTACCAGACGGAAGGCCGGAGAAATTTGGCCGAAACTGGTAGTAAGGCGTTGGCTTCCTACCATGTTTTGTCTTAAGTCTTTTACGTTCACCTCACGGGAGACTTAAAACATCCTGCGGTGACGGGTTCGCCCATTGTAGTCGACACTCCCAAGTTAAAAATACTGAATAGTTACATGCTATCATGGCTAATTGATATATTGATTGAAAGATATGAATCTTATCACAATCATTCTGTTCAGGATGCCAAAATACATAATTTTAAAGAAAAAATTGCAATTGCAATATTTTACGCGGTAAGATCCATTAGTTTTATTTTGTATAGCTAAAACGATTTAATAATTTATGTGCATAATAACTTAATTCAATAAATAACCTTAAACAACAAAAAAAAAACATGTTTCAGGAGGTTAAGATATTTGATATGTGCAAATTAGTAACAAAATTCACAGAAAAAACAATATGGCCACCCACTGAAATCTACGAGTAATAAAGACTGCTAGGTACCTGTATCTATCGACATGGTATTATTCTGCTCAGATAAGCACTACCAGAAGAGTGAATGAGCGATTAACGGGTATAGCATGTTGCGGAAATATAAACACATCAGTGGCGGTCTGTGTGCTCAGCGGGCGGCGGAAATTACGTCGGCTTTTTCGGGAAACAGTTTTGCCAAGTATTTGGGGTGGCGCGATGGCAGTACTCTGCATAAATACCTTTGGCCAACATGCGCCTAAGTGTGGTGAAATGTTTGCCTAACTCTTCGCGGCCTGGGCGCCCCGAAAGTAACAATTTAATTATAAGGAATATGCGTGTTTGCTTATAGAGTTAGCGTTAAAGGCGCGGCTCGCGGGCAAACCCTGCATACCCTAGATGGAGTCGTTCCTAACTTATTTAGCGGTTTATAGAAGTTTTATTATTATGTATATTGCAGAAAACACTCCACCTATTACTACAGGCGCCTGCAGTACATGTATTCTAAGAATAACGCCTAAAATAACGCGTCACTTTCTGACAAAAATTGACAATAAATGTATATTCATATGTATTTTTTTTAGTCGGCATCCAAACCAACTACGCACTATTATGTAGATGGCGTTCAATGGGTTAAAAAAATATTTTTAAGATATCGAGAAAAGTCCTTTACTAACATTAACGTTAATGTTCAGCTTTATTATTCGACAACATATTTTTTTTTGACGAACTACTGCCCCATTGTAGATATTAGTCAGATAAGATCTATAAGAAACATATGTTTTTAAAAATCCCAAGCTGAGGTCTTCTATCATATCCAAAAGTCAAACCAAAATATTCCTGATTTTGCATGCTGTAGTATCGATCTATACTCTCTTTTATTTGGATCCTACGACTTGGCTTTGCAACATTAAGCCATACGTCTTGGATATTAAATTCAATTCAATTAAATTTATTTTATTATGATTGTGGTGTAGTAACATGGAGTTCTACAATTATTTAGTGCCTCATAACCTGCTTCTTAGGCGATTGCATAGAGATATTGATTCAACAATAAATAAAAAAACACATATTATAATAATAGTACAAAATTAGTTAATTAATATTAGGTATATAAATAAAATAATATTTCACTAATATAAATAAAATTTAACGGGAAAATAAACAACAGTAAACATTACATCAGAATAAAATTTTGTTATCCTAAAAAAATATTCATTCGTCCTTAAGGATAAATAAAATATAGGTAGGTACATATCGCATTATAGCCTCTAGCTCAGCGGTCGTCACACTTTTTTGGTCAAGGGCCATATAAGACAATGTGGGGTGGCACCGCAGGCCACACATAGTTTATGAATTGGATAATATATTATGTAAACTAGCAACGCATGTACATAATATGAATATGTGGGTACTTATGTAAATAAACAAAAATGTATATTCGACAACTTTATTACAATGAAAAACAACGAAAAAATGGTAATTTAGATTTTACTTAATTTAAGTATTATGGTGTTGTACTTTTTTACTTATTTCTTCTATGTTGGCGACTTTGGGACTACATGCAATCCTCATTGCTGCTTCTAAATGAGTGGAAAGGCGATTGCGATATTTGTTTTTTAGGAAGTTCATTTTCGAAAATGGAGCTTCACAGAGATATCTCGAAGGAAATCCCGTCCGTTGAGCAGTAACGCACAAATAATGAGCATTGAGACATTGAAGTTATATCCGTACTGGAATCACATGCAAGACTGAAGTATTTGCAGTATTTCAGTTTATCAATTATTGCCTCAAACATGTTTTTCGAAATATCTTCAACGCGGCGGCGACAGGTTGATTCAGAAAGCGTAAGCTTTTTAACTTCTCCCATTATTTGTTTACTATTTGAAAAATGTTTAAAAAAAGTCACAGAAACAGTTAACATACGCTCCTTTATTAGTTCGGCATCGGTGAAGGGTTTCATCCTTTTTGCAAGAATGTTACAAACTTGGTAGGACGCTTTTGTAATAGCCTCATTTTGTCCGACTGCTGTCGTCATAATATTTTGTTGGCGACGAATTGACAATTTCAAATGAGCTACTTTATTATTCCTTTCGTTGGATTTCAAGGGAAAGGCCGCTGTAAATGAATTATGCTTAGTTGTGTAGTGGCGATACAAATTATATCGCTTCATTCCGACAACAGTTTCCCGGCAAATTAAACAAATGGTAGCACCTTCCTTGTATCCACTTGTAAAACCAAATTCTTCCTCCCATTTTTCTTGAAAACTTCTAGTTTCTTCACATATCTTCCTTTTAATAGCACTTTTTGAATACACCCCAGCCATTACAGTGGATCGTTAGCGCAAAAGTTATAATACATAAGGTTACAATCTGATGCGAAGTGTAGACACGTGACACCTAACTAAATAATACAAGAGACACAAGCGCGCGATAGACGATTAGACGCCTCCGCGCAAAGATGTGCTCGCGACTGCTCGTTTGGTACGGGGCCCGCGCGACTGTCGCGCGTGCGTCGAGCCAACCATAGAGCGTCGATCGAGCAGCAAGCGGCGGACAGGGGGGCGCCGACTCCCCTCCCGCCAGTCTTCCCTTAAAACACTTTCTCGCAATAGAGGTGGGTTATTCTAGCAAAATCCCATACTAGGTATAATTAGTATACGTACTAGAAAATAACTGTTCCGTATGACTGTATAACTGTTTTATAGGAACAGCTAGTATTTCTTATATTATATGCAGCGAGTATTGCGAGTGCGGGTTACTACGAAATGCACGGGGAATCCCCGCGCATTCATCATCCCAGTCCCGCACGCAAACAGCGCAGATATAAAACATTAGGTTATAGTTCGGCATTTTCAAACCTATCTCGCTGTTCAATTCAACGTCCAACGATGGACGACCACGCACAATCATAATATTTTATCAACACTGTTTGTAGCAAATATCACGGGCCGCAAAAATATCGCCCGCGGGCCGTATTTGACGACCACTGCTCTAGCTAGATGCTTAGTCGTAGTTGTTTATGCAAGCTTAATATTAAAAAAAAAAATATTCACTCTTCTGAATCCATTTTTGGCGAGTTGGTTGAGAATCTTGAAAATGTTTAAATACGCACTTTAATGTGAATCTAGTTTTCAGTTGCCGCGTATAAAATCAAAGATGGTGTAATGACCAAACCCTCACTGATTCAGTCACTTAGACTTAGGAAACTAGAATTTTGAACAAATCTTACACATATGTCGTACATGAGCACTAATATGGGATCTTGAAAAATCTAACCCCTAAAGTGATAAAACAGGGGGTTAAAGTTTGTCACGGTCGAGCATATATCTCCGAAATTATTTGAGTTGCAATTTAGAAGAAAGACAGCATTAACGGAAAGAGTATTTCATATACAGGAAATAAATATACAGGCTGTTAACTGATTATTGCCATAGATTTTTACTGCTGATTTATCTAACACAAATCGAACAAAGAAGTGTAAAAAACGGTCACAATAGCTATTAAAAGGAAAATATTAAACCAAAAAAATTACGGTTCTTTTAGCCCTATTCATTTTCGGATGTTACTTCTCTCCAATCATTACTAGTGATTTATTTTATGTAAGTGTTCTAAAATTTACAATATTAAATTAGGAGATTTTTTTTATTTCCATTTTTTAAAGTCACCATAGATAGTGTTTATTCTATATTTAGGATTCTCATATGAATGTGAATCATTAGTTATTCGCCGGATAATTTCGCTAGTGTTTATATATATTTCAGTGTCGCGGTGATTTTGCGAGAACGAGCGCTGTTTTCAGAATAATTTCATGTTGTATTTGAAATAGAATAATAATTGGCACTGAAAATCTATACAGGTTTTAATATATATAAAATTATTATATCCATTAAAAAAGTATTATAGCACATGATATTAGTTTAAATTTATTTGGTTTGCTCCTTCATAACATGTCATTATTACCGATGCTGTAGGGACATCCAAAGAAGCCATTAAGCCGATTCGTCCGAAATTTCTTGGACCTTTGACCGAAATTTCTTTAACACGGATAAGATAACAAACCTCCTATGTCCGCTTTTGGCGGATTTTTTGATACCAAAAACTCCGCGAAAAATTTAAGTCACAAAAAATCACACAACAATGTACTCTACTTTAAATAAAAGTAACCAGCTCACTTGCAAGATATTACAAAGTTTACAAACCTCCTATCTGACTTTACTTAAAAGGATGACAAATAATTTATCACATAGTTAATAAAATGCCATTAAAAAACTTCCTGCTATAGGATATATACACATGGCGAAAGCGATTCGAATCGAATATCGTTCGATGAGCCATGAGAGCGGCCCGTGACGTCTTCCACTGCTGTGCTGCGATACTCGCGCTGGTGTCAGCACGGTGTGCAGCGGAGTGAGCTGACGGATGTGCTCGTGAGCCGAGGTTTCGGCCCTACAATACATAGAGCGCGCGAGGCGCTTTACGTGTTCCTCCATGGAGTCTGTTTCGCTAAAATCAAAGGGCTCCCGACACTTTTCTTAGCCCAGCGTTCAGCACTCGCTGCATGTTTGCCCGCTGCGATGCCGAGATGAGTTGGTACCAGGCCGGTGCCGCGTACTCGAGTTTCGTCCTCACGTACATATTCAGCATCAGCAGTCGTGTCTTCGCCGAGATCGCGGCCGAACGGAGAACGGACAGCAGCGCGTAGAAGGCGGATTTCGAAGCGACGATTGTTGCTTTCGCGTGGTGCGCAAAGTTAAGGCGACGGTCGATGTGCATCCCGAGGTACTTGACAATGTTTTTCCGCGGTACCAGGGTGCCGCCGAGTTTCACCGGCTCCGGGTAGACGTTGAGTGAGCCGGTGATGATCGCTTCGGACTTAGCAGCGTTAAATACAATCCGCCATTTTCTTAGCCATTCCGGCATAAGGTCTAGTTGCTGCTGTAGTTTCTTGGCCACGATCTTGATTTTTATTTTATTTTTTATTTTATTTTATTTGGTACCCAAACAGAATATTGACAACACATACAGTGACATATATATACTACAGTTACATGACTACATCAATATCCTTTTGATATGAGTACACAATTAGCACAATGCATGAACAATGGTTGAATTTTTTTAAAAAATACGTATAAAAAAAGGAAAAAAACTAAAAATACCAGAATTACAGTATTTTAAAGAGGGACGCTTTGAAGGAGCATAAACTATCATGAAATATATCGATGCGATTGTCAAGATGAAATTTGTTATACAGACGACATATACGTGGGATTACGTTATTTACTCCGGTATAGTTTTTTGCTAAAGGTGTTTTAAATAAGTCTGGGTATCGAAGACTTCTTTTAGTAATGTTAAAAAATTGTATTTTTTCTATACAAGAGGTATCGTTTTTATTATTTATAATTTTGTACAGGAACACTAAATCTGCAACTGCCGGCGTTTTTCTAATGTGACAAATTTAAAAGCAGTCAGTCTTTCCTCGTAGCCAGTCAGATGATTCTTAAGGCCGCATTTAAATGACAGCATTCTCAGAAATTTCCTTTGAATGGATTCGACTCTATCGGAGTACGTTTTAAAATATGGGTTCCATATCGAGGACCCAAATTCAAGATGAGAACGCACTAGTGAGTTATAAAGCAGGATCATGCTGTTGTGATTTTTAAAATTCTTAGTGATCCGCATGATCAACCCCAGCATCCTATTTGATTTCTCGACTATGTTCTCAATGTGTATCTTGAAATTTAGGTTTGAGTCAAATGTTATTCCTAGGTCACGGATGCTAGATACATTGCTTAGGTTGTGACCATTTATAGAATAGTCGTATTTAACGTGACCCCTGTTCCTACAAAAGGACATCGAGTGACATTTACCTATGTTGAGAGCCATTTTATTTTCAGAACACCAAGTGAATAGCGAATCAAGGTCGTTTTGTATTTTATGGCAGTCAGATATGTTCATAATTTGATTATAAATTTTAACATCGTCCGCATACATTAAGAAATTACATTTTATTCTATTGGAAAGATCATTTATGAAAATTAAAAATAAGAGGGGTCCTAAGTTGGAACCTTGTGGGACACCCGATGTTACGTCGAATACCGAAGACTCGAATCCCTTAATGACAACTATCTGGCTACGGTTCATAATATATGACTTTAGCCATCGCAGTAAGTCCCCATGTATTCCATTATCCTTAAGTTTTCGAATGAGGATGGAGTGATCAACTTTATCAAAGGCCTTTTGGAAGTCAGTATATATAACATCTACTTGTGTTCGTTTATCTAGTGAAGTACTAATATAATCTACATACTCAATAAGGTTTGTGTTAACAGATTTTTTTGGAAAAAATCCATTTTGCTGTGGACATAAGACATGTCTAACATGGTTAAAAACTTGGTTGTAAACAAGTGATTCTAAAACTTTGCCGAACATAGATAATAAACTAATTGGCCTATAATTACTGATTTCAGTTTTGTCGCCAGATTTGTGCAATGGTATAATGTTCGAAATTTTCCAAAGTTCTGGAAAAACGCCAGCAGTTACAGACTTAGCATAGATAAATTGTAATGGAGTAGAAAGTTCGTTAGCACATCTTTGTATGAAATAAGGAGGTATGCAGTCCGGTCCCGGACCTTTGCTTACGTCTAAATTTTTTAAATTATAATAAATATCGCCTACATCAATTTTTACCGTATTTAGGCAGTAATTACTACTTTGGGACTGCTCAGGGGAACAAACATAATCAGAAGCCGTAAGAAATCCGTAAGATCAAATAAGTTGATCTCGTTGAAGCGGGGATGAAAGCGTGACGATGATGTTACGAGGTCGGTTCGATTGATTATTCATTTTCGCAACTCGGTGACAATGCTTAATCGAGTTCATGTCGCAGGGATATGAGACAGTCGAGCAGAGCCTCGCAAAAATGTCGACAGTATTCTCCATACGCGATTCGGGTACTGACTGAATCTCGATATTGCTGCTGCGATTTATTTGATCAATGCTGGAAAGCTTAGTATTATATGCAGCAATTTCGGTTTTTAGAGCTGTATTTTCCTCTTGAAGAGCATGAACCGTAACCGAACTCTGATGTAGACTCTGAAGTAATGTGACGTGCTTCGCTGAGAGATTATTGAAGGCCTGTTGCAGATGTTCAATAGACGAGAGTTCGCATCTAATGGTTTTTAGCTCGGTAGCGATCTGCTGATTTATTTGAGTGTTCAAATCAGCTGCAAATTTAGCTCGAAGATCCACCTTCAGCTCGTCTAACTTCATATCCATATAGGCGACAATTCGTTCAAAGTCACTGGAAAGCTGTGGTGGCAGCACAGGTGGGTTGAACGAAGATGAAGACAAAGAAGTGGAGGATGGATGAGATACGGTAGGTATCGTTAACGACGTCATTTGACTCAAAATGCCATCATCTTGCTGATTAGGAGACGTAGAAGACTTGCCCAATTTACCAATTTTCTTCGCCGCTTTGCACAATCGACATTTCCATACTTTTTTCTGGTCTTGTGACATTTTTCTGAAATTGGATTCCGTCATGGCTGTGCAAGTAAAATGCCAAGTTTTGCCGCATGTACTGCAATCTATGTTGTCTCCTTTGAAAATAGTTACTGCGCAACAGGAACATTCCATTTTTTCATCTGTTTAAAAAATCCAGTATGCCGCAGTCGATTCGAGCAAATACCGTAATTTATATTTAACTATCGCAATCCACAACAATTTGTATACTAAATTAGTGCATTATCAAACGTAAAATGAATTAAGACAATGAAGCCATGCGATAATATCGATAGACCTCCCTAGTATTGTTTCTGGTTGTGGCTCGCTGTCACGATTCGATGACGTTCTGCGCAGTTCGTTCGCGGCCGCCGGCGTTCGCAATCGTGCGCATGTAGGGTAGATAGGCGATTCGTCTATCGCTTGTGACAGATTAACTACTTGAAGATCGGAGCTGATTTTTACGAATCAAAACAACTGTTCGTACTCACGAATCACTTTATGAATCCTCTCGCGACTGATGAATTTCAAGATCCGAAGAAATTCCCCTTCTTTTGGTTGCTCAATTGATATAAAACACTTCCGATTTTATTTTTAAAGCCAAAACTTATGGAACGTCAAATTGTTCGTGCACTGTTTTTGCAATAGGGATGTAGTATGTTGATAGAAGATGCCATGTACATCGCGTCATCCGCGAATAGCGCCAGCTCCGCGCTGGCGCTGAGCGGTATGTCATTTGCGTAGACACCGTATAGCGGCGGCGATAGGCAGCTTCCTTGCGGGACTCCCCCGCGATGGGACGAATTGTGGACTGCTCGCCCTCCACTGCGACGAAGAATCCTCTTCCGGAGAGGAAGGAAGCCACCACGTTTCGGAGCAGGCACGGTGTCGTGGTCTGTGTCGCCAGCTTGTAGCGGAGGCCCTCGTGCCAGACTCGGTCCAACGCCTTTTCGACGTCCAGGAAGACGGCTGCTGTGTGCTGGTGCTTGTTGTAGGATTCCGTCAGGCGATATACTACCCGCATGAGTTGCAGGGTAGTCGAGTGGCCATACTGCTTGTTGCGCGGAGCGATGTGCAGCGTTAGTCGCGCCAGCACGCATCGCTCGAAGACCTTCGCGAGGGTGGCCAGCAGCGAAATTGGGCGGTAATTAGTCCTTGCGAGGTTGCGGGAGCACTATCACCTTGGCCGTCTTCCACTTCTCCGGAAAGTGACCGAGTCGGATGCAGGAGTCTAGCAGTACTGCGAGGGTCGGAAACTGGCGACGCGGAGGCCTCTTTAGAGCGCAGCTACTGATGCTGTCGGGGCCGGGTGCCTTCTTCAGCTTGAGTTGCTGGATTCGTCGCTGGAGCCCAGCCGGAGTTATCGGCCGGGTTTCTCTACCGAGTTTCGGTGGGGATTCCTCCTTCGCAGCTAGGTGCTCGCGGACCACCTTGAAGTGCTCCGGGTCTTCTACCTCGTGCGGAATGAAGGTCTTCTCTAGGTGGTTCGCGAAGAACATAGCTCTATCGTCGGCGACATAGTGGGGGTTCCCGGTCGAATCCAGTAGTGGCTGCGCTGGTTCAGCCGTACCTACTTAGCAGACGATGATTCAGCTTGCATGATGATGGCATGTCGTCGCCTATCGAGTCGAGGAATTGCTCCCACGACTCGGCTGTGTACGTCTGCAACTCCTCTTGCAGGCTAGCGTTCGCTTTGTTTAAGCGGCGCTTAGCTTCCGGACACCGATTTTCGGCCCAGAAGCGATGCAAGCGCCCTTTCTCCCGCAGCTTGTCCTGCAGGTGTTGCGGGAGGCGGGGACGTGTCACTTTCGCCTCTATCGTCGAGGAGTTGGCTTCCAGCGCAGCAAAAGCGACAAACCCATGTCGTTATAAACGACGCTAGTATATATAGTATACAGTGTGAGTTCAAATGTACCGGTACCCTTGAAGTGGTTAAATCAGTAAGAGAAAATAAGCAACGTTTATTCAAAAAAATGTAAAAAAAAACAGAAATTCAAATATTAAAAAAAACGTTGTCACACTGCGCCATCTAGCGGTAAGTAGAATCTCCAAAATAAGGCTTATCGCGATTTTTTATCAATTGCTAGATGGCGCAGCATGCTCAGCGCTTTGAAACTTTTTTCCAAAGTAAGTTTTTTTAATTTTTACAACATCTTTATCAAACCTTCTATGTCGACACTAACATCGATTCGTCGACGCTGACTACAAATGTTATGACATTTTTACAATAACCATATTTCCAAGAAGTAACATATAAAATAGTTACACGTAATAGTAAATATTAGATATGGTATAAAAATTCACCTAAATAAAATTTCGTATCAAAGAATCCTGGTTTCTAGGTCTCTTGTAAAGCAGCCATTTTTGTTAAAAAAGACATGTGATTTAAGCCATAGATAGGTGATATTTTATACTGAGGACAATGGGCATAAGCAATTGCCATAAAATGAGTTACTGTTATTATACAGAGGAATTTTATTTTCAGGATGCTTGCCATTTGCGACATTTCGGCAGATCCAGGCGGTTCTATTGAATTCATGACTGAAGTCACCACTATCGATACTCCGTTCTGCCTATATAATGCTGATAGCAATAAAGACACAAAAAGGTAAGACCTCTTTATTAGCCGCTATTATTGCGCTTATCGAATAATTTCTTAGTCGATGATACGGGGGATTGGAAAAAAACCTATAAGAAAAAACGGATATTCAAGCAGAACATCGACGTATAAGTCCACACTCTTATATATGAACAAAAAAACGCTCACACCCTACCATTATTTACTTAATCAGCGGACACTTTGCAAACCATATAGCAATTAAATCACTTTTGGCGCGAGGGAACAGCGAGAGCCGGTTCGATATCGCTATCTAAATGTAACCAAATATAACGACCTATCACTCGCTATTCTCTTGCTACCTAAGTCATACAACTAGGGTTCTCCCTGGAGTGAGCGCAGAGGACTTGAGGACAAAACAGCCCACCGTCTAGCTACGCCACAAGCCCGTAAGAGGCCAACGCCTTAACCGCGAGTTAGCCAGGAGTGTTACCCGGCGGGCCTACACTCACGCCCTTACTTCCAATTGTGACCAGATTACTCCGGTCTTTCGATTGGTTACGAGATCGAGGTCGCTTGCGCGGTCCTCTCCCTTACGAAGCGGTGAAACGGTGTTTACCGAATCTATCGCGGACCACAGCGTCCTTTGCCCGGCTGTTCACCCAGGATCGGGTAGCCGATGGTCGTTTCAAGAGCAGTCGCCGTAAGGTCCGCAACCACCCCCGCTCTATAGGAAACAGTACTGCTTCCAGACTCCCCCGACTGTTAGTCAGAGTGCACAGTCGATTGGATTACGCCGCACGGTGCGCAGACCGTCCAGGAGCGCCAGAAGGTTGATTCCCAAGGGAAACTAACCATAAGGCCAGAGTCCTATCCAGGCTCGCACTTCATGCGTGGAGGCCGTCGGATAGGTGTTGACCCGTGAGTGTGACCAACCCTGAACAGAATGGGTCTTCGTGGCCAACTCAGCAAGGGCCCATTAACTCCCTAAGTCATACACTACAGAATCTCAACTGAGTGTTCGGCTGTTATTTCTAAAACTAGACACACACTTCTAAATCGGTTTAAGCATTTAAAAGTTGTGGTGAAATAAAGAAACGGACTAACATACATACATGAACTCTGAAAACATTAAACTACATTTTTTGGGCAGTCCTGTAAAAAACGAGATTTTCCAAAATGCACAATGGAAGAATTGCGTAAATGATTAAATCGCGAGAGTTGTTTGTAGTATGAGTAATATTTAGCTTTAATTCCAAGTCATGATCTTCTACGAATTTTATTTTGTGTATTTACTGTTACGTGCTTCAGTGAAATAAATGATATAAAATTAAATGAAATGAAATCCCACACAACCTAAAAATTCAACGCGTCTAGCGTTTTTATTATGATTGGAAACCGCTAGCAAATTTTACAGTTGCGTCGATTTACGTGCAGCTCTTGGGATTGCCAATTATTTGTTGACGCCTGGCGCCTCTGGCTCAACATGACGTATTCTGTACGCACATTGGATTCATCTGTATTTTTTCTATCTCATCAATGCATTGCAGACTGCTTGTTACATTTACGCTAAACTTTTTGTCGCTTATTAACAAGAATAAATAGAATAGATTAGAATAATTTTATTGTGCTATAAAAACATAATTTAATTAATATTACGCTGGTTTTATAAAAAGTCAATTTATGCACAAATGGCGGACTTATCGCTATAGCGATATCTCACAGTCAACCATTTCTTAACCTTTTTGCCTTTTTTTTTGAGAGTTTATTTCACAATCGCTTTTTTCCATAATATAATATCATTATTATTTTTTCTGTTCTTTTTCTTTTTATTTCTGAGGAAAGTTGTTTTTATGCATTAAACATTTGGTTTGAGAATGCTCAATTCCGTACTACGTTTTGGCAGCTAGGATTTTTTTATGAAATGCATCTTGTAGATGGCACTCATTGTTACAAACGATGAGTAATCTTCTCTTATATTCATTAGCCAAATAGATAGCGTTTTAAACACGCCTATACGGACCCTATCTTGAAATAAAATTATAATATAATACGAAACCAATTTTTAAATCATATTATTTATTTATTTAAAGAATTGCGCATTTTTTAAACTACAGTACATTACATAATTTAATTAGAGGCTCCGTTGTAAATAGTAGCAAAAAAGAGAGTACCGCAGCCCAGTCCTTCTTTAGATCAACGCCGCCCAACTAGGCCTAGGCCCGTACTAAGGCAAGCGTATTATATTATTATTATTATATTATAATTATATTATTATTATTATATATTATATTATTATATTATTATTATTAAGCGTAGCACATTATATTATTATTATTTACATAAAGTTGTCAATTTTTAATTTGGCATACAGGTTTCAATACGTAATAATTACGGGCTTTTCAAATTCAAATAAACTAATAGATGGCATTCTATCTATCCGTATTATATCTGTGATGTAATCAGCTTATGTAATAATGCGATAAACGGCAACAATATTTATATATTAATATTGCAATCATTGGTCAAATTGTGGGAATCAGATAATATAATAAATATAATGAATGAATTAGACCTTTATTAAAAAAACCATTTCTATAAGTTGCTATTAGTTTCGTCGGAAAATGCTATTAGCACGACCTCCATGTCGCCGGCGCAGAATGGTTGCCAAAATGTACTATCGCATTGACCAATCTAATAGCCTATATAATCAATGGTACTACTCCTCATCTTAAACAGAAACGAAATACTGAAAAATGTATGAATTCTGGTACCACCCTTGGGAACACATGAAATTGGCCTAGATGTGCATAAGATTCTTATACATATACCTATTTGAATCCTATCTTAAAAGCTGTAGTCAGTTTTTCTGACTATCTTAAATGCGGATAATTATGAGGGTAAACCGTCGTTGGTCGGCATCCTCCTAATGACCGGCATTTGTGAAGAGAAGAGACAAATAGTTGCTTCGAATGAGAGGGATGCTGCCATACGAACGTATATCTTTGAAATAACATTTTTTGCCGCACGATCAGTGCCCCCTTTTGGGGTGCGGAATGAGTGGGGTGAAACCGAGCAAGTTGGGGGTGGAGATGCGCAATGAGAATGTAGCGAATCGCGCCACTCTGGTATTTCACTCAGAATATGTTATTTTATTTTGGTCATAGAAACGGAATGAAAAAAACGTTTCCGTGGAATGGTTGGTTCCGAAAGACTGATTTATATAGTGCCGAATTTAAAATAATCATTTTCTAGGGAAAAGAACAATGGCCCAGAAATTACGTCAGAAGTAGCGAAAAATCGATATTCATCTCAATTATTAAATTTAATTCTATTGAGTGTACTCCGAGACACAAACACCACTCAACATTCAACAAAGTCAACGCGTGTCGCTGCCAGCCCCCGCGCGATAGCCATTATTATAACATACTAGCATTGATTTTATAGTGTAATATAAAATCAATGATACTAGCTAAACTCGGTCATGCTTCGCTGTGGCTCAGTCTTATATGAAACGAATGGAAAACGTACCGATGTCCAAAGGCAAAGAAGACTTTTCCGGTGCGGGAAGACTTTTGTCGCTGGTATTCGAATGCAACCTTGTGTAAACATTTTATTCTACTTAAGAAACACGAGCGTATTGGATTGCAATATTTTTTCAAATTTTCAAGTCAATCGACCACTACTTTTCGGGTTTTTCGAGCACAAACGCAGGCTAAATTTTTATATATAAATATTACAATCAATAAATACATTAATAAGGCGTCCAACAAACCATTTACATATCGCCATACGTGTAAGTGTCAGTAAATTGCGAAGCCTGTTATGCGAGACGAAGTTTGGCGTACATTTACCTAGTTAGGGAAAGTGTGATTTCATGTGCGACGCCATCATCACTGATCAGTTCGAGAACTGTCATTTTCGTCGTTTCGACTAAGGTCATCGGGGTCGGAAAAAGTTCTACCGATCGTGTGTATTATACTTTACATCTATAATTGAATTAATATATATTACATCTATAATTGGTTACACTCCCAAATGATCTGTTCTTTAAAGCCAACTAATTTCCTGACATTTTAACTCAGTATTAGTCTCTTTACAACATGACTATTATTGGCGGAGTGTAGACAATAGGCTTGTTTACCTATCGTACATAAGTATCGGTATTTAATATGCCCAGAATAACAATTATTACATGCATGCCACTTGCTGAGGGGCGTTTCTAGTCAAGCCCCTTTATAGTTCAAGACCCAGCGACAAAAAAATGCAAGAGTTTTGGAAAAGCTGATACTTTCAGATCAGACAGTGTTTCGTATAAAAGCTGAAAATTCACCAGTAGACGTGGATGCAATAAAAATTCGATACATATGGTCATACTGCTTCATAACCGAACGCGGGGCGTAAGCATCTCCATACATGTCACGCATTGGTCTATGACGTATCGGTTGTGCCGCGCAAAATAGCGGTCTCATGTCGTAATATAACATAATTCCCCGCCTTACCTCCCTCCCCTAACTCCTCATCTTCGGATTTTTTTAACTGTTCTCTAAGTCTATGTATCATAGTGTACTCCTTGAGCCCGATAGCTCTCTAAGTCTAGCCGACTGCAGTCTAGAATCGGATAAACACGAATCTCCCGCATCGGTACTCGAAGCACTGCAATTTAAACATCCATCGAATTTTATCGCTCGCCACATTAACGCGGAAAGCATTCCAGCCCATTATGACTCCCTACGGGTTTTCTTTTCCGAAGGTCACTCGCATGCAACCTTGTAAGTGAATCGTGGTTGAAGCCCTCGCTCCCTTCGTCGTTATACTCGCTGAACGGTTATAATCTCATTCGCAACGATCGCCTTAATGCACGTGGTGGTGGAGTCGCCATTTTTCTAAGGGAAGATATACCATATAAAATATTGTCCGCGTCAACGCAGCCATATCATGCAGGGGCTACATACATAATACTTGAGACACACCTCAAAAAAACAAACATTCTTTTAGTTGTTATGTATTGCCCACCAACTATTAATTATTTCGGAGAGCTCGAAGAAATCATAGACTCCTACAGCCTGTCTTACGAACATATCGTGCTTATGGGTGACCTAAACACATGCCTTAAAAAAAGTGACTCTAGATCGAATAAGCTTGTCAGCTTAATAACATCGTCTTGCCTCACAATACTACCACTGAATGACATCCATCACCTTCTGAACCCGAGTTCACAGATAGACTACATCGTCACTTCTAACCCATCTCTTGTTAAAGCACATGGCCAATTGGCAGCGAGTGGCTTCTCACACCACGATATGTTATACATTTCATATGACGTAAAAGTGCAAAAAAAAACGATCAAGAACCATCCAATACCGCGACTTTAAGACAGTATCTTTCTCTGCTTTTAGGGCGGACGCGTTATCAATCGACTGGTTGCCTCTTTATGCTATGATGGATGTTGATTCCATGGCTAATACATTTAATCCAAAGCACATGGATTGCTCTTAAATCCTTCCAAAACGCAGGCTTTTATCATCGGTAGCAGTTACTTTACCTCGAGGATTAATATAAATGAAGTCCCGAAGATCTGCATCGGTGCGGATGAGGTCCCTTTCAGTTTCGAGGTTACAAATCTCGGTGTCCATATGGACGACAACCTCTCATGGCGGCCACATATTCGAGAAATGCGACGCAAACTCTTCGGCCGATTTCATTCGCTGAATAGGCTGAAAATATCCTCCCGGAGGAGAGCAAGATTACGATTTGTCAGTCTGCTCTCCTCCCCCTTCTGGATTATGGAGATGTCGCATTTCTCGACCTCACAGAGGAGTTATCCACCAAAGTTGAGCGTCTCCAAAATGTTTGCATTCGGTATATCCATGGCCTCAGAAAATTTGACCACATCACGGAGTACAGAGAGAAGCTTCACTGGCTGTCGACCCGGGAGAAAAGAGACATGCGAGTTCTCTGTATGCTTTTCAAGATCTTGGATGGCGTCGCTCCCAATTATCTTACCGGCAGATTTACTGCACTATCGGCTCATGGACGCCCTCTGAGATCAAAAAACAACCTGCTATTCTCTATCCCTAGTCACAGCAGTGACTTCTTCTCATTTTCTTTCACCGTGCATGGAGCCCGTCTTTGGAATGCTTTGCCGAAAAATGTGAGAACCGTTAAAACTTCCGAACCAACGGGTGAAAGGGTTCGCACGTTGTAGTTGACAACTCTAGATGTCTCACTATAGTAACAATGATTTACATAAAGAGGCCTTTTCAACGACATATGTTATGAATCTACTACAATATATACCAACATATCCGTAAGTCTTTTGAATTAAAATAATAACGTATAGAAGGTAATAAAAAATAAATCAATGCATTTATTTATTTATTTAATATAATTATAGGACATTTAAATGTTATGCATGGTTACATTTTTTAAGTCACTTATAAGAAGGATCAAAAACGACGAAATGCGATGGTGGTGCCTCCAGGCGCTTGTTATCTTTGAGAGTGTGCACAGTATTTAAAATATTTAAAACTTAATGAAGAAATTTTTTTTGTATTACTAAATTTAAAATCGAAAAGTCGTATGTTAAAAACATTTCTTTGGCAATCGGGACGTCAGAGATGTAAACGTTCAAGGACCACAAAAATGAATGTCATTGTCTAGAACAGCCATACTCAAAGTGCCCTAGGATCCGCAAAGCCTTTGTAGGTGCTCCGCGAGAATAGTGAAAAAAATTCTTAAATACACCTTTCCTATGTATCTGGTCGACAGTTCAACACAGACGGATGCTACCTGTCTTTGAACTCGAGTACCAACCCGATTCTTTTTGTAACGTGTGCTATTATACTCGAATACTAAAAATAGCCAAATCGGTACATCGGTACATCAGAAGTAAGATGGTTATCTCGGGGTAAAACTTTAACAGGGCTATTTGAACTTGAAGCGGAATTACAAACGTTTTTTAAAGATATTTCTTTTATAAATAGGATAGAAAACGAATTTACCGCGTGAAATTTGTAGGACCCGACGTTTCGGTGACGTTGCAGCCGCCGTTGTCTAGGGTAGACTAAAGAGCTGTCAGTCCGTTGTTTTGCGGGTAGGCCGCAAACCGCTGCCGCCACTGCGTAGGTTATAACGGTGGTGGGGGGCCGGGCTCGGAGCGCGGGAATTTTTAAAATCCGTCTTGCACACAACACTCACTGTATCCTGTTTTACGTCTTTGCGTTCGGCGTTCGGCGGCGGGAACATTTTAAGAAGAGGGTTCCACGTAGAAGAGAGTTTGTAGCCGTCATCTCTATTGAAGTTCGGAGTTCTTCTTATTTCAATGGCTTCCCGGATCATGCGAGGAAAGTAGAATTGTTCCTTGGATAGAACAATGGGATTTTGAAACTGCATCCAGTGGTTACTTCCGCTATCCAATATATGTTCGCAGATCGCCGATTTTTCTCGCTGAACGTTTTTAACAGCTTTGATGTGTTCTGTCAGTCGCGTGGCTATGGGCCGTTTCGTTTGTCCAACGTAGGCTAGACCGCAGCTGCATTCGACTTTATACACACCCGGGGTTTGCAGTGGTATTACATCCTTTACATATGTATATAATACTCTCGGACATACGGTATATCGAAAGCCCACACATACGGACAGATATTTGCATGCAAGCTCACACCATCATCCCTACCATCTACGTTCAGTGCAAACGTCGCTCGTGAATCGAGCACGCGATCTATGCGACACTGAGCATTTTCCGAAGGAGATGGAACATGTCAATGATGTCCTTAGGAAAAATGGATACGGAAAATATCACGAGACACGCACACGATCTAATACGGACGAAACTCAAAAACCGAGCAGATCAAGAGCATTCTTACCATACGTCAAGGGCGTGACTGATCGAATAAGTAAGATGCTAAACAGATTCGATATAAAAACGATCTTCAAACCGACCCAAAATATAGCTCGATTTTTGAGGCCTGTAAAGGATGTAATACCACTGCAAACCCCGGGTGTGTATAAAGTCGAATGCAGCTGCGGTCTAGCCTACGTTGGACAAACGAAACGGCCCATAGCCACGCGACTGACAGAACACATCAAAGCTGTTAAAAACGTTCAGCGAGAAAAATCGGCGATCTGCGAACATATATTGGATAGCGGAAGTAACCACTGGATGCAGTTTCAAAATCCCATTGTTCTATCCAAGGAACAATTCTACTTTCCTCGCATGATCCGGGAAGCCATTGAAATAAGAAGAACTCCGAACTTCAATAGAGATGACGGCTACAAACTCTCTTCTACGTGGAACCCTCTTCTTAAAATGTTCCCGCCGCCGAACGCCGAACGCAAAGACGTAAAACAGGATACAGTGAGTGTTGTGTGCAAGACGGATTTTAAAAATTCCCGCGCTCCGAGCCCGGCCCCCCACCACCGTTATAACCTACGCAGTGGCGGCAGCGGTTTGCGGCCTACCCGCAAAACAACGGACTGACAGCTCTTTAGTCTACCCTAGACAACGGCGGCTGCAACGTCACCGAAACGTCGGGTCCTACAAATTTCACGCGGTAAATTCGTTTTCTATCCTATTTATAATGTCAAACAACCGCGATAGTCTTCGATATTTCTTTTAATTTGAAAGACCGTTTGTATGATAAAACTAGGCTGTTCCGACTGTCTTTTATGGCAGATATCTTTCAAAAACTAAATGAATTAAATTTATCATTACATGGTAAACAGACAACAGTGTTCCAGGCCTGTAAAAAAATACCACCTTTAAAAGAACATTACATTTTTGGATTACTTGTATTGGTAAGAGAGAAATAGACAGTTTACAACACTCAGGTAGTTTGTAAGCGATAACGACTAAGAAATGTTTCGAGATGATATGTTTGAAGAATTGGTCCAATATCTCATTGCAATGCGCGCATCTTTTGAAATGTACATATTTGCCCGAAGAACAGAATACAAAAATTAAAATGAATTCATGGATTCAAAATCCTTTTTTACCCAACTTACAAAAGCCCGAAAGTATGTCAAACGAGATGCCCCTCAATGATTTTTGGTGCAGAATCCGTGATAAATATCCACTTCTTGCCACAATGGCTCAGTATTCAGTATTCAATTTATTTATTCGGAATATACAATAAAAGTATGAATTATCAATTAAAGCTAATTATCGCATATTAGAATTCGTCAGTTGCTAGCAATAGATTAATATATGTGATATAAAACTACTAGAGCAGAAATATTAATTTGACAATAGCGTTGACTAAAGTCGGCTTTACAGGCAGACAAATTAAAAAAAATTGAGCTGAATCCATGTACATGAGTATACATATAAAATAGATAAATTATTATAATAATAGTCATCTTAGGCACTCTATACAAAAAATAATCACACAATAGAAAGTATCAAAACAAAATTGAAAAAAACAACGTATGTATAAGGTCAGGTATGTTATATTAGACATTTAACCTACATAATAAATATTAAGAGGCCGTGTACGAAATCGATGTGGGCCGTGATACCTCTATAATCAATTGTATAATATAACTATAGGCAGGTAGGATTTTCGGAGCCAAAGAGATACGTCCACCCTTTGGAAGCGCTCGGCGGGGACTAGCTGACTTGAGGCGTGAATCGTATCATAGGCGAGTATCATAACGCGAGAATTAGATTGTTTTAAAAACTTTATTGCCAATTTTAATTAATGTTTTGCATTTTTTTTGAGGAAATGGATTGATAGTGAACTAAAGTTTATTTCTGTTGTTTTTATTTTATGAACGAGAGTTCTAAAAGGCCAAAATCAGAAGCAATTCTTTGCCTATTTTCTAAAAAAATTGACAAAGTTAAATATTTTTTTTATCAACAATTTTATATGAAAGTAGTAAAAAGTAATTCACTTATTATATAGAGTACTTTCACAACAATACATTGTAATTTTTTCATACCGTTTAGATGTCAAAACGATTCGTAAATATGTTATATTCTAAACCTCTTACAGCTAAAATTCACAAACAGTCGCCGGTTTAAGGTCAATTAATCAAAATTCTATAATAATTTTCAAAAAAGTAGCTCACTCATTAGATAATAATATAAATGATGTGCAATAAAACTTATAGAAATACAGTATTTTAACCTTAAATTCACGACTGCAAAATTACGTAAATTCACGAAATGCGCAATATTTCGTGTACGGCCTCTTAAATTCATTATATTATTGTTAAACAATGAAAACTAAAATGAGGTACCTGAAAGTTATATATGAATGTTATTCCCATTTGAAAGGATTGCCATGCTCAAAAAAATCACCCAGCTTATAGAAAGAATGTGTGGATTGCAGCTTTTGTTTAATAAATCTTTTAAACGCCTTTGTATCCATCTTTTTTGTGGAGAGTAGTAGCTGGTTAAAGAGCTTATAGCTGGTTAAAGGGCTTTGAATGTTCTTCTCCCGTTTGTAACAATATACTTGTGCGAAACAGGATTCTCGACCTATGCAGCTACAAAAACAAAATACCGCAATAGACTGGACACCAAACCTAATTCGAGACTTGAACTCTCTTTTATCAAACCTGATATCAACCAATTGATGAAAAATAGGAAAGTCATACCTCCCATTAGAATTCATTAGTAAATATATTTTTTTCTTTTGAATTATATGTTATGTAACTGATTGTAATGTGATTATTAATAAAGAATGCAAATAAATTATTTTTTGTTTATTTTAGGGCTCCGTCAAATATTTCGCTTCCCAAAAGTGTTCCGTCACCAAAAAAGTTTGAAAACCGCTGGTCTAGAAGATGGCAATAACAAAAGGAGAAAATAATGCTTTGTAGAACGGCCAATTAATAGGTCAGGCTTTAAGGGGCTCTCTAGACGATCAAGCATGCTTGTCAAGCATCGCGTCGCGGTCTGGGAGGGGATCGTAAACCGCAGGAAATATGCATTTTTTTAAAAATATTTACCAAAAATGCCTAGTTTTGTAGTGTTATACCAGGGATTAACGTGACTCCCTGCTATAAACTACAAAAATAAAGCATTTTTGGTAAATATGAAAAAAAATATTTGCATGTTTCCTGCGGTTTACGATCCCTTCCCAGCCCGCGACGCGATGCTTGATCGTCTAGGGAGCCCCTAAGACGTAGAGGAATCTGCAGTGTAAATAAAAGATAATAATTACCATCTACCGAATGCTCTGTATAGTAATTAACTCCTTAAATAATAAAAAAAATGGAAAAAATCTAGACCAAGGAGATTATTTGTATGAAACAGAATATAACGAAGACGAGATATAAAGGGAGCGCGGGCAATATATTCATAAAATAACGCCACAGATTCTAATTCATTATTTAAATTAAAATAATACCCATCAGAGTATTGAATGAGTTTTACCCGCTATTGTTGCTGCATATATTATGTATCAGCGGGGTCGAATTGCGGTTTTCACTATTCAAATCCATGTTATACAGAGTCACTGATCCTAGTGCATTATTATCAGGGGCTGCACTCGTTGTTATGCTCTCGCTTATAGCCCCGGGCATTCATCTGTCCGCCTGGCGCTGCTAAGAGCGTGGACTCATAATGGTTGGCATTTGTTCGCAGTCGCATCTGACACATTGAATATGCCAGGACGCGACGCGAACTCTATCATTAACTTTAAAATGGGCTGTCTGCCGGTAATGTTGCTTTTGACAAAGGATTACGGAAATCGTATTATACAGCATCCAGTGGTGGAAAGACGGGGGGGGGGGGGGGGGGAGCACGGCGCAATATTGTTTTTTCAGTAAATTAATAAAATATAAAATTTTTACTTAAGACGATCGTGTAGAGTCACACGTCGCATGTAGATGTCACAGGGTTTTAATTCATTTGCCCCGCCAGAAAGCAATATGAATTTTCTCGCTTGCAATATTGCGACGCGCGAAGTAATTAGCGTTCGATAGATGTCAGGCCATGTCAGATAATTTGTATTCGATGGTAGAATCAGATAGATGGTCATGTAGCTTTTACGTACGCACATCCTGTAAACACTGCGAGCGAGCTAGAAAATGTCTACTCGGCCGCCAGTAGCAATAGAATCATCAACCGTTTTCCTTCCGTCGCAGCTGCCTTATGATAACCGCTATTACCAATCGTCGCATCGCGAACGTGGTCAGTCTCTACTCTCTACGTTGTACCACACAGCAGTAAAAATGATTCTAATCATCCCCACAAGGTGTTGATTTTGCGGACCGTATTGGATTTTTCCCATAGGGACAGAACATATATATCTTTCATGTTGGAAATCGCCACGCTTCTGAGGAAGAGGAGGGAGGGGGAGTGAGAGGGGTGGCAAAAATCACAAATTAGACACAAAATGACAGCAAAAATCACAATGTTTTAATATCTATAAAATACTACTGTTGTTAGTACATTACCAACCACTCATGATAGTATCTGATACCCAGTTTCAGTATCTATATACAACTAGAGTATAGGCTCGTTTAACACTAGCTGTTTGCTATGCATAAGAGCTTGATTTTAATAAAATTTTATTGGTATATCCCAAAGAAAGTGCGAGACAGACAGACAGTAGTTAAAAAATATCCACTACTCTAATGGTCCCTCACACCGTCCAAACAGCAAACGAGACTGAACTGACTGGCTGAACTACCTAAACGCCAGGTAGTTTGTAGGCCCCACCCACGGCCGGACAAATGCCAACAAACTAATTTTAAATTTTACTCTATAAAACGCTTCATAAGCCTTAACAACTATAGTGTATACATCGGCAAACCTAACACACCCAGCATAGAATACGGCGCGTCGGCGTTTCCTCAGAAACTATTTATCTCGTTCATGGAGCTAGGTTACCACTACGCTACAAAAAGAACACTCCTCAAACGTAAAGTTTAAAGAATGTCACCAAACGTTGCCAGCTGTAAAAGTCGGCTCGGCGCAGTGAATGATTTCATACGCTTAAAAAGCTAAAAATACCACCTGGAAACGATAACAATCCGGACACAATATATATAACAACATATGTTTATCCCCTACAAGCACGCACTTGCACCATTATGTTAGAAAGAGAACTACACGAAATAAGTTAGCTAATAAATGGGTAATTAAGAAAATAATAATACTGAATATTAGATGATTAACGTCGCTGCGATAGTACTCATTTAATTTCAGTATATTCGTTGATTTAATTTCATAACGATAAAATATTTCTGTTCTTCCGGGGCATAAAAAAAATTGACTAGTCGACATAACCAGTCGATATTTAGTGGATCCATACTAGGTACAGTGAAGAATGGCTTCATGATCTATCGTATCATTAGGGGAAAACACACTAGGATTTTTTTTGATATAATATGCATATAAAAAGCACATGGTTAGTATATCGTTGGACTTATCGAATCCCGGTGAATTTAAACGCATACCTTCACAACGAAGGAAATGATATAAAATTTATTAGTATGTTTCCTTCTTGAAAACTTCATACTCGAACTAACGCTAATCAAGTAGAAAGTGTTACCTCACCGTCGACCTCTATTGCAGTGAATTTTGGTCAATAACTGTAAAGGAATCACATTGCTCTTTGTAACTTCACAACTATAACTATATCAGCAATCATACATCATAATATAATATCAGTATATACTATATATAATACAGTTACATCATAATATAACATAATTTTATACATTCGTAAATATTTTATATGTGTTAAATTCGTTCCTTTCGTGCGCGATATACGACACGTTTTTTATCGCAATCACCTTCAATGGATTTACGTGATCGTCGGATTTCTTATATGCTGCTTACCTTTTTCAAAGTCTTGAAAATCCCAAGTTTTCCGATTACTTTTCGATTTCGACGAAATCGTCCTTTTTGCAAGCGTTGGTACACAGTGGTAACATCAAAAAAAGCCGTCGACAAACAGTGGTAACATTAAAAAAAATAACGTTAATTTAGTAATATTAAGTTTTATACTTGTAGGGTTAGTATATTTAATAGCTTTTTACGAGTTTTTTACAGATTGCTTGCAGTGATATTTATTATGATAATAGCCGAAGCAGGTGGTATAATAAAATAAAAAAGGAAAAAAAACTAGACTTACCAGTTTCAGGTGATTCGTGGATCCGTACGGTATCTCCACCTTGATCGGATAACTACATCTTAGTCCAAAATAACGTCGACAAAATCAAAAGAAAAAAATCTAAAATGGTATGGTTTGTGATTTCGATTTCTTTATGATTTCTCATAGGTTTGGGAAGGAAAGAAAATGACATTGTTCCTGTGATCAAAACTATTTTAAAATAATCGTTTCCGCTATGCCTTCGCAACGACAAGCAAAACTAGCTTTATGTGAAGATGGAAAGGCAGTGTGATCATACTACTAATTAATTACAAAATACTCACTTTTACTGCTAAATAAATTTTAAAATGTCTACTGTATTATAAATAGGATAGAAAACGAATTTACCGCGTGAAATTTGTAGGACCCGACGTTCAAAATATCACGAGACACGCACACGATCTAATACGGACGAAACTCAAAAACCGAGCAGATCAAGAGCATTCTTACCATACGTCAAGGGCGTGACTGATCGAATAAGTAAGATGCTAAACAGATTCGATATAAAAACGATCTTCAAACCGACCCAAAATATAGCTCGATTTTTGAGGCCTGTAAAGGATGTAATACCCCTGCAAACCCCGGGTGTGTATAAAGTCGAATGCAGCTGCGGTCTAGCCTACGTTGGACAAACGAAACGGCCCATAGCCACGCGACTGACAGAACACATCAAAGCTGTTAAAAACGTTCAGCGAGAAAAATCGGCGATCTGCGAACATATATTGGATAGCGGAAGTAACCACTGGATGCAGTTTCAAAATCCCATTGTTCTATCCAAGGAACAATTCTACTTTCCTCGCATGATCCGGGAAGCCATTGAAATAAGAAGAACTCCGAACTTCATTAGAGACGACGGCTACAAACTCTCTTCTACGTGGAACCCTCTTCTTAAAATGTTCCCGCCGCCGAACGCCGAACGCAAAGACGTAAAACAGGATACAGTGAGTGTTGTGTGCAAGACGGATTTTAAAAATTCCCGCGCTCCGAGCCCGGCCCCCCACCACCGTTATAACCTACGCAGTGGCGGCAGCGGTTTGCGGCCTACCCGCAAAACAACGGACTGACAGCTCTTCAGTCTACCCTAGACAACGGCGGCTGCAGCGTCACCGAAACGTCTGGTCCTACAAATTTCACGCTGTAAATTCGTTTTCTATCCTATTTATAATGTCAAACAACCGCGATAGTCTTCGATTTTATGTCTACTGTATGTTAAATGTAACATTTACAATGCACTCTTACAGTACAGGCTGACGTGATGATGTTGTCCTGCCTAAAGTGCGCCTCACGCAAACTCAAAAGTCCTTTGAAATTTGAGTTGTGCATCTGCAAGGCAGATGGAAACAAAAATAATTGAAAGTTTTCATAAACAAAAGCTGCAATCCAAACATGCTTTCTATACGTCGCAAATATGCTTTAAAGTTACAATTTTTAGTCGTGTTGCAAAGTTAAAAACACATTATTAAGGACAAGGTAATGGGCGAAAGGCACTTCCCGGGAGGGCGATATCAGCATTCTTACAATTGTTTCTGCCATACATTATATATGGCTAGGTAGACTTCACAAAGACTTCATGTACCATGTAAACAAACATTTATAGCTCAATTTGTTCCATGTAGCGAGACATCCATGGAATAATTTCGGTGCAAATGCTCAAAAACGCAGTTCTTGTTAGGATTTAAATGATCATTAAAGAAATGTATAGTGAAAAATCTTTCTTTAATCCTAAAGTCAAAGAGTTTAACAGCCTAAAATTGAAACTATTCCATGTTTACTAATTTTTTAATGAAATGCTGCAAAAAATCACTTGCTTGAATTTTGGCTGATTTTTTATATTTGGCTGTTTTTTTTGCTGAATTTTACTGAAAAACTAAAGAATACTGATCAGGCGCGGATCTACGTCTTGTTTGGGGGGGGGGGGGGGGAAGACAGTGGGTGTGGGTTTCTGTCTATAGATAGTTAAAATGAATTATAGTGTGAATTTAGGGCATCCAATATGCTGAATAGAGATAGGTAATTAATTAACTAAGGATTATGAAAAGGGAAAGAAATAATGAATACACTCGTAAGTTTTTATTTTACTGCTAAATGAACAATGAACAAATGATACATAATAGTGCATAACACAGAATTAAATTACAAATTGCAGTTTCCGGTATTTTTTCTTTGCAAATCTTTCAATTATCTTCTGTTTGTCTACTGGAATATGAAAATGAATATGCAGGAGTCCCAACCCTGTTAACCTAGCCAGGTTTTTAGTCGCCTCAGAGTTGAACAACTTTTTTCGGCAGTCGCCAAACTTATGGGCAAGGAGGCCATGATAAGGATGAAGTGATGTATGCCAGTATAGATGAATTCGTTGGCCAGATCTAGAACATCTAGAATATTTCTTGGTTCCGAATAAGCGGGTTTATTTCTCCTATTCCTTTCTAAAACTTTCTTTCCAGATCTTGTATTCTCCCAGAACTCTTGCCGCATTAACTCCTAGGAGACTCTTATGCTCTCTAACAAGATCTGCTACTACATTTGAGTGATCACTATCGTCTTTTATTAATACCGATGTTAATGTTTAAATTAAAAACCTTTAAGGTTTCGGGTGGCAGTCAATTTTTGAGGTCGTTTATGACATTGTCCAGTATCGGGATATTTTTTTCAATCCTCGTTGGGGGGGGGGGGGGGGGCGGTCGCCCCCCCCTTCCCATAGATCCGCGCCTGATACTGATAGATTTCTTGTCCATTTAAAGGATTTGTAAACTTATTGGCTAATATATAAATTGGCCCCGGGGTAATGTTATTTTTAATATCGCAATATGAAAATCATTTTAGTCATTTTGGCTCTATTTTACCAATATTTCCTTGCGTATATCTCTTAAGATATAGAAGACTATTAACACTTGGCTACATGAAACTTCAATTTTTTATGTAACTATTCGTGCAATATTTGTAGTTTAAGGATTTGTAATTGTACCTTTTATTTTAATAATGCGATGTGATGTTTAGGGTGGTACCCCCCCCCCTTCCATCTACTTTCAATTTACGTTTTATTAAAATATACCAAATTCGCGGGCTTTACCCTCCTTACTTCGTTACCCCTTGCAGGGCTTCATTCCATATTCCGATTCAAATCCGTCTAGGTCGTTTAATATTCATGTGAGGCACGATCGGGCGCACTAAGCCGTGATATATTAAAGAACATATTGATTATTCGAGGTATTGGCTCGGTGCCTTATCGGGAACAATCAGCCGCAGATTCACAGAGACCCAATTAACTGGCCCTACATAACACTAGGTACGTCGTTGGTACATCCGCTCACCTACTCCGCCGCGCCGATGGAACAATTAAATTTAACACAATCAGCGAATATAGTCCGCTATTCGCACCTAATGAATACCCAAAATTATATGTGTGTTCAGAAATTAGGACTTGTGGGTAGTGCATGATTGGATTTAGCGGTTGGCACGAAAATCTACATTTGGGAATATTGCCGCAGTATCTTAGGATGCCTTTGAACTACATAAACCACACTACTTGCCCATAAATTAAAATAACGCACAATATCGTCGTGTAAGAGGTATCTGTACGTGCAATTCAGTACCTCAACAAATATTACTCTATATCTGTGAGACTGAAAAAAGTCACCCATATTAGAAACATGTATTAATGTACAAATCAAAAAGTGTGTTGGGGCACTTGTGTGTGGGAAGCACTTTCGCTTTAAGAGGCACTCTATTTATTTATTAAAATAATAAACTTCAATATATCGACGCGCCAATTCTAAACTGCAACAACTAGAAATCTTCTGTTTCGAGTAATTGCTTTTAAATGTTTAAAATTGAACTGCAAATCAAATATTAATTAACTATATGTAATTTTAAATATTTATTGCAATATTTATACTCTTATATTTATACCATATATTTGTTATACTGCATATATTTATTACCAGTTTCCAAGAGTGACAATTCGAAATGTTGCTTTATATATATTTTATGGATTTATCTAGCCTACACCTTAAAGTGCATTATATGTTTTTATACCCTAAAATATTTTTTCGAGATGTCACTGTCTGTAAATGTTAGATATGCTAAAAAGAAATTTTTCATACTTAATCAAAACTGATAAAGGATTTCAAATTTAATAAAAATATACATTTTTTAATCGTAGAGCCAACTATGTTATAAGCCGAGAACTTGTCTACTTCCTTATATAGCTATATCCCCTTCATGGTTTGTATGTACCCTTTATGGTTTTCATTCAAATCGGACTAGATCTCAAACTTGTGGAACAAGACAATTTTTTTAGTATTTTTCAGCGTATACATTGATGTCCACTGCTACATAAGGGTATACCAATATTCCTTCATAACCCTATTCCCAAAATGCACCCAAAATATAACTTTAAAGTGTACCACAAGGTTCTATTTTGGATCCACCTTTTTTCTACTTTATGCAAATGTGGGATTCATGTTACCAAATAATGATGACATAACGTTCTTTGCAAATGACACATCTCTAATATTTTGCGATATACATGTGGGGGCACATAAACAAAGTAAAGTAAAACAAATAAACAAAACATAAACATACACATAGACAAAGTAAAATTTACTCTAAATATACTTGTAGTACGTATCGAAGTAAATCAATTAAAACTAAATCAACAAGCAAAACAAAAACTACAAACTTTAAAAATTGCGACCAAAAAACGTTGATTAAGCTCACTTGCTACTTGACTATTTGAAAATTGACAATGCTGAACAGATTAAATACTTAGAGTTAGACAGAAATATAGACAGACAGAAAATTTAGATAGAAATTAGATAGAAATTTAGATAGAAAATTTAGACAGAAAATATAGACAGACAGAAAATATAAATAGACAGAAAGAATACATATAGACAGAAAATTTAAGTGGAATTTGCATATTGATGAACTTTGTTTCTTCGCCAGTCCAAAATCCGTATATTTCGTATATTTTAAATCGCCCATGACATACCTATGGTCTATAATTTTGGGATAACGCCGCAACTAGGTTAATAAATTTTCATTGCAAAAAGAGCACTTCGCAGCAAGTTTCAAATAACGGACATGACTCTATAGCGATAATGAAAATGACTGAAATGATTAAAATACTGAACGATGTTCAGTTTATAAATGCGATTAAGGAGATACTAATGAGATACCCGTTAAATAGTCTAAAAGAATTAGAGGATCATGCGTATAGGCAGACTGTTGAGAAAATAGAATATTCCTAATATGTATGTATTATTCCTAATATCTATGTAATTATTACCTGTAACTATGCTTCATTTATTACATAATTTTGTGATTTTATGTTAGGCTTTTTTGTAGACTATGTTTTCGTAATCGAACATTTCAATAATGTAGATTTCCATAATGACTATTTCACCTTTATTTTCGCTTTAACGTATTATTGACTATTTTTATAATTTAAACATTTATCTACCTACCTATTTTTGTATGGGAACTTAGTATCGCTCTATATAATAAATATTTACTATTATTTACGTATCATCGATCATCATAAAAGAACATTTGATAATCACCTACATTTACTTTAGTTAGGTACATAGACAGTTTGTCTGAATTTACTTTTATGTATGATCTATTATTTCTGTAAGAAAATAGACACGTATGTAAAATAGCTAATACTTACATAATTTTGACACGACCAAGAGCGGTACATCCGCCAATTAGACTCTAAAATGAAATGAAAACAATATTAGGATTTGTTAATATTGAAATCACCGACAATAATGTTATTAAAATTTCTACTTTAGAGAAATGAATAGCAGAGGTACACGCACATTATTTCCTTACATTCTTTCATAAGAAATAATTCTCATTAGCGAGTTCTATGGTGTGGATATTATCCCACAGTAGTAGAAGAAAGATGTGGAAAAGCAGAAGGAAAAATCGGATTAGACGACCAAAAGCAAATAGCTCGCTCGTAATATGCGAAAAAGGTGGATTACTGCGTCCACTTTCTATTAACATAAATCTCGCTTCCACGAAATGTTTTATAAGAAGACTTCAGGACCGTTTACAACGAGCTGATTGTTTAAAACGTAGTCAACAATAATTAAATAAATTGTAATATCTAGGTTAATTATTTGTAATAAAAGATTGTTGGCCCAAAAATCTTTCCATAAAAATAAAAAAATAATTGGTGGTCACCCCAAGATTTTGCCGGCAAGCAGACAACCCCCCTCGCGCCAAACCCCTAAACCCCCCTTAATCCCCTCCTCCCTCCGTCGACCTCCTCACCCGATCTTCACCCCCCCAACTACCCTTCCTTCCGCACACTCTTCTCCCCTCAGCCCATCTACCCCCTTTCACTCCCCCCAAAACAACACCCCCTTACTACCCATCCTCCCCCCTCTCTCAGCCCACCAACCATCCCCCTAACCTTGTCCCTACCCCTCCTGAACTCCCTACCTCAACCCCCCACCCCTCCAACTACCAGCCCTCCCGCCCACCTTTATCTACCTCAGCCCACCATCCCCCAAAACCCCCCCTCTCTCTGCTCGTCATCCTCCCTTCTCTAACCGCTCTCCCTGCTCCCCACCAAACACCTTCGTCTCCCTACACCCCCTCTACCCCCCTTAACTCACCCCCCAACTCTTGACTCCCTCTCCCGTCCACCCACTCCCCTCAGACCACCTACCCTCCAACCATTTTCCCTCTCCCTGCAGCCCCCTTTCACTCCTCCCCCCAACTAACTTCTCTAGTATTTTTGTAGTATTTCCGTAGTATTACAAATATTAAATTGTATTAAAATGAACCATATTGGCTTTTTACTAATATGGTTCATTTCTCCGCTGGCCTCGGGCGGCTGGACATTATTATTTTATTAAAATGTATGTCGGTTTTTGTTTGTCGCTTGGATAAAATATATTGAAACCAAAATTTTACAATTTGGTTTCGACCTAACGACGCATCTGTGTGCCGAATTTCAAGTCTCTAAGTCCAATATTTCGAGATTTAAGTACTCGTATGACTAGCGCGCCCCCTGGTGGACCGATTCTTACCACAATCTTTCCAATTCTTGCCATGACCAAATTATGCCTACATGCCAAATTTCAGCTCAATCGGACGAAGCGGTTGGGCGCTACCGTGGAGGAATACAGACACACACACATGTCAGTGCGGCCACAAAACTTTCCTTGCCAGGAATATCAAAGAGATATAAATATTATGGCATCATTAGATACATTCTTAAGCTTTTTTCCCGATAAGACGATATTGAATTCATCAAGGATATGTACATATAGGTGCTAAATTGCATTACTAAAATACCTTTCTAATGATTTTTAATAAAGTTGTTAATATTTTCAGGTTTGTAGCTACATATTAATAGGCGCCTGCGACAGTATAGGTAGTAATAACTACCTGTAATGTCTATTGCAATCTTTCTGCGTCCGCGTTGTAGGGAAAGATCGCCACTCGCTACCTTCTACGCTACTCGTTCGCACTCGCCACTCGCATATACTCACTTGCAGTCGACAACCACCGGTGGCTGTGGCCGATGGCTCGTTTGCGCCATGCCTTAAAAAGAAGGGTTTACTTTGGTATTATAACCTATTATTACTACGAGCCAAGCGCAGACCAATAAATAAGTGGGCGTTTTGAGAAAACAATGTAAACCTACATATTGTATCGTTTTGTAACAGATCAGTGGATCTAGCCGCCGTTGGTAGGGTCACACTGATTGTATGATTCCAAACTTAAAGGAAACGATCTTGCAATACAAGTTTGTGTCATTTTATAGTAAATATTAGTTTTTACGAGTTTTATTGTTTGCATATCTTAAAGCAAACTAAAAAAATGAAAAATAACAATACCATACGATGCATCATTATGAGGGAAATCGATTAAGGCGTAATCCCATAAAACGCTGTAAGCCGGGTTGCAAAGTGTTGTTATTTCAGCGCAGCGTTGTCCAGTTCACCTTTGATAATGAAGTTAGCAACAATATACTTGAAATGAAAATTTCACAAAAGTTTTATTGAAGCAAAGCTATCTGCTGCATTCCAATACTTAAAAGCACAGATTCATGCAAATAAAAACTCGTCGCGCAAATCTACTATTCACTAAAATATATCTCAAGATCAAAAAATGGAATGTACCTGAATGGAAATTAAGAACTCCAAAATATAATTAAATAATGGGGATATAGTTTGGTTCGATATAAATAAGTCTGCCATTTTAAAGAAAATACTATATTATTTTTGGAAAAAAAATCATTTTATTAACCACGGAAAATACTAAAAGTATACTACGGAGGTTGAATTAACGCTGGTAAGGCGTGGGGGACCTTGTCAATTTGCCAAGAAAATTTTAGTGTGACACAACTGTTCTTTTAAATTATTTTACATATACCTACCTTAAAAAGAATATTTTCCGGAATTTGTCATAATATTTATTTGTGTACATGATAGATTCTAAAAATATCCACCTTTATACAGCCCAATCTGGTCAAAACTTTTTAGGTTATTTTTATACAAATGTGTAACTATCTCAACTAAAAACACTCTATGGATAAATAAAACGATATTTTGCTATCAAATTAAGATACCTTGAAATAAAAACGTATTGATTTTTGTAGTCAGTTAATTCTAAGTCAAAAATCATAAAATGAGAAGAAACATATCATCATTGTAAATAGGATAGAAAACGAATTTACCGCGTGAAATTTGTAGGACCCGACGTTTCGGTGACGTTGCAGCCGCCGTTGTCTAGGGTAGACTGAAGATCTGTCAGTCCGTTGTTTTGCGGGTAGGCCGCAAACCGCTGCCGCCACTACGTAGGTTATAACGGTGGTGGGGGGCCGGACTCGGAGCGCGGGAATTTTTAAAATCCGTCTTGCACACAACACTCACTGTATCCTGTTTTACGTCTTTGTGTTCGGCGTTCGGCGGCGGGAACATTTTAAGAAGAGGGTTCCACGTAGAAGAGAGTTTGTAGCCGTCATCTCTATTGAAGTTCGGAGTTCTTCTTATTTCAATGGCTTCCCGGATCATGCGAGGAAAGTAGAATTGTTCCTTGGATAGAACAATGGGATTTTGAAACTGCATCCAGTGGTTACTTCCGCTACCCAATATATGTTCGCAGATCGCCGATTTTTCTCGCTGAACGTTTTTAACAGCTTTGATGTGTTCTGTCAGTCGCGTGGCTATGGGCCGTTTCGTTTGTCCAACGTAGGCTAGACCGCAGCTGCATTCGACTTTATACACACCGTCTTGTGTGCAAGACGGATTTTAAAAATTCCCGCGCTCCGAGTCCGGCCCCCCACCACCGTTATAACCTACGTAGTGGCGGCAGCGGTTTGCGGCCTACCCGCAAAACAACGGACTGACAGATCTTCAGTCTACCCTAGACAACGGCGGCTGCAACGTCACCGAAACGTCGGGTCCTACAAATTTCACGCGGTAAATTCGTTTTCTATCCTATTTACAATGTCAAACAACCGCGATAGTCTTCGATTTTAACATATCATCAGCTTTGTCCATACCAACCAAGAAAAAATATTATCTAAAAAGATTCTTTTCGCTCAGCAATATCTCTCCTTTAAATTTCGTACCCTTATTCACTGCAAAATTCGTGCAAATTCCGTAAACATCACCTACATAACTTTTTAATGACTAGCCATTTCCATGGACTCTCCAGTATTATCTGAAAACTCAAACAAGCGCTCGCCTAATTGCTTATAAGACAAGAGTTTACAACTAACTTTGTTTTTTTAAAGTTTAGGTATAACTTTTAATTATGAGCTCTTCGCGAGCTTGTACTCGAATATTTACTCAACACACACTATTTGAATAAACATCCTTTAAAAGGTTGCAACGTTAGGATCCCATTTGTCGAAAGTTACAAGTTATTTATTAATCAATAAATTTTAACTGATACGTGTAAATTTGAAGTTTAATGTAGTTATCGATAATAAAGTCAAATAAAACTCAAGTTATGTACCACCAGTAAATATTAATCTATTTATCAACTATAGCTGTTAACTACAACGGGGAACCCGTCACCTCAGGAAGTTTTAATGATATTAGATCGTTCTATCTCCCGTGAGGTGAGCGTAGAAGTCTTGGGACGAAAACAATCGACTGTCTAATTATGCCACTCGCTCGTAAGAGACCAACGCCTTACCGCAAGATAACCAGGTTAATCGCGTCCTTACTTCCAGTTACAACCAGATTACTCCGGTCGTCCCATTTACGTAGCAGTGATACGGTGTCTACCGAATCTTTCGCGGACCGCGGCATCTTTTCACCTGGTATCAAGTAGCCGAATGGTTATTTTAAGAGCAGTTGCCATAAGGATAACAACTAACCCGCTCTATAGGTAACAATACTGTTTCCGGCACCCCCGGCTGTCGGTCAGAATTCAAAATCTATAGGCTGACGCCGCACGATGCGCGAACCGTCTAGGAGCGCCCCCATGGTTCACTCCTATTTTTTATTAGGCTACGCGGTGACAGACGGGGGGAGAAACCCTGCCCACCACCCGGGCAGTTCTAACGACATGGGTCGTTTTATCTGCCCGGGATATCATGCATCGACAACTTCACGCGTACCAGAAGGGTATTACGTGAGGGGTGGACGAACGGAGATATGGAGGAAGATTCTCCTGGTTAATACCCCCTCCGGCACCCCGAGAACCGTTTATTTAATCAAAGAAATATCAACAATTCACTTACTATCTAACATTATAAAATATACAAGTTTTAGCTTACGTACTAAAGTTATAAACAGAGTAAAGAAAAAAAAATGAAATAATTATAACTTAGTAGGGTGAATGGTAGGCGATGAGATGGTGAATCCATGCTACTGAGTGGTCCCGGGTTCCGGCTGCAAACGTCAGGGGTTCCGTCGGGGACATCTACATCGGGAGAGCCTGCAAGAAGGCACGCACCCACAAGTTGACTCCTATAGGAAATTGGCCCGCAGGCCAGAGTCCTACCAGGGCTCACACTTCTGCGTGAAGGCCGCCGGATGGGTGTTGACCCGTGCGTTTGGCCGACCCATGGGTCTTAGTGGCCAAACTGCAACGGGGCCCGTTAGCTCCTACCTATGAACCTATTCACCAGTAACTTTTTGAGTTGATTTTCACCCAATAGGTAAAGGTTTCCAGAACCGCCACGCAAGACGTGGAACGATTTTGTTAGTTTGTGATAGTTTTGGGTCTCATCTTTGAATCGATAGAGAAAGTATCGTATACGACATGACATCATTATCTATAGATTTTAATTGAGATTCGATCATAGACTTCGAAAGTAATAGAGATATCATATCATCTTGTATATGGCATTTTCTCTATCTATTAAAAAAACACCCCTTTGTGAGAGATTTCGGATGGCATCGATTAAAATCGATTAATTTCATCGAGATATATGCAGGATACTTATCGAATTTCTCGAACTGTCGTTTGTTCTACTGTGTATGATCCGTTTTATTAATTTTACTAGGACTGCACAATAGTTCTCCCAAAAACCATGAAATGAAACATCGTAGTAACTCCGACTTCAATGACTAGTCACAGCTCACTTCTGTCCTAATTTTGTTTCTCCCTACATTTATTTTGCTGCCACATTCTTCCAGTTAATTTCCATTTTTATTACATTTTCAAATTCCAAATGTCATGCACACTATTTCCTTCATATACTACTAGCTGTTGCCCGCGGCTTCGCTTCGCGTAAAGTTTCGAAACGAGTTGCTAATTTGAGTAGGGTGGCGTATATTTTCCTTTTTAGACGCTACCTTTAGATATATAGTAAAAGACGTCCTGTTCGCTTTTTGTTCTTCGCTATCCGCCGCCTTCCGCTGAACGCTGACCTTGTTAGGCTAGTCGCCGCAGCGCAGCCCCCGCTAGGTATTTCGAGTTGCTTACCCGCGTTACTTATTTCATGATATCTCTAAAACTATTCCAACTAAAAAGTTACAGTACATTACTAATTTTATCTCCATTTAACACCCGTAATGATGGATTCATTTATTTTTATAAGGTTTCATATTTTACTGCTGTCTTCAACAAACTTCAACTACTTTTTTTCTTATATTTTTGAGCCATAAAAGCAGTTATTATAGCTTAAATATAAAAGTTATATATATGCTGTCGCTGACTTTTTTTTAGATCTCTTTGAGTCCGACGTTTTTGTTTTACATAGTTTTCAAAAATACCAAACCGTTTCGTCAACGCACGTCGATAAAGCACATCACCAGCACATTTTCTCCGACTCGATTTACAAATAATGTAATTTCGTATTGAAAACTAATATTTATCACAATAAAATATAGCCTATAGCACTACTTGATAATTTAGCTTTACATTACTGAAAGATTTTATTAAATCGGATAGGTAGTTTTAGAGATTACCCCCTACATACAAACTTACAAACTTACACACATTACCTCTTTATAATATTAGTATAGATTTACAATCGAGGCATCGATTACGAGGCATCGATATCAATACTATTCGAGTACTGTTTTTTTATCATAAGTGTAATTATTTTTCGGGTAACACCTGTGTTAGTGAATTTGTAACGCCATCCACTTGTACTTGTGAGCTTTTAAATTTGTAATTTGCTTTTTTCGAGGGAGGTGCCCAGGCTTAACTCCGGGTTCAAACTAATTTATAATTCCACTTGCAGTTTTATGTAAATCTGTCACGTGCTGTAAGTTCCGCTTCATAAATGATATAAAGTGCCTAACACTAAACAGGCCAGCGCCCTCAAGAATGTTATTTATGACATAAGTTCTTCGGGGTCCAGTTTACTTGTTTGGAAGTTTTGTGGGGGTCGACTCCAGACAAACGACATGAAATATATTATCATATATACGACAGCGAGCTTATTTTACGTAGGAAACATGTTGGTTGAACGACAAATAAGAAAGTTTCAGTATGTTTCACTTTTGGAACTATATTCTCTGTATAAAATATAGATTTTATAAATTTTGTGTTTTTCTGCCAACAGTTTCAAAGGTCCAGGAGTGCTAGTATGCTCCATCGATAACATGCCAACGCAGATCCCGAGAGAGTCAACTGAATTATTTGGCGATCTCCTTTATCCCTACGCATTTGACATCATGCAGTCCGATGCCATTAAGCCTTTGGCGGAGCACAAATTTTCGCCTGTAGTCCAGGGGGTGAGTACATAATTAACCTAAACCATATAAAATTATTCGTTTGAATATTAGAAATATTCGAAACAACTTCGATTAGCTACTAATATTAGGAAAGGTTTAAATATTTACTCTGATGTCTAACAAACAGCGTGGATAAATGAATGTTATATATACATGGCTACAAAGCATAATACAATGAACTCAATAAATTGCAAAACGATAGAATTGTAATTTATGTCATCACGCATCATTTTCAAGTCTTGTACGAGTACCATTTATTGACTTCCTGGCACAACTGTTACAGACATACAAAACATATCCAAATAATATGATCGTTGGAGATGTTTACATACAGGCACACATCTAGACTTCAGTTTCGGGGGGGGGGGGGGGCTTTCATTGAAACAACGCGCGCGGCACCCACCAAACTTGAATTTGACCCTACAATAATACGAAAATTCGCCGGATTTCTGAAGGTTAAATCCCAACTATCCCTCCCCCCCCCCCCCATCCCTCCGGATACATGCTTGACACTAGGTACATAAGTCGCGGATTCACCATGATTGATATTTTTCTATGCTGGCAAACGCTGTTTAGATCATTTAAGAATTAAAAATAAATCGAAATATTATTCGGCAGTTTATATCGCAGCAAAACTCACCATATTTGCAGTTATATTTATTGCTTTTATTGCCATTTATCAATAGGAAATTCACTATTTCCAAAAATAATTTAGACACGAATTTCCTAGTTCCAGCTGTTTAGGCTGAGTAATGGGTCTCAATATTGTCGGAATATGATATTGATAAACATAAAGCTAAAGATAGAAAATAAATTGAATACATATATTCAGTAAAAAGAAACCAATCTCGGATAACATAACCCAGTAGTAATAACAATAAATCAGGACATCCAAATGGCTGTCTAATCATTAAATGATTATTTTCAAAAAGTAGGGAAAGCCTTAGCGGACAATAAATTAGGGACATGCAATTAACTAGGAAATATAAAGTTCATATAATTTAAATTCAATACTGACTGCACTCTTTTATTGAATACGCAGATCTTGGAATTACAACAAAATCGACCAAAATAGGACTAAAATCTATAAACGATAATCTCGACTAAATAGTTTATTTGAGAAACAACTTAAGTCCAGTGAGGTCAACTTTTCAGGACTGGCTTAAAACTGCATATCTTGGCCTGTATATTATCTTAGAGGCCCCTTTTTACTAGAATTAGTCTTGAATTATATTGACTATTACAAGTAAAAAAAAATATATAATATTCCAGTAATTTATATAAAAATATCAAAGTTGCTGGACTTGGGTTGTTTCTCAAATAAAAAAAATATAAACAAAAAGGCATCTATTTTGTTTATATTTTGTCCTTCCGTTTTCTTATCCAAACAAAGAGCCCTAACTCGTACTACATTTTTCTCAGTTTTTTTATGGTAAAGGCCCCCCTGAATGAGGTTCGTCTTTTATTACTTCTCGGTCTCCAAAAATCACTTGTGTTCTTCATAACGAATTTTTTCCAAGCTTTAACAAGCTTACCAAGCTTTAAGGCACACCTTCGCTCCAATTTTTTTTAATTCCATATTTAGTAACGCACTGAGAAATACAAATTCAGTTATTCATACTACTACTGTTGCGTAGTCACCCCATGAGGCGGAAACTCTTACTGCGCGTCTAGGATCCTACAACATGGCGTACACATTAGTGAAGGGAAATCTTGCAGGATTGCCAGATTTCTCTTTATGACGCTAATCTCCTCACTTTTCTATCACACCTAGTATATACCGATGTGAAAAAGGTGTTGTAAAAACAGAAAATCACTTACTTACAAATTTAATCGCAGAATTGCTAGGGAAATGCTATTCACATCACATTTAAATCATTTCCCGCATACTGCCTCCTTCACAAACTTTTCTAAAGAACTTTTTCGGATATAAAACATAGGGCGCTCTCCGGCGTGGCTTTATGCATGGCGCGCGCGCTCATGAAATGCGAACCCTCATAAAGGATATTTTGTGTTAGCGAAATTTGCATGTGAAAAGGCCGTACTTGATCACATTTTTCTTTTAAAAACACGACGGCATATAATAATCTTCTATTATACGGCGGGGGCTTGATTCGGGGCGGAGCGGCCCTTTATTTGAGGTAGCGGCCCAAATAAGCGTAGGCTAAAGCTCCCACCGGAGCTTTTTTGCCTAAACAACCGTTAAATGAAAACATTTGCATATTATTCTATAGCATGGAAGCCGAGAGCGACGCGACCGCGAGGTTGCGATTTTTTATTCACAATATTTAGAGCGCATTCATGTGTGCATTTTTAATAAAACGTCATAGAAGTTTAGTTAAAAAACTGTCTGACTTTTTAATATTTTTTTATACATCCTATTTTTAGATTACATAAAAATAAGCAAAATTTATCGCTAGCATCGCCTCACTGGGCATTCACCTGTAATGGGGCTATAATTATAAGTATCTGGGAAGTCTGAGACTAAAATATAAAATATATATGCATGCTTATATAAAATAAAGCATTCCCTAGTCTCATTCCTCATCTCGTTGAAATCTCGACGAAGCGAACGTATCTCCTCCAGTAGCGGTTCGTTAATAGATTGAAACGACGAGAAATCATGAGTAGAACCAGTTAGACGAGTGTCTCGAGAAGTATCAGCATCGGGATAAGGTGATGCGGGATCTGAAAGTTGCTCTGTTGTCGCATCTGGTAGGTTGCCTTTTGGAGTTTGTTTCGTAAATGATGGATTGCAGAAGTGATGGCATCTCCATGTTGACTTAGTTTTTAGTGTCATTTTGCGATGTATCATTTTTGTCACTCCAGCACACAAAAAATTAAAGGCACCCTTACAAGAAGTGCAGACCATCTGCTCGTCTTCAAAGATTTCGGTAACGCATGCTTTGCACTCCATGACGTTATTTTTCTTACTTTTTGAGGTATAAAAGCAGTTATTGTAGCCTAAATATAAAAGTTGGATATGTACTGTTGTCGACTTTTTTATAGATCTCTTTGAGGATGATGTTGCTGTGATATATAGTTTTCAAATAATATATCAAACCGTTTCTTCAGCGCACGCCGATAAAGCAACTCAACAGCTAATTTTTCTCCGACTTCATTCACAAATATCGTGATTTTTATTGAAAAACAATATCTATTACAATAAAAGATAACCTATAGTACTCGTCAATAATGAACCTTTTCATTAGTGAAAGAATTTTTGAAATGGGATAAGAAGTTTCGAAGATTACCCCCTACATAGAAACTTACAAACTTAGAAACATTACTTCTTTATAATATTAATATATACTTAAAACACAAACTTACATACATACAGTACATGTATCTCAAGTTAGTATATGTATCTAAATAAATATGCATAAAAAAATATGAAACAAGCAAAACACACATAAATAATATTATTCTTTTTCATTAGATGCCTCTCCAACTAGTGAAGGTTGGCAGTCAGCTCTGCATACTGCTTTAACCATGAGAAGCTGAGTACTAGAAAAAATAGGGCAGTGGATTTATCGTTGCCTTCTGCACCAGAACTTTCGGCGAGTATTTGGCTCTCCAGGCCACTGAAGCCTCTTCCAGATAGTTGCCCTACTGGGTGTTGGAGCTTACTATTTAAAAATATTTCCCAGAAAAATTTCTAAGTCTATTTTCAACATTTGCTACGATGATTTTAATATATCAGATCTATAACGCGGTTGACAACAGGGCATTTAAATGTTTATGATAAAATTGCTGCATCAAAAGTACGTAAGATCTTGCGAGAACGTAGTTATCGGGTGCGAAGGAACTAATTTGGACAAGAATGAACGGGCTAGCTATTATTCCATTCAATCCATACTGTGAATGTATAGGATTTCCTCCGTAAACAGATAGATTTGAACAAAACTATAACCCGTACAACATTGATCCGATAAATAAGTGGATTGTATGAATATTGCTTGTAGCACAAGAAACTTAGAAAATGGTTTTATACTTTTCCAGCATTAGTGTATCTAGTTTCTCGGAGGGTTCCAAATAACGAAACTATTCGATATTCATTACAAACTATTCCATATAGCAATTTCATCAAGTACACATCACTGAAGCATTTCGGGATGACGATTTGATACGACAATTTTCTACACTCAAAGAGCGCTGTCCACCCTAAACATTTTGTTTCCATATTTACTAAAAAAGAGTTTTTACTTTCCCTGCCTACCAACTGACGAGGAAGGGGAGTATTGTGAACGCGCCAAAAGGTATTTTCGAGATGATAACGTAAATATCCATTTTGAGTCGATTAAGACCATTCCCAAATTGAAGTCTGTATGTGTGTCTGTCTGTCTGCCTGTCTGTGTTTATGTCTCTATGTGGGTATTCCTCCACGATAGCGCTCAAACGCTTAAACCGATTGAGCTGAAATTTGGTATGCAGGCATTGCTTGGTCATAGCAAGAGTTGAAAAGATTGTTATTGGTCAAACAGGGGCGCACTAGTCATATATTAATCACTAAATAATAGACTTAGACTTGAAATTGGTACACATTGTGGAATTTCTGTTGGAATATCTTATATATAAGCTACACTAATAATATATAAATTCCGCCATACACTTTAATGAAATATTAACGTCATCTATTGGTCCAAATTCGCTTATAGCTGAGAAATAAACCGCACCGCCTGATGCATCGCAATGGAACCCAACCGGGTTCGTCTATCGGCCGGGAGAGGGCACACATTTTTGTTTTGTTTATGAAATTAATATTCAGATTAAATCAGTCCTTGGATCCTCCCCCCCGGGAAAGTCGTCGGGTGACACAGTTGTTTTTTATCTTGTTTAACGATTGTTAGGTGCAACATTTTGTTTTATTTAATTTTTTGTAATTTCGGTTTCAGTTATAAAATGCAATTCAAAATTATTATTATTATTTCAAACTCGTGTCGATTGAAATTCATATTTTTGGATATGCTTTAGGACTACTCTAAATGAAAATATTCCCTTTCAAATAAATAAACCACCATCGAAGTATACATTTATAACCCATAAATGTATATCGACAAGATGCTGTCAATATTCAATTCCTTGCGGGAAAATACCCTTATCACCTTTTCGCCCTTGTCAATATTGCTATTTCGAATGAAATATTCGGCCGAGTACATACATTTTATTTGAAAATGGCAAGTTAACGGCACTCGAGCGCCCCGATAGGAAATTAAATCTGTCAAAAGTCAGCCATAACGTCAGCTAAATACGTTTCGGGGCTATCGCCTTATTGCTTGGTTGGCATTTTTCCTCCATCTGCTTGATCAACTTATTCTTACTGAAATGAATTGATATTGAATGAACGTTATTGGCAGTTAATAAATATATAATTTTTATCTTCACATAAAAATATGATCTGGTTTGTATGTGATACAAACTTGTACACTTACAATAAATAAGAATTTTACGGTTAATAGATTTCCAAACCAATTTTTTTTGACTGCCCAATACCTGCGATGCACTTTCGCGCATTGCTTTGTCACGAAATATTTTTTTGTGATATTCAAGTGAGTTTTTAATTAGTGACATCCTTGTAGTGGGTGAATTAGTACGACGACGTAAGTAACCTTTGATAAAAAATGGGAAATACAATAGCGAATCGTGCTCAAAGCTTTTTATGCAATTAAAAAAAACTAGATTAAAAAATAAAATTATTTTTGTTTATCTCAAAAAATCTGCTAAAAGTTGCTTGGTAAGTCGCACTGATCCACCCACTACAAGGATGTCATTAATTAAAACTTATCTTGTATAAAAATCCTGTTACCTATATACCGGGAGCTAATGGGCCCATCCTGAGTTGGCCACGAAGACCCATTCTGTTCAGGGTTGGTCACACTCACGGGTCAACAATTATCCGGCGGCCTCCACGCATGAAGTGCGAGCCTAGGCAGGACTCTGGCCTTAGGGCTAGTTTCCCCTAGGAATCAACCTTCTGGCGCTCCTGGACAGTCTGCGCACCGTGCGGCGTAAGCCAATCGATTGTGCACTCTGACTAACAGTCGGCGGAGTCTGCAAGCAGTACTGTTTCCTATAGAGCGGGGGTGGTTGCGGACCTTAGGGCGACTGCTCTTGAAACGACCATCGGCTACCCGATCCTGGGTGAACAGCCGGGCAAAGGATGCCGTGGTTCGCGATAGATTCGGTTTACACCGTTTTAACGCTTCGTAAGGAAGAGGGCTGCGCAAGCGACCTAGAACTCGTAACCAGTCGAAAGACCGGAGTAATCTGGCCGCAATTGGAAGTAAGGGCGTGGGTGTAAGCCCGCCGGGTAACACACCTGGTTATCTCGCGGATAAGGCGTTAGCCTCTTACGGGCATGTGGCGGAGCTTGACGGTGGACTGTTTTGTCCAAGTCTTCTGCGCTCACTTCACGGGAGATAGAACGACCAATCGTTAAAACTTCCTGAGGTGGCGGGTTCGCCCGTTGTAGTTGACAGCTCTATTTGTTACCTATATACCTTAAGCCTACCTTAGTACATATGAGGCCTAGTTAGGATGGCTTTGCATTTAAAAATATCTGTAATTTCATCAATTTAATAAAGAATTTTGAGTTTTGAATTTGAATTTGTATTTCAATTTGTCCCCGTAAGACGGATTGCTATATACATAATCCTTTTACGCGACGGACGTCCAAAAGATTACCGACTGAAAGAAAATTCGTACCTACTCGTTATGTCCTGGAAAAGTTCGCTTTTCACGCGAAATGGGTCCTTAATTAAAAATCGTGTCCACCGTACTCTTTCAGATTGGAAAGTAATTAGGACTGCGCGATTGGTGGAAATTTCTTTCAAAAACAAAAACGGAGGCGATCGCTGTCAAATTAAATTCGGGAACATTAATTAACTCTCCGCGGAGACGGAAGTTTCACCCCGTGAAATATTTTGATTTATTGTTTAGTGAGGAGGCTGGGAGGAGAATCAGGCCGAAAACAGAGGCGGAATGCAGACGAAAGATGAGACAAAATTGTAAACAGCTGTTCCGCGGGGAGCGCTTTAAACGTGTATTTATAGGTCATAGTCGTAATCATAACACAAGGCATTATTGTCCCTGCCTTGGGCAATGTCTTACGACGCTGTATCGTCACTGTATAAAGAAAGAGTAGATGATTCCTGAATGTTTGTGTTTAAGTAGTCCCTCTCACCGTCCAATATCGTATCTGCTTTTTACAGGACATTTTAAAGAAGTAAATATATTAAAAGGAATTAAAAATACGACTGTCGTTACAAATAGTTAACTACTCATCAATCAGACCTTTTATTCGTCATTAAACACGATATAAATGTATATGTAAAATTATTGACTTTCATGATTTGGACATTTAGACAATTGTTCACGTGATATTTGGACAGTTAAGTACAGTATGACACTCGGGATGACATAACGATTCTAACAATACCACACACTTTTAAATCGGTTTAAGCGTTTAGAAGTTATGGTGGAATATAGAAACGGAAAACATACATAGATGAACCCTAAACACACTACACTCCTTTTTTGTTGGGCAGTCGTGTAAAAATAAACTGAACAGAGATATGGCACTTGTCATAAACATGAATGTTGTGATATATTAAACCAGGATCAACTTTCGATCCATGAACGTGGTAAAGTCCCTACATTATTTACTATATTTGATACTTGACAATATGTACATTTATTTGACTATAGTTAAAACATATTAATATGATTATACTAAATAATTTGAATTTAAATAAGGTGCTATTAATAACAAGCTATATGTGCACAATAAGGAACTTTTTAACATGTCAATTTAATGTAATTTTTCGCAGGTCAATTAATTTGTTTGTTTTGTTATACATTTATTTATTTACTCATTTATATATTTAACATTAGGCGGATCGTTAGGTGTTCATTCAGTTAAATATCTTTTTGTTTTAAAGAATGAATGAGCAAGTTGTATAAATGAAAAAAAAAGATCAAAGTGAAGTCAAATTCAAATTCAAAATTCTTTATTAATCTATAATTATTATTATTTAGATTCAAAGCCATCCTAACTAGGCCTCGCCTGTACTAAGGTAGGCTTAATATAAAAGAAGGTAGAGTGGTTTTCGTAACTTGCTGTAATATCCTTGTATATTATCCCTGGATCGTCAACGTCAACGTCCTTTTATTTTAACTTTACGTTTTTATCTAGTCAACGTTTCACTATTGTCACTTTTATATTTTTATCTTTCAACGCCTTTTTATCTTATTTTATAATTTTATCTTGACGTTTTGTTATTTTATCTTTTATACTTTTTTATAAATCGTTCTTAATTTAAATTTTAAAAACCTCAATAAACACAAACTATTACTGAGCTGATTGTTTCCGATTTCTCATTACGGAGCCGACCCTCGAGATCAGGTCTCTGCTCTTCTCTAATTTTGAGTTACCGGTCATAGATTACTTTATTCAACCTTCGGTTATCATAACGATAAATTGGTCGATTTTAAGTGTTTCGCGAACGTACGATACTTACTCGGCGCGGTGAATATATTGCCGCGGCCGTTATACGAAAATATAGCATTTGACGTTTTCATACCTAAAATAACCCCTGTTTAAATCCAAAACCATAAATACTCAAAACTATTATTTATAAACGTCATTTTGGACGCTTCGAAACATTTGCTTAAAACATAAAAAGGTGGGGCTGTTTGATACATATAAAGGCTCCAGAGTGCAGAGGATTTCGTCGCACGCCTCCAGTGTTATTTCTACGAGGTTTAAACTACGGATTCGTGAGTACGAGGTGTTTAAAATAAACCAGTTTCATATTCATTCAACTTCGGTCATCTGAGCTGTCAGTTACGAATAATCTTTTCGCCTATCAGCGAGAGAGGAGACCACCTACCCGCTCTGCGCAGTAGTCGCTGCGCCGGCCTCCGCCGCCTCCGCCGAAACACTGCGCACAATTCGCACTGCGCTGACAAGCGACAGCCACTGATTAGCGACGTACACACTCGGTATACGAAATTTATCGTACGATAATTTCATAACATCTTTTATTATCAGCTTATTTTATTTTATTTTAACTGCTCGTCGAGGGAAAATCAAGTCGCGGGAGAAATATTGTTCCACTTATTTGTATATTAATTTCTTATTCTTTCCTTGAAAATGTCAAAAATAAGTTGCGCCCATGCAAGCTGTGGAGCAGAAATTATAAAAGAAGACTCGATGCAGTGTACAATTTGTTCATTATATTACCATTTCTATTGCGTTGGGCTAAACGAAAATAAATTTCGAAAAATGCCGTACGACAACAAAAACATCTGGAAGTGTACAAAATGCAATCCTACCATGTCCCGCAAAGGAAAAAAAACAAAGGACAACGAAAATAATACTGATGCTGAAATCGGGGATGCCCAAACTAGTGGGCCAACATGTGACACTCTAAAATCAACAACTCCTATGAATTTTCCGGAGATTTCACTCACTTCTGCATTGCCCACTTGCCAGAAAAACGTAACTGACTTCAAAGAACTGTTAACCTATATCGACAAAAGGTTTTTAGATATGCAGAACCACTTGACGTCCCATATAGAGAACCAATTCTCTGCGCACGTCCAATCCATGAAAACCGAGATGATGTCATTCCTCCTGGAAAAAATCGCAGAAACAAACAAGAGGTGTAACCATATCGAGGTTGAGATTAAAAAGACATCGGACAAACTAAAGGATATTGAAGAACATTGTAACGAGGCTTCGCGTTATCATTCTCAAGTGGACAGCAATACTAAAGTTATATCTCATATGGAAAAGAGAAACGCGGAACTACAAGTGAGACTAAGTGGAATGGAACGGAAACTCGATGAAATGGAGTACAAAAATAAAGAACTAAATGTTGAGATAAGAGGAATTCCAGAGAACAAAGAAGAAAATCTAGCAAAAATCCTGATGAATATAGGCAAAGTCATCTCTCTCTCGTTAAATGAAACAGACTTCAGTAATATTTATCGAGTTGCGCCAGTCGACCAAAAATACTCCCAACCACGCACAGTCGTCGCCCGGTTAAGAAATATAAAAACAAGAAATGAATTCTTGGACGCCGTAAAATCTTATAACCAAAGCAGGTCAAATGCTAATAAGTTACATACACAGGATCTCAACTTCAACGGAGACAAAAAGCCGATATTCATTTCTGAAAATTACACGTACAGACAACGACATCTATTTTACTTGGCACGCAATTACTCGAAAACTCATGCTTGGAAATTCGTCTGGATGAAGATCGGCAGGTTATATCTTCGGCAGAGCAAAGAAAGCAAGATATTCGCCATAAATAATGAACAACAACTTCAGGAATTAAAATCTATTTGACGGTTAGCCGCCTGTTCTGACCAAACATATTTAAAAATTAGACTAAAACTTTTGCTAAAACTCACTTCCACTTCTAGTCTGTCTTCCTATAATTACTATATGTGCTTCTGTTTAGATTATATTATTTTATATTATATTATGTGCTTCCAATACTTATTTATTTTATTTATATTATGTTCGATATTTATATTAATTACTATAAAAAAAAACTTTTTTTCACTAAGAAATCATACATATATTGTTAATTATTATATTTTACATTCTTCGCGAAATATAATAAATGTTTTTATTATTTTAACGCTATTCTATAAATATGCAGTACACCACTTAGATTTTTATCTATATTTACTCAAAGGCTGTTGCCAATATTGGATATCAAGCCCACAAAATATATTTTCTGGCATGGGGAGGGTCCACAAATCAACTGCAGTTACTATGCGTAAATTCTTCCATCGTGTTTAAAGACTTGAATGGTGAAATTGACGACTATACTCACATAGATACCATTGAAATAAGCAGTAGCGAAGATATTAAATCAATCGCCAACCTACCATCTTTGAAGGTTTTATGTGTTAACATTAGGAGCTATTCAAAAAACATCTATGCCTTATTAGTACTGCTTGAAGATCTGAAAATAAATTTTGACCTTATTATTCTAACTGAATGCTGGAACAAAAATATAAGCCAGCTTATTTACCTTGATGGTTATTTAGTAAAAGTAACTGAATTATCAATGCGCCAGAACGATGGTGTCATTGTTTATTACAAATCAAACCTTAATGTTACCATATCGGAACTACTCGTCACTGAATCAAACTGCTTGCAAATTTTAATAGACGATAAGTTATGTATCTTTGCAGTTTATAGATCTCCATCTTACAAAAATATAAGCCCGTTCCTTGCATCGATTAGCTCAAAAATAAAGTCGATGAGTATTTCGTTTTCAGATGTTGCCCTTGTTGGAGATGTAAATATTAATATAATAAACCGAATGCATCCGCAAGCTGACGAATATCTAAACTTAATGGCTGAGCTTGGACTTCAAGTTGGAATAAACAAACCAACTCGAGTGGAAAATGGATCGTGTTCCTGCATTGACCATGCGATGATAAAATCTAAAAAGAAATGTATGTCGTTTGTTTATCAAAGTAAATTCACTGACCATTTTCCAATTATGCTGATAATTCCAAGCGAAAATAAAAGAAATAATCAGCACAAAACATTTACAAGGACAACACTAGAATTTGATAAACTCACTGACCTACTAGACTCTGAACTCTGGGAAGATACTTTTATAGAGACAAACGTAGATATTGCTTTCGAAAAATTCATATCTACATTAAAAAGGCATATTGATCAGTCCACAGTTACTAATACAGGCACTATTAGACACAGGAGTAGAAAAATAAAACCTTGGATTACCAGAGGTCTTGTAAATAGTATACACAAACGGGACAAGATTCACAAACAGCTGGTTAGAGATCCGGATAACTACGAACTATATATCTATTACAAAAAATACAGGAACCTTTGCAATAAACTAATTAAAACCGAGAAAGAGTTATACTATAAAAATAAATTACGTAGTTTCCAAAATGATACTAAGAAAGTATGGCAAACCATTAGAGAAATAACAAGCACAGAAAAACAGCCGGTAGATATAAACAAAATGAAAATAAACGGGAATATTGTAAACACTACTACAGATTCAAATGAAATAAGGGAACACTTAAATAATTTCTTTGCAAGCGTTGGTAGTAATCTAGCTCATGCTCACCTGCAGAACCTAAAAATGAGCGAGAGTCAACTAGTAAACTTGGCAAATAGCCCACAAGCGGATGCTCTTATCATTATGCCATGTCTGCAACAAACTAATGAATCAGAAATACTCCAAATAATAAACCAATTGAAATGTAGTAAATCGGCAGGCCAGGATGGTATTTCTTCTTTTGTATTAAAACAAATAAAATCATACATAGTTTCTCCCTTAGTCCATATAATTAACCTGAGCCTAAAAATGGGAGTATTTCCTAAATGTTTGAAAACAAGTATCATAACACCTATCTTTAAAGGTGGTGATTCTTTGGCCGCAGAAAATTATAGACCCATATCACTCTTGAGTACGGTGAGTAAAATTCTAGAACATGTGGTCAAACGGCGTCTTAACAGTTTCTTAGACAAATACAATATTTTGGCACATAACCAGTTTGGCTTTCGGAAGGGGCTCGGTACAGGAGATGCGTTAATTGAACTCACTGAACATGTCAAAGAATCTTTAGATAAAGGAGAGAAATGTGCGGCAGTCTTCCTCGACCTTGCGAAGGCTTTCGACACTGTCTCGCACCCCTTGCTGATGACTAAACTGAAACGGATCGGACTCGGAGAAAATGCGTTAGAGTGGTTTAAATCGTATCTATCAGAAAGACTGCAGATGACTAGACTCCGCGAAGAATATAGTTCTACACAGCATATAACGTATGGTGTCCCACAGGGCAGCGTGTTGGGTCCAATTCTCTTTTTGGTGTATCTGAATGATTTCTGCAAACTCCCGGCAATAGGAAAGGTCATCAGTTTTGCCGACGATACCGTTTAATTGGTCAAGTCTTCGACTTGGGCAGATCTGTTTACCGATACTGAATTAGTACTGAGAAACCCGAAGAGATGGTTGGATAGAAACTTATTGACCTTAAATATAAGTAAAACGAATTTTATGACCTTTAGCAAGACAAACACTGACCAACCAACTTCAACTATTAAGCTTCACTCGTGCATCAGAACGCAAGATTGCCAGTGTATGAATGTCGACAGGGTATCCTCCATTAAGTACTTGGGCGTGATGTTAGACAACAGACTGCGCTGGGAGGATCATTTAACGAAGGTTGCGGCAAGACTGAGAAAACTTGTGTATTACTTTAGGAGTTTGCGGAACATCTTAGATTTCAATACGCTAAGAAGTGTCTACTTTGCTGTCTGCGAGTCGGTTATTCGATATGGCATTATAACTTGGGGCTGTGCGGCAAAAACGCTTCTGGCCACCCTTTACAAAGCGCAGAAGGCTATACTGAGGGTGATCAATAAAAAACCCCAAACATATTCTTCCGATGACCTTTTCCGAGAGTATAGAGTGTTGAGTGTGAGAAAAATGTTTGTGCTGGTAACTCTCACTAAATTCCAGAGTGAGTTAGGAGAACAGAAAAAAAGCCAGCAATCTCGTGTAACAAGAAGATCGGCACAAACAAATTTTGCAATACCACTCAGGAGATCCGCTTTTGGCCAATCCAGTTTCTCTTATCTTGCCCCCAAATTTTATAATTGCCTACCACCTAACATTAAAGGCATTAAAATATCATATAAATTTAAATATAGTTTGAGTGCCTACCTCTTAAATTGTACATATGCAGATATTGAAAACATTATTAAATAATTGAATCTCTAAAATTTTTATAATAAAAACATAATAGTATATGTAGTAATATAAATTGATGATTTCTAAACGTAATTTTATTTTAATTTTTGTGAATTTATTTTGTATATTATTAATACATATTATTTAATACATATATAAATATATATTAATTTTTATCATGTTTTAAAATAAAATAATATTGACAATTTTCATGACATTTTCTTACGAATTTTTATTAGGTAATTAAGATATTTCTGTTACATTAAGTATGATTTTGATTATTTATATAAATATAATATTATAGATTTCTTAGGATAACTAAAATAAATTGTCTACCTTGGAACAGGCGGCAGCCTAGTTAGGTTAAGACTTTTGTATATTGAATGTACCCATAATTTTAACTCAATAAATAATTTGAAATTTGAAATTTGAAATTATTATGTTAAATTTAAGAACATATATATGTCTCCAAAATAATAAAGCGTAAAAATATTAAATTTAAGTATATACATATAAATATACACATAGATACATAAATAAATATATACTTTATTATAAATATAAAATAATACTACTCCGTTTCTTGTCGACTCATGGTCAAAAGTGACTTAGTTAGGTTTTTCTTTACGCCGTGACTAGTCCTGCAGGAAAAACACTATTCATTTTGTTGAACAGTCGAGGAGCAATGTAAGAAAAGTGTTTTTGCGCAAAATTTGTTCTCTTTTTTTGGACTAAGTGCTTTCTGTTTGTTGTTACTCGTCTTACTTTATGGTGTATTGAATATAGATGATAATTCTCATGATTATAGTAGTAGAGTAGGACTACCTTAGCGTATATTTGACGAACGTATAGGACTTTAGATTCCTTGTACAAGCTCTCAGAAGAATACCGGAAGGATTTTTTGTGTACTAGTCAATATGTTTTAAATATTACCACCCCAGAAGAGACATAAAAATTTAGTGAGGTGATAAAATCCACAAAAAATGGCATTTAATCTGCTTCAAAAAAACGTCTTAAGAAGATTGTAATTTATACTCTTTTTATGTCAAAATCTATTACATACATATCTGATAATTTTATAAAATATTTTTTTGTGAAATATTGTTAAAAATCTCTGTTCAATTAGCTTATCATGCAGATTGGCATGTTAACATGGTGATTTTTTAATTTATAAAAATTTTACTAGTCAACAGGCATAAGTGCTAAATACTAAATCTAACTATGCTATTTTTTTATTCTTTAGAAAATCATGCAATTATCAAAAACGCAATTTACAACTTGCGGTGGCTGAAATTGGATATTTGTTAATAATTTAGACACACGAAAAAAAAAAAGGAAAAACTCCGGAAGTATTTTCGCAATAGTTATGGGAATTTGCCACATTATATAGATAATTTAAATTTTGAGGTGAAAACATATATTCGCTTGTTAAAGTGGTGGCTGGCGAAACTTTCATGTGAGAAAAATACAACCTGATTTGAAACGTTAATCTATGACACTAATTATTAATGCGTGAGCAATGATTGAGCATACAATCGATAGATATGTCAGGATGTGGTTTGAGTGTATGTGACGAGTTAACTTTGCGCGCGCGTTGAGCGCGGACGTTGAAAGCTCTAGCGTGAAAAGCTCGCGGTGTCCGACTAGGATCTAAATTGAGACATTAAAAAATAGTCGATAAAATATAAGTGAATGAATGAATGAATGAATAAAAATCTCTTTATTGCACAATAAAAATAAGGTACAATGGCGGGCTTATTGCTACATTACAATATCTTCCGGTCAACCAACATGCTGGTGTGAAAAGAAGAGAAGGGAAAAAATTATAGCTTAAAATTAAATTTTAAATGTATACGTTGTGTGTGTATCTAAAGTAATAAGTAAATAAATAAATAAAATTTTGAGTTGGACATATTACATATATACATACATATTATGATATATTAACAAATAAATAAATAGGTAAATAAATAAGTAAATAAATAGACTGTCAAAATAAGGTAAGGAAAGGGAGGGGATAACGGAAAGGTTAGAATTTATGGTTCATATCTATTGTGAAAGGAAGTGCTTTTTCAATGATTGCTTAAAGGTGAACAGCGAGCTAGCGCCTCTAATAGTTGAAGGAAGCTGATTCCACAGTCGAGCTGCATGTACGGAGAAAGAGTAGGAAAAAAAGTGGTATTGTGTTGTGGGATACGTAGGATATTATTCTGACTTGAACGAAGTGGGAGACCATGACTTCCTAACCCGGTAAAAGCCTTGCTGAGGTAGGAGAGGTGTAGGATTGTGTAGGACATTATATAGAAGTAAAAGGATATGCAAATTTCTCCGGTCCCGTATACGAAGCCATTGCAATTTTGCTCGGTACTCGGAAACATGGTCATACTTCCTCAGATGTAATATGTACCTTATGCAAACGTACTGTAGGCGCTTAAGTTTATCCAGTCTGTTTTCGGTGAGATACAAATATGCGATATCGGCATGGTCTAGTAACGGCAGAAGCAGACTTTGAATTATGGTTTGCTTAGTGCTTACAGGGAGGAGTCTTTGCAACCTCCGAAGGCTATGAAAGCCATGATATATTCGCCTGCTTACTTCGTTGACTTGTGCTTGCAAAGAAAATGTCTCGTCCTCGAGTATGCCTAAATTCTTTACGATTTTGGAATACCCAATGACGTTGCCCTCGATTTCTACGTGACATAAAGATGACAGAGAAATAGGAGACAGTAATTGTTGACCGGCAATTACAATTGATTGGGTCTTAGTAGGATTTAAGACATCCATTACTTTAGCCCAAGAAGATAAATGGGCAATATCCGAGTTCATATCAAGTATTGCAGAGTCAATATCGTCCGGTTTTGTGTGGATATAAACCTGTATATCATCAGCGTAAAGGTAATACGAGGTGGTAAGGTTTTTGGTTATGGGGCTGATAAATATATAGAAGAGGAAAGGGGAAAGGACTTCTCCCTGGGGTACACCGGCAGTGAGGTCGATCAGATCGGTGGAAGTGTCGGCTGATTTAACACACTGTCGGCGCCCCTTCAGATAAGAGTCAAATCACATTACTGCATCATCTGAGATGTTGAGAGAGTGCAACCGCTCCAGCAATAGATCAAAATGGACCGTAGTAAATGAGCTACTGAAATCTAAGAGTGTGAGAATTGTGAGTTTTCTATTGTCCATAGCACATCTAATGTCATCGGTGACATTGACTAGAGCTGAGGTAGTGCTGTGACCAGGGCGAAAACCGGATTGGAGAGAATTAAGTAGTCTATGAGAGACAAAAAAGTGGTTTAGTTGGATATATGCGACGCGTTCGAGAAAATAGGTAATATAGAAATTGGCCTATAGTCTTTGGGCAGCAGAGCTGAAGATGTTTTAGGTAAGGCTATGATAAAGGCCCGTTTCCAAAGAGTAGGGAAGCTACGATTTATGAAAGAGAGGTTAATGATGTGAGTGAGAACTGCTAGAATTGGTTCAATAATTGGGGTGATAACTGCAATATGTAACATTGATATTACGTTGAAAATTACAAAAAACTCGTAAATATTCTTGGAATTATAGAAAACGTTAGTCAGAGAAAACGTCATATTGAAACGTTGCAAATAACTAAATTAAAATATAATAATATTTTATGAAGCTTTTCCAATTGAATTTATTGCTGTTCGGACTTTATTTTCGTTGACGTATCTCAATGTATCTACATGTATTTTTATTTATTTAAGAATTAATTACTATAAATCATTGATTTTTCTTACAAAAACTACAGGAATTGAATGTCAAAATATTAATCTTATACTTATTTGATTCTGTCACCAAACTGGGACTATCCCGTTCTTGGGTGGTCAGGAAATTTTGTAATATACTTATATGGTTACTTTTCGAGATGAAATAAATGATTATGATTATTAGATAAGTTGACTTATATATGAGAAGAAGTTTATGGTGGCAGCAAAGGGAAAGACATAGCTAGGTAAGAAATTAATATCAGTGGAACATCCGAATGCGGATGCGTATATCTAGATAAACGTGAATATCCGGGATGGAATATCCGGCACACGACCAGCATAGAGCTGCATGTTGCGATGTGAGTTAACTCTTAAAACCAATACAGTGCCAATTCCAATTTCAATTTGAATTTGTTTCTATAAACTGCAATAACGTATAAAATTTTATGTGTCTCACAAGGAGCCCGTGGCGTTTCATATGGACTACTTCGTGCCAATATGCTCACGACCGCTCAGTTCGTTCCGACTGAGAGGTAATAAGAATTATGGCAATGCGCAATGCAACTGACGCGAGAGAGCGAGAAGGCGTACTTCAGCGCGGTGTTTCAGGTGTTTAGATGTTTTACGTGGTTAGCTTTCATTGGCGAGCACCTACCCGGAAGTGAACCAATACAAAAATCAAACCATTTTTTTACGTTATCATCGCTCGTTGCAGTGATTGCCGATCACACTTTCTTGTATGACAAAACATCAACAGAATTAAATCGCTATTACCTACTAAACTAATAATAAGAAACACGGAAATTTCGCAAAAAGAAAATTTAAAATATAATTTTTTTTCTAAAATTCGCATTTAAATATATATTTAATATGAATTAGGAGCTAACATTATTGTACTTCCAATATTTGATCATTTAGAACCGTTCTGTCTGTAACGGCGATATTATATTTAATAAAGAAGCGTTCTGATATAACTACTTTGTTCAACAAACAGCGTAGAAGTAACTAACTCTGTAACTCTGCTTCAGCAAAGGTTGAAAAGCAGCATTTAGTACCCCAGAATATGTTCTTAATTGGCATCTTCATTCCTATTTACTGATTGAATCGTTGGGTGATGAAAGTGAGTATAAAAATAGAAAATGTTGCTAGTGTGGCTATACTTTATTGACAATCAATACCTCGATTATTCATAAAAATATTTCAAAATTTGAAGCGAAATTGAAATTTGAGTTAGTATAATGTTTTATTTGATCTTTCCTTGATATTTTAACTTATTCTTAACAAAGTCAGATAAAGAAATATGCAGCCCAATTTAGATTACTGGCTTGTACTGATCCACAATAAACTTCGATAAGTCTTCTCAAACGCGTCAAACGACTCGCTCCTTTCATCAACATACAGACGGATTTGAATAATCCTCTTTTGGAGAAGTTGGTATTTATAAGCCAGTTGAGTTAGGCCGATCGACCCAGCGCTTTCAATAGAGACCTGCCGGATTATTATCCCTCTTCCGTTTATCTCGCTTCCGCCGCCTCCTCTGTTTCCAGGTTACACGCTATTCAATCCCCCTTGTTTACATTCTCAGACGCTCGCCAAGGCGGCCTTGTTCTCATCTACTTTTGTTTGTCAATTCTGTTTAAATTTTATATTAAACATTTTTATCAATATGCACAATTTCACGGCTCGGTGGAATAGTGGTTATGTCGTCTGATCTTACATTGTAAGGTTCCGGTTTCTATTCCCGGCCGGTTCACAATTTTCCGTTCGGATAAAACTAAAGGAATTTCATTTGTGTCGATCGAACGCAATAACAAGACCCAAATTTACACACATTGATATTATAACAATTAGAAATGAGAGACCGAATTTTATCGAGATGAAGACCGATATTTACATTTTGCCCTTTCTGAGACGATTAAGACCATTCGCAGACTGAAGTCTGCTGTCTGCCTGTATGTCTGTCTGTGTGTGCATGTATTCCTCCACGATAGCGCCCAAACGCTTCATCCGGTTGAGCTGAAATTTGGCATGCAGGCATCATTTGGCCATGGCAAGAGTTGAAAGATTGTGGTTGAAATCGGTCTACCAGAGGGCGCGCTAGTCCTACTTCGATCGCGAAATATTGGACTAAGAGACTTGAAATTCGTTACACAGGTACCTTGTTGGGCCGAAATCACAGTGTGAATATCTCATATACAGGCGACACAAATAATATTTAGAGTCCGCTATATATTAATTAAATAGTAAGGCCCTTAAAAGCGGCGATGCTCGCAATACGTGGATCGTTCTAAATTCGAATTCGAAGGCTCACGGCAACCTGCGTTTACAATTTGATTTTTAAATCGAATGATTTTTAATTGAGAGAGACGCATTTTCAACATTTAAGTATTCATTGCATTGCGACGCTTATTCATAGGAATTGACGCCAATTGCTCATAAACTTTATTTATGAAATTAATATTCAAATTAAAAACGTCCCTGGCTACTTGCCGGGAAAGTCGTGGCGTGACAGAACCGATTTTTTAGCTAATACCTAGAAAACTGACTCATCGTACTCGCTTCAACTAGAGGAGTTTTGGGAAAGTATTACATACGAGTATGATACCGTGTATCAATCAGATGATACGACACCAGCAACTGATCTGTAATTGTTTTAGTGCACGGTGCCGCACATACATTCGCCAGACTTATCGTTATTCTGTTATATAATAAAAGTATCCTCTTGTCGGAATACCTGTAGGTTAAAGAAAAATCGGGAAAAAGACTTAGTGTGGGTTAAATAAAGCTTCTCCTCAACTTCACACAACTTTAGATAAATGTTGCCTTATCATAGTTTGATTCTAATATGAAATTGGACCGATTGGCGTCAAACATTTTTTTAAGGGATATAATTTCCAAATAAAGCGATATTGCCATTTTTCTTTTCCCCTAAATCCATGTCGTTACTTTTTTTAGCATTTTATATGTAATGGTATCGGGTTTATTATTACTGTCCTATTTTGATCATTCTGCATATAGCCTCATCACAAATAAAATAATGAGTTCATTTAAGTTGAAAAGCTTTTTTATATTCAGTATTTGATTAGTATTTTATAACGCTTATTTATTTATTTACAAATACCTTGTTACAAACTCTTATAAAAATTCTATTTAAATATCTTTATTGCACACTCTGGACTTGTTCGAAACATAATATTATTATATTATACATGGATGGATTATGTTCAATTTGGCAATTTTGGTGTTGTAGAATTATAGATCCGCAGTGTAGATGGCGCTTTAATAAGCTTATGCGGTATAAAGTAATAAAATCTTATTATTTTAATATTATTTACAAAAGAATATCAATTATTAATTTGGTATACAGGTTTCAATACGTGATAATTACGCAGTTTATTGTTCAAATAGACTTTTTATTCTATTTAGATAGCATGCCATTTATTGATGACATTCTAACCTATATGGAAATTTTTAATAGATGGCACTAATAATTAAATATTATTATTGATATCTCTGGTTACATTATTGGGTTTTTATAATCAATAGTTCATTTATAAAATAAACGTTTATTATCAATGTTAAGATGTCCAAATAAATTGCTATTACTTTCGACGGCTAGGCTAACAGCGTATTTCGACAGTCACCTGCATTTTGACAGTAGGGCTGTTTCAACTACAGCGGGCGAACTGGTCGCCCCGGGCTGGTATAACTATATGGATCATTATTTCAACCGTGGGATGAGCGTAGAAGACTTAGAGACAAGAAAATCTACCGTCTAGCTTCGCCAACAAGCCTGATAGAGGCCAACGCCTTACGGCAAGGTTTCCTTTCCCGTCTGGATTTTGACAACTAGAGTTGTCGACTACAGCGGGCGAGCCCGTCACCTTAGGAAGTCTTAACGATTAGTCGTTCTATCTCCCTGGAGTGCGCGCAGAAGACTTAGGACAAAACAGTCCACCGTCTAGCTCCGCCACAAACCCATAAGAGGCCAACGCCTTAACCGCGAGATAGCCAGGAGTGTTACCCAGCCGGCTTACACTCACGCCCTTACGCAATTGCGACCAGATTACTCCAGTCTCTCGATTGGTTACGAGTTCGAGGTCGCTTGCGCGGTCCTCTCCCTTACGAAGCGGTGAAACTGTGTACACCAAATCTATCACGGACCACGGCATCCTTTGCCCGGCTGTTCACCCAGGATCGGGTGGCAGATGGTCCTTTCAAGAGCAGTCGCCGTAAGGTCCGAAACCACCCCCGCTCTATAGGAAATAGTACTGCTTCCAGACTCCCCCGACTGTTAGTCAGGGGGGCTAACGGGCCCATGATGAGTTGGCCACGATGACCCATGTGTCCAGGGTCGGTCACACTCACGGGTCAACACCCATCCGACGGCCTCCTCGCATGGGGTGCGAGTCCTGGGTAGGACACTGGGTCAACCGGTCTCCCCTGGGAATCAAACCTCTGGCGCCCCTGGACGGTCTGCGCACCGTGCGGGGTTTGCTCCAATCGGTTGTGCTCTCCGACTAACAGTCGGGGGAGTCTGGGAACTGTACTGTTTCCTATAGAGCGGGGGTGGTTGCGTACCTTATGGCGACTGCTCTGGAATTGACCATTGGCCATCCGATCCCGGGTAAGAGGCGGGCAAAGGACGCCTTGGTCCGCGAAGATTGTACGGTCTGCGCACCGTGCGGGGTTTGCTCCAATCGGTTGTGCTCTCCGTTTCACCGCTTCATAAGGGAGAGGACCGCGCAAGCGACCTCGAACTCGGTACCAATCGAGAGACCGGAGAAATCTGGTCACAATTGGAAGTGAGGGCGCGAGTATCTCGAGCCCGCCGGGTTTACTCCTGGCTAACTCGCGGTAAGGCGTTGGACTCTCACGGGTTGTTGACGTAGCTGGACGTAGAATGTACTGTCCAAAGTCTCTACGTTCACTGCAGGGCGATAGAACGACTAATCGTTAAAACGTCCTGTGGTGACGGGCTCGCCCGTTGTAGTTGACACCGCAAGATGTTAGTCAGAGTGCGCAATCGATTGGCTAATGCCGCACGGTGCGCAGACCGTCCAGGAGCGCCAGAAGGTTGATTCCCAGGGGAAACTGACCATAGGGCCAGGGTCCTACCCAGGCTCGCACTTCATGCGTGGAGGCCGTCGGATAGGTGTTGACCCGTGAGTGTGACCAAACCTGAACAGAATGGGTTTTCGTGGCCAACTCAGGAAGGGCCCATTAACCCCTTCTGGATTTCGACAGATTAAAATGTTTACCAAAATGTCCTATAGGAGTGAGCAATCTAATAAATTACATAATCAATGGTTATAATAAGGTAAATCTTATGGCCGGTTTATTTAAAATAAAAAAATATATTTTTGCAAAAATTATGAAAAGGCCGTGGAGGAAACTAGTAAAGTTTAAAATATTAATTGTTCCTTATTTCCCCATTGCCACATGCCAAGTAAAAAACGGACCTTCAATCTATGCATCGTAAAGGGAGCTAATGGGCCCATGATGAGGTGGCCACGATGACCCATGTGTTCAGGGTCGGTCACACTCACGGGTCAACACCCATCCGATGGCCTCCACGCATGGGGTGCGAACCTGGGTAGGACACTGGTTCAACCAGTCTCCCCTGGGAATCAAACCTCTGGCGCTCCTGGACGGTCTGCGCACCGAGCGGCGCAAGCCAATCGACTGTGCTCTCCGACTAACAGTCGGGGGAGTCTGGGAACTGTATTGTTTCCTATAGAGCGGGGGCAGTTGTCTACCTTACGGCGACTGCTCTTGAAATGACCATTGGCCATCCGATCCCGGTTCAGAGTCGGGCAAAGGACGCCTTGGTCCGCGATAGATTCGGTGCACACCGTTTCACCGCTTCGTAAGGGAGAAGACCGCGCAAGCGACCTCGAACTCGGAACCAATCGAGAGACCGGAGAAATCTGGTCACAATTGGAAGTGAGGGCGCGAGTATCTCGAGCCCGCCGGGTTTATTCCTGGCTCACTCGCGGTAAGGCGTTGGACTCTCACGGGTTGTGACGTAGCTGGACGTAGGATTGTACTGTCCAAAGTCTTCTACGTTCACTGCAGGGCGACAGAACGACTAATCGTTAAAACGTCCTGTGGTGACGGGCTCGCCCGTTGTAGTCGACCCCGCAAGATATGCATCGTAAAATACAGACAAGAGTAATAAATGCACAAATTAGATCTTTTGAACGTCTTGAATTAACCATTGTTATAAGGTACTATATTTATTTATTTATTAAATTAATTAATTAACAATTTATTTACAATGCATGGGTCTCACTAACAATCATATCAATAAAAAATATAGTATTAAAATTAAAATTAAAATTGAACACGGCCGATATGAGCATTAGCACCTGTACTGCTGCTTCCCAACAAACTCAGCAAATCCTATACTATTATAAACGCGAAAGTTTGTATGTATGTATGGTTGTTTGTTGCTCTTTCACGCAAAAACTACTGAATGGATTTTGATGAAACTTTACAATAGTACCTATAGCTTACACATCAGAATAACACATAGGCTATAATTTATAAAGATATAGTGTGAATTATCTAAAATATAACGATAAATGTCAAGTAAGTAGGAAAAATCTAAGAAATTGATATTCGAAATTTAAATTCTAAGCGTCAACATATATTTTGAAAATTTTCTCAACAATCCTACTTCCTACTAATATTATAAACGCGAAAGTTTGTAACGATTGCGCGACGTTACTATGGCGACGATTGCGTGACGTTACTATGGCGTAGTCATTGACAGCTGTGTCCATAATGTGTCCGTAATTAATGTTATCATCGTAATCGTAAATTAATTATTACTTACAATAAAACAAAGAAAGCGTAATTTGTTTGTGGTTAGTAGGTAATTATAGAAATTACTTCGTTTTTATCTCCATTGCATAGGTAAAAAGCATGATTTTGTTTCACAATTAGCAGATTAGAATTATTTTTTGACTATTAATTAGTGACATGTAATCCCGACATGACACTAATTAATAGTCATAAACAATGACATGTAATCCCGCCTGGCCAGAAATCACTAAAGAGCTCATTCCAGGTCAAAATTCAACGGACAGACATGACTTAACAGCCAGAGTATTTAAAATAAAAGATCAAAAATTAGTTGCTCTACTTGGTGATATGAAGTGCTTCATGTACTCGAAAATATTTGGTGATATGATATTGGTAAATATTTGGTAAAATATTTGGTGATATGAAGTGCTTCATGTACTCGATCGAGTGGCAGAAAAGAGGCTTGCCTCACGTGCACTTACTGCTGTGGTTGATGGATAAATTACGCCCTAACCAATTTGATGAAGTCATAAATGCAGGGATACCCAACGCCGAAACTGATCGAAAGCTCTATGATACTGTGACCAAAAATATGATTCACGGTCCCTGTGGTGCACTAAATCCGTCATCACCATGCATGAAGGAAGGCAAATGTACCAAAAAGTATCCAAGGGCGCTTTTAAAAGATACTCAAATCAACGACAAGGGTTATCCTCTGTACAGGAGTAGAGCACCAGAAGATGGCGGCCGTACGATAACTCAAAAAATCAGAGGTGGAACAAAGGAAGTATTGGTTGACAATAGCTGGATAGTACCATATTCTCCTCTTCTCATCAAGATTTTTAATTGCCATAGAGTTCTGCATAGAGTTCTGCAATACGGTACAGGCTATAAAATATATCCTACTAATATTATAAACGCGAAAGTTTGTAAGAATGTATGGATGTTTGTTACTCTTTCATGCAAAAACTACTGAATGGATTTTGATGAAACTTTACAATAGTATAGCTTACACATCAGATAGCTCACTATAATTTATAAAGATATAGTGTGAATTATCTAAAATATAACGATAACTTTCAAGTAAGTAAGAAAAAATCTAAGAAATTGATATTCGAAATTTAAATTCTGAGCGTCAACATATATTTTGAAAATTTTCTCAACAATAAATAATAATTAAATAATAAATTTAGAAAATATAGTGCAATTCGGTGGTTAAGTAACCCGACCATGTTGACACAAGCCTAGGAAATGGAAATATTTTCCTGAAAGTGTGGAGCTCGCCAAGACGTGTGGCCGACGTGGCGGGTATCGGGCTAAATACCTCCAATCATGATGAACAGTACAACCTGACCACGGCCCCCAGTCCCCAGCAGCCCCACTAGCCCGAGCCACGGCAGCGGTTACAGTAACGGCGGAGCAGGGGGTGCTAAGAATCTCTGGGTACGATCAGGCAGCCAAACCAAACTAACCGATCCGGATGGAGAGTGATTGGAAAGGCGTATGCCTAACGGTGGGCGAATGCCCGCTGATGATGAAGAAGAAGAAGAAGTAGGAAAAAAATCTGCCATCTGCGAGTTATTCTGGCGTGCGCCGCAAAAACCGTTGAAGTTACACGTATATAATATACAATGGAAATGTTTATCTTAAATAGTCCTACAAAAAAGCCAGCGACAGCATATATCTATATTTTATGTGTAACCCATTATCGCCAAAATAGTGAACCATAAATACAATAAAAAAATATAAATTATTTCTAACGCACATTTGGTAGTAATAAATTGATTATTATATCAAAATAAATACTTTTATCACATCTGGTATCTAAAGTAGATAAATTTTGTCCTTTACAGTACATCATTTGGACAAATTTGGACAAATATTTGAATATTTATGACGATAACCAACAGAGTGCGCGATATTATGGTGATTTTTTAATATATATTTTTTATATTAAAAAAGTAATTTAAATCGTTAGGTCATGTTTATTGGTCATGTTATCAACAATTATGAATTCTTATCAGAATAAGTAAATTTATTGTCTCAAGTGTTTAAAACAAAAGACTTTTACCTTTTACTGAATAAATATGTCAAGAGATAATACGACATAGGTATGGAACCACGACCGTGTCGTAATCTATACTTCTATACTAATATTATAAAGAGGTAAAGTTTGTGACGTTGTAGGAAGTAATCTCTGGATCTACTGAACCGATTTTGAAAATTCTTTTACGAATAGAAAGCCACGTTATTTGTGAGTGTCATATGGCTATATATTAATCCGAAAAATGAAAAGACTTTTTCGTGGTCGTTGGATTTACAAAGTAATTCGGAGAAAAACAGTTGAATGAAAACGTTTCTTACGAACGCTACTTTAACGATGAGAGATATATGATTGAGTTCTAGAGAAAAGTTGTAGATCTTAGTAATGCCTACAAAAAAGTAAGGGAAATCATATGTCTAAACTTTGTATTTAAGTCACAAAAAGTAGTTTTTTTATATTTAAAAAATAATTTTAATCGTTAGGTCATGTTTATTGGTCATATTATCAACAATTATGAATTCATATCAAAATAAGTAAGTTTATCGTCTCGAGTGACAAAAGACTTTTCCCTTTTACTCCATATAATTTCCCTTTTACTGCATAAATGGTTAAAGAGATAAGACACTCACAAATAAGACACTCACAAGAAGACACTCACAAATAACGGTAATATATTCAAATTGGCATGCAAATACATACATACATATGCAGTAAAAATATAACCCTTCTTTTGGCAGTCAGGAAATAAATCATAGCACTCAGTACTAACCGAACCACACTCATAATTTCATCACAAGTAAAAATTTTTACCGCCCAACGAAGTGGGCACGGGTCAGCTAGTTGTATCATATTTTAAATGTTGGTGGCATTCGAAATTTGAATTATTTCGTAATGTCAATTTCATTTAGAAAACGGCTTTGCCGAAGTGATCAATAGTTTAATTTTTTATTTTTTCGCTTAATTCGTCTCAATTGAAGGCATTTTGTGTTGCATAAGGATAAGCCCTATTTATGAGATATATGGATGAATAGTGATCGTTAGTCGACTGCAAAAGGACCTTGCACCGTCGAAAGTCGTGCACATCCGTAAGTATATCTCATTCAAACATAAGCATCTCCCAATACAAGCTGGGATTTCCTTCGCTACTTTTTAAGTAGCTTTTACTAATTTTATTTTAAATAAAAACATCATCCTATAAACGGATTTCTTTACAAACCTTATCAAATATAACAATATTATACTGTTTTCTACAATATTTCTTTACAATTTTTTAATATTATACAATTTTATATAGGTTTACCCTATTTTGATAACATTATACAATCTTTATTATAAACTCCTCTGCCAGAAATTAAGATTGAAGTTTCTTCTTTCATTTCATTGAGCATATGGAGGTTTTTTATTTTTATTTCGATTTAATGGCTCGTTGATAACAAACTCAGCCAATTGTATCATATTTTAAATGTTGGTGGCATTCGAAATTTGAATTATTTCGTAACGTCACTTTCATTTAGAAAACGGCTTTGCCGAAGTGATCAATAGTTTAATTTTTTATTTTTTCGCTTAATTCGCCTCAATTGAAGGCATTTTGTGTTGCATAAGGATAAGCCCTATTTATGAGATATATGGATGAATAGTGATCGTTAGTCGACTGCAAAAGGACCTTTAAACTTACATTGCACCGTCGAAAGTCGTGCACATCCGTAAGTATATCTCATTCAAACATAAGCATTTCCCAATACAAGCTGGGATTTCCTTCGCTACTTTTTAAGTAGCTTTTACTAATTTTATTTTAAATAAAAACATCATATATATATATATATATATATATATATATATATATATATATATATATATATATATATATATATATATATATATATATATATATATATATATATATATATATATATATATTAATTATATATATATATATATATATATATATATATATATATATATATATATATATATATATATATATATATATATATATATATATATATATATATATATATGTATATTACCGTCACCATTACAAATTATAAATAATAATCACTAAATAATGATCACAACAGAAAATATTTAAAATAAAACACAGAAAATAAATAATCGTATTAATAAAATGAAAATAAAATAAAATAAATTGTCAAATAATATCAAACAATAGTCACCAAAATTAATGAATAAATATTAGTAATAAATAAAAAGTCAGCGAAAATAATAATAATAAGATTATACATATTAATAATAAGATTATATATACAATAATAATAAGATTATACATATATACATATTAATAATATTAAAACTCATTATTTTCAGTAAAAATGGCTAGCTTATTGCCTTGCAGCAATGTCTTTTAGCTAACCTATAACTTAGGTTAGTTTATATCACAAGTATAAATTATATCGATCAGAAAAGTCAACATGGACTTTAACAATATTACAAACACAAACTCTAAATCTCATGGACTAATATCATTCTTTAGAGAAATGAAAATTGGTATCATACGCAAAGTTCCTTAAGTATTCAAGCGAGAAATGTAATGGTCGCCTTGGGTAAAAATCTCGATAATAATGTTACGTATAATTTCATGGACGCCTTATAACTGCTACCATTGCAAAGGGGTACTTACTTACAAATACTACCCACCTGGAAGACTGGTGCGTGAGGTTGCTGTGACCCAAATGCTTGCATCCAGACCAACGTTATTATTCAGGAAATAAAAATATACTACCATTACAAGATTACAGAAACGAGTTAAGGGGGAGGAGTATACTCGACAGCAAAAAGCCAAAACGACGTAACGCATAATCATAATAAAATATATAAATACAAATGTTTGGACTATACGTGTTACACGAATAGTTAGATAAGGGGCTAGAATTTAGTACGAATAAACATCTAAATGAATAATCTTTTATACCTAATAAGTAATACGAGTAGATCTTCGTTAAAAACGAGCTAAAATGGCTTTACGATTTTTAGATTCGAATGTGATGTTTATATGGGTTTATGATTTTAATTACGATATTTAAATAACTTATTCCTGTGTCGATTGCGAAGTAAGTACCTAAGTATATGAACCCTCTAAATGAGGTATTTTGGCTGGTTGAGGAATTGCGCAAATAAAATAAAATCGTAATATTAAAGATGAAGCAAAAGATCAAGCTTAAGCTTTAGATAAAGCTAAAAGATCAATATATAACAAATTGTTTAAAATTAGATTTATATCATATTTGGTCTAATACCATATTTTTACTTTAAATTTTATATTTCTCGTCCCTCCTTCAAAGTCTTTAGTTTGTTCAATAAATGGATTAACTAGTTAGGATATAATATAACTTATTGTTCTGGATCCTTAATTACTTTTGGTAATTACAGGTAGTTACTTGTCGTTGAAATGGTATGTTATGATTCTATGTATATTTATTGGTTTTACTGGTAGTTCTTGAGCTTGTTGGGATTAAAGGGACTCATTATTTTGAATATTTTCTTCCCTACAGACTTGCTGAGACGAATAATTTCAAAACGCGACTTTGTAGATAGTATTTGTTTACCTAAATACGACTCAAATGTTAAACCCTGTACCTGAACTCCATATACAAGGGGAAAGTCCCCTAACGCCGGACGGCACCTAGCGTCGGACACTAATAGTATCTCGACAAGTCGCGGCGCGATCGATACAAAGACGGGTGAGAAGGGTGCGGGGAAGCGTACGCTTTTCCTTTTCCTACGTATTTGTATCGATCACGCCGTGACTTGTCGAGATACTATTAGTGTCCGACGCTAGGTGCCGTCCGGCGTTAGAAGACATCCTCCTATAATAAATTCGAATAACGAAACATAGGTCGATCTATTATTACATGGAAGTATGTTTTAAGAAGAAAAAATATTTTTAACTAGGTCTCTGACGCTGTAGCAGATTAGTATACGTAATTCGGAAGGCGGTGTGGTCGTAGAGGCCGGGAAACGAGAAGGGTAATTTGGCTAAATCCTCCGGGAGGGTTGCTTGACGCGCTCAGGCAGATAGGCGCTTCCATATCACATAATGTGTTCTATCTAATGACCACTTTCCCGGAACGTGGTCGTCACCGAAAGTTGTCCACTTATTGGCAAGCCAATCCATGAGCCAATAGTCGGCCAATAATATCATATTACCTACTTTATTTCTCCATATGAGGCATGAAAATTGCTACGTTCCGGTACGATGGCTTTTTACTTTCCTGGCCCACCGACCGACCAGGGGGGAAAGTATTGTGAATTTTTGTTTGAGATGAAGAAGGAAATATGTATTTTGACCCCCCCCCCCGAGACGATAAGGACCATTAAGTGTATGCATTCCTCGACGATAGCGCCCTAACGCTTAATCCGATTAAGCTGAAATTTGGCATGCAGGCATCATTTGATCATGGCAAGAGTCAAAAAGATTGTGGTTGAAATCGGTCCATGATAGGGTGCACGCAGAGGCATTGTTAGACCGAAATCACACTGTGTTGTTGGAATATCTTATATACAGTTTGGTTGGAATATCTCATATTGTATAATAATTTTTATAACTATGACTATTCTCACCTCCTCTTATTTTTTATTAATTTTTAGGGCTTTCATTTGGTATTTTGAATTTTTCAGGTCTGTACTGTCAATTTTTATATATTTTTTTACTTTTGGCAGCAAATTAAATATAAATGACACTTAGCTATTTAAATTTGTTTTTCATTAACTAAAAAAAAAGATGATTTATTAACGTATTTACATGTATTATTCTCTACATATTTAACGACCCTATGTTAATGGAATGTCCGCCCAAGCACAAGCTTAGTTGGGCGACATATGACAGATGGCATTTATCAATTAAGTTTAATTTCTTGCTGTGTTTTAGTTAAATGGTATTTTATTTGATGTTTTTTAATCGAAATTTTTACCTCTAAAATAAATAAATAAATAAATACATCAATAGATAATCAAAAATACAAATAATTGAGGATAATTATAAAACCCATATTAAAATGTCAATAACCCGTCGTTTTGAAATACACATGACATTTTCTCACGTAATAATACATGATGTGATGTCGTGAAGTGGGGGCTATTAGGTGGTTCGTTTCAGACCGAGTCTTCCGATAATAATTTATTTAAAGTACACTTATTTATTCAACAATTTATTCCCTTGCATGTGGGAAATGACATTTCAATTGGGTTATAATCAATGAGAATTATTATTAATAATTTATGGGACGTATACGGACAACTATGACATTATTTATACGTACTGCCTACGTAATTGAGCGGGAAACAGTTGCCTTAGTGAGAGAAAGATATTTAATTGTCGTATTATTCGCAAGAGTAATTAAAATTAAATAATGTTATAATCAATTACACATAATTAACATAGTTAGTTAACCAAATGGACTAGTGCTCAGCTACGTTGAAATATGTGTAATGACTTGAAATATGTGAAGTGACTAACCGTAGATAAAAAAAACGGTTGTCTCACCCCAAGATTTTCCTGTTAACTTGGAAGGGGCTACATCAGCCATGTCATGGTGAAATTTGGAAGTTAATGAATATCCTACTAATATTAGGATAAACGCGAAAGTTTGTATGTATGTATGGATGTTTGTTACTCTTTCACGCAAAAACTACTGAATGGATTTTGATTAAACTTTACAATAATATAGTTTACACATCAGAATAACAAATAGGCTATAATTTCTAAAGATATAGTGTGAATTATCTAAAATATAACGATACTGTCAAGTAAGTAGGAAAAAAATCTAAGAAATTGACATTCGAAATTTAACCTGAACCTACTATCCTACTAATATAAACGCAAAAGTTTGTATGTATGTATGGATGTTTGTTACTCTTTCACGCCAAAATTACTGAATGGATTTTGATGAAACTTTACAATAATATAGCTTACACATCAGAATAACACATAGGCTATAATTTATAAAGATATATGGTTTTCTATCATCATTATCACAATTTTCGATCACCACGCGGTATTCGAAAATTATAATTATAAATATATAGCTAGTATGTTATAAATTTGGAAGTTAATGAGTATATGAATATAAATGAATGCGTATACAAAATGTTGGGTCTCTGCTGTTGACCGTTGAGGAGTTCCCTCGTCGGAAGCCAACCCAGGGTACGTCAGCCATGCCTTGGTGAAACTTGGAAGCTGCTATCATAATTGAATGCTTACACAAAATTTTATGTCTCTGCTGTTGACCGTTGAGAAATTCTCTCTTCGGAAGCCAACCCAGGGTACATCAGCCATGTCATGGTGAAACTTGGAAGTTGCTATCATAAATGAATGCGTATACAAAATTTTGGGTCTTAGCTATTAACCGTTGAGGTGTTCCCTCATCGGGAGCCAACCCTGGGTGGACGGATTTCAACCACAATTTTTTCAGCTTATGCCATGACCAAATGATCCATGCCATGTCTCAATCGGATTAAGCGTTTCGGCGCTATCGTCGGAGAATACACACAGCAGACACACAGAAGCGCGTCCACAATACTTTCCTGTCAAGGACAGGAAAGTAAAATAAAAATAATAAACCACAAAAAAATGTTTAATATTCCCAGTAATATTCATCTGGGACATTTAATTAGCCAGGTGTTTACCAAAAAAGGACCCTCTTTAATAGGACAGTGCAAACACTTTTATAACGGAATTCTTGAAAAAAAAAATAAACTTACGGAAACACAGAACACAGTCTCCTATTAAAAACATCCTGTAAAATAGCATTATATAAAATAGACGATTACATAACGAATAAAAATGCACGGTATTTAATCAATCCACATTTTTCGCTAATTCTGTGTCTTCAATATTATAAATACTATAAAAATAGTACTTGTATAACAGTCTGTGGTTTAACCACACACTGTTTTTTATCTGTATTTCTATAACAATTACTATTCCTTCTATTTTTCTTCCAGCTTTTATATAATTTCGAAGTTAATCACTGTGAAGTAACTCTTTCCTAAATAAACGAAAAAAAGCTATTCTTGAACATTTATTTTACATATTTTGCTTTAAGCAGGTTTATATTAAATGTATGCAATTAGTGTTACAATTTGATTTCCAATATTAAAAAATAGGCGGTTTTCATATTTATTGTCTCAGGTGAACAGTTGCCAGAACATCATGGATATTGAAATTTACAATAGTCACCGGAGGGACAATAGGTATATTACGGACTCCATAAAATAAAAATATATGCCAAATTAAACAGATGGTTTTAAATTCATAGTATATCTTGATATTAATGGTATTTAAAAAAACTGACCAGTTTCATACCAGTGAAGCTGATAGAATTCGATAGAAGAAAAAAAATATTTTTTTAAATTTACCATTACTGTCTATTGACGTTCAACATACGTTGTACGCAATAAATTTACGATGAATACATTTTTAGAATTATGATTTACTCTCGTAATGTATGATTTTAATTTAAACCATTACAGTCAAATCTGGTCACAGACAGATCACGTAAGCGAATATCGCGATGGACTTACCTGGCTTCGAATTCGTGAGCGCAGAAATCTGCATGCCCTCTCACTCCTTTATAAAGTCCTAAATAGTCCCATAGCACCTCCTTAACTTAAAGACCTCTTTCTCCCGTTAGGAAGTCATGGTGTTCCACTCAGGTCAAGTCAGGACAACACCATAGCAATCCCACTACATCAGTCTTCTTTTTTCACTAACTCATTTAGCGTCCATTCTGCTCGACTTTGGAACCAGCTTCCGCATGCTATTCGTCATGCAACATCGTTGCCCTGTTTCAAGGCGTTACTGAAAAAACATTTTCTCCCTCAAAATATCAACTAAGAACCAACCCTCCCCCTATCCCCCCCCCCCCTTCCCCCTTTCGTTGGGTTGTTGACTGGATAGAAGCATAAGAACTTTGTAATATCTATCATTTTATATAAGCAGTTATTTTTATTATTATTTATCTGTTGTTTCTATGTATTTATTATTATAATATACATATAATATTTTATAAATTATATTTTTTTTGTATGTATATTTGGATGTATGTATATGTATATTTATGTGTATATGTTTATGTATGTGAGCTGTATTGATAATTTTATTTAATATTACCTACACGGTTGGCTGTAAGAAATCGCGAAACGATAAGCCCGCCGTTTGTACTAAGTTAAAATAGAATTTAAGTTTTCTTTACCCATGTAATTATTTTTGTTTGTACAATAAAGGTATTTTTCATTTCATTTCTGGTAACCGTGGTTCATTTATATTCCCGGCCAACTAACTGACCAGGAGGGAATGTATTGTGAATGAGCATTTTTTTTCGGTATGAAACGGATGTTATTATTTTGAGCCTCCCTGAGGCGAATAAGGCTATTTCCAGATTGAAGTCTATCTGTGTGTCTATGTGTATAATTTCCTTCTCAATAGCGCCCAAACGCTTAATTCGATTGGGCTAAAATTTGGTATGCGGGCATCATTTCGTCATGTCAAGAGTTCTAAACATTGTGTTTGACCGGACCACGGTGTACTAGTCCTATATCATCCTTGAAATATTAGACTTAACGACTTGAAGTTTAGTATACAGGCGCATTGTTAAGCCTAAATCACATTGTAAAATCTTGACTGGAATACCTTACATTCAAGCTACACTAATAATATTTCAAATCCGCCATATATTTTATTCGAATATTAACACCGCGCCGACCGTGGGTTGGCGAATAGCCGGAGGATTTCCTAAGCAGCGGGGGTTGTTGTTGACCTGATTCCAGCCACCTTTGGAACGATCCGTTCGCTACCAGATCCCGTGTGATAAAGGGGGCAAAAGCGCTACAGTCCACGATAAATTCGAACTGAATTACAGCTAACATCAGGTAGAGGCCTCGCAATCGACTTGAAATCTGTGACTAGACTGGAGGATGGAGAAATCCGACCAAATCTGGTAGTAATGGAGCTAGGTTGGCCTGATAAGGCCTCTTCGTAAGTCCCAGTGGCTCGTGGTAAGGCATTGGACTCAGACACGACCCGCACTGCCGTGTAATGTGCTAATGGGCCCGTGGGAGCTAATGAGCACTGAGCACTGTTGGACTTGGCCACGAAGACCCATTTGTTCATGGTCAACACCCATCCGGCGGCCTCCATGCATGAAGTGCGAGCCCGGGCAGGACTCTGGCCTGAGGGCTAGTTTCCCCCAGGAGTCAATCTTCTGGCGCTCATGGGCGGTTTGCGCACCGTGCGGCGTCAGCCAATCGATTGTGCATTCTGACTAACAGTCGGAGGTGTCTGGAAACAATACTGTCTCCTATAGAGCTAATGGGCCCATGATGAGGTGGCCACGATGACCCATGTGTTCAGGGTCGGTCACACTCACGGGTCAACACCCATCCGATGGCCTCCACGCATGGGGTGCGAACCTGGGTAGGACACTGGGTCAACCAGTCTCCCCTGGGAATCAAACCTCTGGCGCTCCTGGACGGTCTGCGCACCGAGCGGCGCAAGCCAATCGACTGTGCTCTCCGACTAACAGTCGGGGGAGTCTGGGAACTGTATTGTTTTCTATAGAGCGGGGGTGGTTTTCTACCTTACGGCGACTGCTCTTAAAATGACCATTGGCCATCCGATCCCGGTTCAGAGTCGGGCAAAGGACGCCTTGGTCCGCGATAGATTCGGTGCACACCGTTTCACCGCTTCGTAAGGGAGAGGACCGCGCAAGCGACCTCGAACTCGGAACCAATCGAGAGACCGGAGAAATCTGGTCACAATTGGAAGCAAGGGCGCGAGGGTCGGCCCGCCAGGTAACACTGGCTATCTCGCGGTAAGGCGTTGGCTTCTTGCGGGTTGTGACGTAGCTGGACGTTGGATTTGTTCTGTCCAAAGTCTTCTACGTTTACTGCAGGGCGACAGAACGAGAAAATCGTTAAAACGTCCTGTGGTGACGGGCTCGCCCGTTGTAGTTGACACCGCAAGTTGTCTCCTATAGAGGGGAGCTAGTTGTTCACCTTACGGCGACTGCTCTTGAAACGACCATCGGCTAACCGATTCCGAGTGAACAGCCAGGCAAAGAATGCCGTGGTACGCGATAGATTAGGTAGACACCGATAGATTAGGTAGACCACGCAAGCGACCTCGAACTTGTAACCAGTCAGTAGACCGGAGTAATCTGGTTGCAACATACCCGGCTATCTCGCGGTTAAGGCGTTGGCCTCTTACAAACATGTGGCTGAGCTAGACGGTGGACTGTTTCGTCCTGTCTTCCTTCTTCCTGAGGTGACGGGGTCGCCCGTTGTAGTCGACAACTCTAGTTGCAGTGTAATGTTTGCTCGCTAGCCGTTCAACCGATTCGTCGAAATGGGAGACAGAACGACCCGATGACGCTATAGCTCCCTGGGGCGACGGGTTTGCCCGTTGTGATTGCCACCCCGAGTATAAGGAGAGCTATCTTAAAGAAACAAAAAAAAAAGGATATCCCCAAAAATAAGTAAAATACTTCGCAATTTGTATTGGTGGGCTTCCGAGGTAGACCGCGAGTCCACTGGAGTGTTAATATGCTTTTGCGCTCACGATCAAATGCCTTTTAACTAAAGATAATAATATTAAATCATCGTTTATATTTTCCACCCATTGATGACTGACAGTTTCCCAACATTATGCTTCTAGGGATCTTCTTCACCAACTTGCAAAAAGCAGACAAAAAGTGAAATAATCAATTCTTGGGTGTCAGTTCGCCGTAATGCGGCATAAGACAGCCGTGGCGCTGGCTAATATCATTGCCGTAGGTAAGGATTGTTCCACGCTGTGTCAGTTTTTCTCTCAGCTGGGAAAACTTTTGCCGGGACTTTTCTCGGCCGGGGGATAAGTTTCGCAGTTTGTTCGGGCCCGCAGCTTGCGCCCGGATTGGCAGCGTTCGCCGCGCCCCGCTGCCCACCGACTGGAAAGGCGATTGGCGAAGCGGACACCACAGCCGTGCCAGAGAAAACTTTTTGGAAAATACAATAATCATGGAGGGAGCAATGTTAGATTCCGTGGCACACAAGCGACATCACTCGCAGCTAAATATGAACACCCCGACAAGTAAAGTGGCTCTTATAATAGAATTTATAGCAGCAAACGCGCATAGAATCCATTAGCAGATTTGAATGAATCGGTTTGACGGCTAGCGAGCAAATCGGCTGGAGGACGAGCGAGTTGTGGGTTGCTGAACAAAGGTGTGGATCGCCCGCCACAGACAAACGCGCGCACACCCAGCCGGTACGATCGAATTTAGGAGCACGTTCACACTGAGTGGAATCTTTATACACGAGCCAGAGGAGAGGGGGGGAGAGAAAGAGAGAAAGAGAGAAAATAATTGTGAGAGAGAGATTTAAAAAAAATATTTGTTTTGTGGGGCTTTTCTAAGGTCTTTATGAGCCTTGTAACACTGCGACCATTGCTGATCTATTGTGTTCGCCACCAACTATAGTTCTACCCTTAGCCTCGTGTCATTTAAGAACCTCAACACGCTTTTGGCGCCAGACTGTTTAACCTCCTCAGGTAGGAGGTAATGATCACCTAAGTTGGTGGGAGAGAGACATTAATAAGTGATCGAATTCATGAAATTAATTTGACTTCGCTTAATACTTACAAAAAATATATAAAAATATATTATTTTGTCTTGTTTAATTTAGATTGAGTAACTATCTAATCGAATCGAGCGACTGTTTATATTATATATATATATGCAGACGTCTGTTTAAAGATATTTATTATATTTTCCTAGCTAGTGTACTGTGAATATTAACATGGATCACCGTCCGTGTACATCAGCGCGTTCGCCACCTAAATTAAATAAACTGTATAAACCGTCGTCAAATTTTACTTCCTTAGATATAATAGTAAGCTGAGTCTGGTTCCTAGTTCTAAAATAGGGAATAGGCATATTCTCTGCACTATGACCACAGTATACACTGTGCTATGACTGTGGCATCATAATTTATGATCTGATTTTTAAAATTTTGTGTATTTTAACATTGTGATTTTTGTGTATTTTAACAATTATGTTATTTGATATGTATTGTACTAAAAAATCCAAAATACATTTACGTGGATTTCGTTTTTGAAGTTTAAAAAAATACGCCGACATAATTACTTTGACGATTATTACAAGTTATCATGCCTCTTCTGAACTTTCGAACTAAAATACTAACATTTATACAGTCGGAAGCAATGAATCTGGGTAACCAAAATAAACCTTAATATTACGGAAAGCAAGAATGCTAGCTTATTCAATACTTAACACATTTGTAATCAATATTGAATACCAGGAACGCTTCTTATATTTTTTTTTGTGACAGAACAGAAAAAGAGGAAAAACAAATGCAGTGGTTTCGTAGTTTGATTTTCAAAATATCAATTATTTTGTTTTTAACCTTTTAATTGGCATTACTTTGCAGCAACTAAGATATTTTTATCATTTATATTTGAGTAGTATTCTATACAATATTTATTATTTGAATAAGCTAGCATTACTATACATAAAATATTAAGGTATGTTTCTGAACCGGATTCATTGCTCTAGAGTGCATACGAGTATTATTGAAGAATCACGGCTGCAAAGCTGCATCTATTGAAAAAGAAATCGTGAAATTTCATTTCGAGTTTCTATATTTCCAAGGCAAGCATTTTCTTATAAAATTCACCCGCTTCTCGCAACGTAAGCTACATTTTTTGTGTTCGGCGAGAAAATGTCTCAACGGCACTCTTCCGGTGAGCATCCGTTAACTTTTCCGTTATTGCCATCGCGCTTTTAGCATTAAGTTATACTACTGGTTAGGAGGTTAAAAGCTTTCGCAATTCGAACCGTATCTATTTTTTTATTTTGTAGAGCATGTGGCAGCAGGGTAAATGTCACCGTTTAGCATTGTAACCTAGTTGGTGACGTCATTCGAGCTGTCGATCAGTGCCCCTTTGATGGACAGTTGGTTTTGATGGCAGATCACTGATGAATAACTGATTTTGGAGGACCGGAAAGTAGTATCACATATGTCGCTTTTATATAAACTCGCCTATCCCAATGATAGGAATGATCATCAACTTTGTGTAGCCTGAAGTTAATGTTTGCAAAATATGTTTTAAGTATTTTTATATACATATGACAGAGGGCATCATTTATCAATTAAGTTTAATTTAATATAATATTGTCTTTGCAATTACAACTCCTCCCTTGTATTTGATAGTTTTTAAGTTTATGTACAATAAAGAGTTTTCTGCATAATTATTGTGTCTATAATAGTAGCAAAAGCTATTTTACAGTTGCAATATTTACTATCTAAGTGTTGAATGTTCTGTCCCTACAATTTAAAGCGAAAATAAAATATATATTATTCCTTTTGTGGCGGGACCCTACATCCAAAGGTCAGAACATCCAACTTGGAAATGATGAACTTTCGACAAACTGAGCGCGGCTGGTGGGTTGTACCATATATGCATCTATAACGCAGGATTTATAAATTTAATCGTCCTGAACTGTTGACGTATTGAACCGTATCGTTGACGTATTGAACCTGACTCATCAAATCAAATCAAACTAAAGAGTATCCAGACGTATTAGTATATCGCTGTGTGAGAAAAGAGGGAGACAATAGGAGGAAAATATATGTTATCGGGAATAAAAGTTGTTGCCGCGATCGCGACAGAAATTACTTTCGCAGCCGACGCTCAACTTTATTACGTGGCTTCAACTCTGCCTGCTGTCACTGGCAGCGTGACGTCTGAGGCTAAGCGATTCTGTGCCTCTCCCTGGCGTTGCCGCATCCGGACTCGCTCCGGCCCGTTGTCCCTCCCTACAAGCACGTACGATAAAGCACACCAATCTGACACAAAGTGGAAGCTTTTAGGTCGCCTAATCAATACGATATTTCAGCAGGACAGGAATAAGGAATAGGCGGCGTTTCTTAGGAATGGAGTATCTATTGTCGTAACATCAAGAGCATCTATCCATTTAGATATTTTTCATGTTTTTCTACTTTTTTGTATATTATGCTTACCGGTTGTCAAAAATTATTAACATCTAGCTGACCCGACAGACATTGTCCTGCCAGAATTTTCTTAATTAAGTTTGTTTGTGATTTTGTGAAAAGCTATTAGAAGATATATACAGAGTAAAAAGTCGGTTGGGTCACCCCAAAACTTTCCCGGCAATCAGACAATCCCAACCCCACCCCCAGCCGGCACCAAAACTCCCCAACCCCCCCCCCCCCAAAGCCTCCACCCCTCCTAACCCCACCCCCTATCCCAAACAACGATTTGCATTGCTGCAAAACTTTGGCCATTGCACAGTTCTTTGAAAGGTTGCAAGTTGGAGTTTCTTTGTTTGGATATTCAACGGCTACTTGAGTGTTGAATGAGCTCTTCGACTGCCTTACAACAACGTAGCTGAAACTTCTGATGAAACAAGAGCAAGATCAATTTCATTCTGCAAGCGAATCGTTGCCTAAATCAATGCGACCAAAAACTTTTTTCCACTTCCACCGAGAGCGTCCAAGAGGACAATTCCCCCTGTTCCATCGTTCACAACTTTCATGAGAGTGTCGGTTGCATATTTTCGTTGCCGATTTAACAGCAGAACGTTCGTTCGGACTGGTTTTCACAATGCATCGTAATCATATTGTTTTTCTCGTTTTAACTCTTTTATAAATGCGTCGTGCCTCGGGCGCTTGGGCGCTGTCATACCTAGTTGACCTAATACCTTAGTTGGTATCATTAAGCACATGTCCTCAGTTAATATCAATGCATCGTTGTGAATTTTTTCAGTTGTAAATCTGGATTTGCTATCTTGATATGCATCTGATGCAAAATAACATCAGATATGTAATTTTTGTATTTGGTCCACAAATCAATCGGTTTCGATGGATAGCATGTTAAGATTCTTATTGAAAATAATGTTCGTATTTGATGAGCATTTAACGGTATCACACCATTCCCAATGAGTGCCATTTTCTAGCAATGGCGAATTTCGGCAGGCTTCTCTATATGTACCACACAATTCACCATTATCAGTACGTAGATATAGAAATGATGTTAGGCCACGAACTATGACTAATAGCAAACGCAGATAGAAACACTTGTGTTTGCTTGGATAAGCCGAAAAAAACGACATAATACGTCGGTGGAAAATATATGTGGGTAACTTGAAGTTGGGTTTCCTTGTTTCCGTCGTTGATTTTTTGTTTATAGTTGATTCTAAGTAAGGTATCTTGGCATTTCGGAGTAAAGCAGCGTTTGGGCGAAGTCATAATTCTGGCACATTTCAAAATACAGAATACCAAAATACATCATAACAAAATACATCAATACCGAAATAAATAAATGGAATACAAGTAAAATAACTACATTTGTCGGACAGATCGCTAAACGACGCAAAAGTAGAGAGATGTATTTTTTTAATTTAGACTGGAATGCGTTTTTTCAGATCTTTCTAAAGATCTTCCAAATTATATTTTTCATATACATTCGATTGAAATATTTTGATCCCGAGAGGATAGCGACTGAAACAAAAAAATAATCATCCATATTAGGATATCCATTGTTCGAATCATCAGGCACTTTCAATTTTCCCGAATTTCCCAATTTTTCAGGCAACTTTTACAATTTTAATTTCCGTTAGGACCTTCCTTGGACTATTACGAACATTACAAAAATGCCTAATCGGTTCAGCAGTTCAACCTAATATGAGTTTACCAACGAACAGCATTTCATTTTTATTTAAATAGATTTAATGATTAAACGAACTTACATTTTGTGTGGTTATATCAATATTATAATATTATCCATCTTAACAATGAACATTTATCAACAATATATATGGGTTATCATAATCTTTTGGAAAATGATATTATTTATTCATCTGTAATATAACTTTGATTGCGTAACTATTCATAATCATGATTCCACGAAGTAGCAAGTACAAGATGTAGACGGCGATTGGACAGATTTTGCAGGCGTTATGTCAAACTGGATCTTTCAATTCATATTCGAAGGTAAACCATGACTTTTCGCAGCCCTTTGGCTTTGTAATATTTTTTTTGGGCAATATAAAAAAATAAAATCACAACCACAAAATAGATTTTATTGGGCTGTAAAACGTCTGGCCGACACACATCCGTAACGTTGTTTATCTCCATGACCACAGTTTGCCGTCTGCTCGTTGTGGACAAGCGCGGGCATCAGTGCAGTGTGTGTTTTTAATCCATTTGAAATATCTTATTGGCTGCAAAATGCTAACCAGAAATGAACCTAGCGTGCATCAAAGCTAACAAATCTAGTTGCTAAGCGAACGTGGCAATTCGCAAGTCAAAATTGGTAAAATTATAAAATACTTGCGGGGCTTCAAAAGAAACACAATTTTGAAAAGCACGTTTTTTTAGAAGATGTACGGTTAATAGAATCAATAGGATCAATTGTTGGTAAATTTTCCCATTTATCAAGTAAAAATTACATTGAATACCATAGTAGTTAATCAAAACAATTTTTTTTCAGTTTTGTCTTTTATGAAGCAAGTCCACGACGTAATAAATCCGTTAATTACGTCTTAATTGGACACGTTTCCGGTAATTAAATATGGCATGTTTGCGTAAAAGAAAAACTTGCAAGGTGAAGGAAAGAGTTCTCCTCGTTAGAGGAAAGCCGAGTGGTTGCCGCACTCGTACAGTAAAACGCCCACGACGCGGCACCGTGCGCCGTGAATGTTGTATTTTTTGTGAGGGTTGGCGCTGCCCGACCGGCCCGTAACTCACACTCTAAGCCACCTTTACTGCATTGAATTATAGACGGGGCTCGCTCCCTCCGAACGTGGTTTCTCCAATCAAAACATTGTAAAGCGGTTTAAAAATACTTTACAAGTGCAGTTCATTGTTTTCAAGGACGCCATAACTAAAATAGCTGTTAGAACGACGATAGTAATAAATACCAATAAAGATGCAGAGAAGATGACAGGGTTCTAATCGCCGAAAGTCTCGAAGACATAATAATATCATGGATAAAGTCGATAGGGTATTATTCTGCGGTTGTATGGAATCGGTTGGGAATGGCTTTGCGATCGAAATCAATTGCAGTATTTAAGGACCACTTTAAAAGTTTATTATTAAAGGAAGATATTTAGATGTCATAATTTGATTTTATTTTAAAATAACTATTGCTAATTGGATTATTACTATTTTCTTCGTTTATTTATTAATTTGTAACCTGATTATTTAATGTTAAATATTTTGATTTTGATTATTTTTGATTTATTATATGTAGATTATTAAATTTATGTAATTACGTTATTTTCTTTTAATATCATTTGATGTTAAATATCTTGATTTTGATTATTTCGATTTGTGTATTAATTTGATTATGATTATTTGGATTTTTTGTTTTAAGATTTATTTGATTTGGTTATTTATTTTAAAAATCATATACCTATGTATCAATAATTAATAGGTGTGTCCTGAAAACCAGGATAAGAGATATCCTGAGGATACCCCTAATTTGCAGCGTTTGTAGCTTTATTTCATAGTCTTTGTCTATTTATAGTTTTAATTTTTAATCTGTGTGTTCTTGTTTTTTTTTTGTATATGTTTTTTATAACAGCTGCAAATAAATAAATAAATAAATAAATAAATAGAGAACGTAAAAACATGAGTTTAAAAATCTATACGCAGATTATTAATTTCATGAGTGAAATTTATGAGTAAAATTATGATCGAAACGAGTGAAGAAGGAGTAATCCACCGTACTTGTTTATACAGAGTGGCCCGTAAGTCCTTTGAAATGTTCGCGCGGGAGGGGCGCGGACGGGGCAAAAACAGTACTTTCGGTTTCTGGGAAGTCAGTCGCTATGGAGCGTTTCACAGGTGCGGACCGTGCTTTTTGTGTGCGCGACTTTTACATTTCTAGAACATCACAATCTACACAACTTTAATGACACTCCAATTGTTTAAAAGACCAATATGGGCTGCAAAGTTTGAAGAGACTGGTTCGACGATAGATGCACAATCATGGAAAAATCAGTGTTGCGGAATTTACATTAGTGGCTTCAATCATAGAAAATCAATGTCGGCATAGAAAATTAAATGACCCGAGAAATATTGTTTAATATGAATAAATCAGATAAATCGTCGCATGCTGAATGCCCATATCAGACTTTAAACGACGAAAATAGCGGAAACTTAGTTTGTATATTCTCTTTATTTTGAAAATGTCACAATGGGAGGGTTTATTGTCATATGACAATCTCTTACAACCAACCCTACTATGGCGTGTTATATGTATGTGTGCGTGTAACATGTCTGTAAGTGTGTGTCTTGTTATTGCATTCGATCGACAGAACCGAAAATGCAATTCCGTTAATTTGATCCCAACGGAAAATGGTGACCCAGCCGGGAATCGAACCCGGGACCTTTCAATATAAGATCAGGCGACGTAACCACTATGTCACCGGGCCGTGTGGTTCTAAGGAAAATATATTTCGTTTTCCAATCGATTTGGAAAGCAAACGAATGAAAAATGTAACTTCAGGACGAAGACGATATTCATGGTTAAAGAGTCTGGTTTATTAATTCGCCTGCAGCACAAGTTCATTGTTCAGAGGTACTGCTTCCAAGGCTATGTCCCAATGATGAACAACCTCTGAAAGGAAATACAAGTAAATAAAAATAATGTGTGTTGAATTACATATAGCTACATTTTATACATTTACATGGTCTGTCCGTAAAGTAATGAGTCTGAGTCTGGTAAAAAGAATGTATAGATCCAATCGGTACATATTGTTAAAATTCTTAAAAATAGTCTCCTTGGGCTTCTATATAACGCTGCCAACTCGATTTCCAAGCTACATAGGCTCCCTAGCAGTCTGCTATCGTAACCTCATTCAGATACTCTATGATAGCCCGTTGGATGGCGGAAAAATCTTCGAAACGTACTGTTTACGTACGGTTTCGAGGTCGTAGTGGAATACCCATAATTTGTACCCTGTTATTACGTCGCCAAAAAGTCCGGTTGCATTTCTACATAACTGCTTAAACATTTCACGGGAAACAATACAATACAATACAATACAATCAACTACTCCAGTAGATAGGCATTCCTACACTTGGATGCGTCACAAAATTAAATGCTAAAAATTTAATTATTAAAAACATAACTATCGTGATAGTTGTCATCGCTGTAATATTATATTCAATATTACCTATATACAAATAATCAAAATATACTAATGTGATTTAAGAGTCAAGGAGAATAATATATTAAAATAGAAATGCAAATTCTATGTAGAATAATCAAAAAATATATATTTTATTGTCAATCCAGCAATAATGCTTTCGTAGTTTTTTTTAAAATGAATAGATGTTTAATAAATTATATGAGAATTAGAATGTCAGCTATCATAATACCGTTATGTTTAAAACTTTACGCATTTCATTAATCATCAACATGGAAAATAAACTCAGAATTTTCAAACTCCCTTATACCATAAATTGGGTTTCTTACCAAATTATTTATGATTATACGTTAACTCATCTTTGTTTTTGTTCTTTACGGAACACCTTTTGGCACTAATTTCGCACCTTCGGCATGTTTCCGAATTTTCAGAAATAATTTGTGGACCGTTGTTTTGCAAATGTTTAGGTCTTCAGCGATGGACCTTACACTCAAACGAAGTCCGAAATTTACCAGATTTTTTTAATTTGCCCAAGCTACTAGTTAAAGCTCGTCCAGGCCCCTTCATGTCTTCAACGGATTCCCATCCAATCCTAAAGTCACTGAACCACGGAGAAACATGGACCCTTGACAGGGCGTCATCTTTGTAAGCCTCTATCGTGGTTCTCTAATACTGTGATTTATTGATGATCAGAGTCCCGACTTGTGTCGTAATGCTCCTCGGCGATCACATGCGGTAAGATAAACACCGTGTTTTAATATTTTACCTTTTAATTATCAAAGAGAGTTTTAAAAAGAGATGGCTTACCAGTGAGAGCGTTAATGAAGACAGTGTGACAGTCATTATGACAGTAAATAATTATATTAATTGTACGTGCTTATATACCAGTGAAATTGCTGTAAGTTAGGTAAACTTCGTCTGAATAAAAACTGTTTATCGTGAAAGACGCTGTTTTCTATACAATAATAAAAATGCAACGTATGAAAGACGAAATTATTATTTCTTAGTGGTCAGGCGAGTCGACAGATTATCCTGTTATTTGACGTCGATTGAATCTCAGAAATAGAAATGTTTGTTGTTTAAAAATGTTACATGGTTTATCATCATAAGTCGTTACACCTCCTTAACCAAGGCAAGCGTCTCGGAAGCAGTTTTACCAAGGTGAAAGCAAAGTTTCCTTTTTGACTTTTTCTGCCGTGACAAAGACTCAAAAACAGCTTTTGCGCCATGCGTGATCCTCACTACGTCAGATATCGGACGCAATTGTTGCCCAGTGAGTTGCTTAGCTTAAATTCCCCACCATACATCCTGCAGCCGTGGATCGCGCTGCTGGCGGCGGCCATTCTCATTAATTTACGGACACACCATGTACGTTCATTTACTGCTAAGGTATAGTGTAGTGATATAGAATACCTCTTCAAGGTTAAGGAAGCTGGAAAGGAAATTTTGGCGCGATTATAAACCTCGATCATGCTATGAAATAACATGTTTTCTTAGACTTGCTGTTCAAATAATCGTTAAGGTGTACATAAAAGTGTTACATAAATAAGATAAAAACGATTTTGCTACGTAAAGTTTGTAGCACCCGACGTTTCTGCGATGTTGCGACGACCGTTGTCCAGGGTTTAACCTTGAACAACGGCGGCTGCAAAATCACCAAAACAGTGTGGGAGCTACAAACTTCAAGCGGTAAATTCGTTTTTAGATTATAATGTCAAACATCTTGCGGTGTCGACTACAACGGGCGAGCCCGTCACCACAGGATGTTTTAACGATTAGTCGTTCTGTCGCCCTGCAGTGAACGTAGAAGACTTTGGACAGTACAATTCTACGTCCAGCTACGTCACAACCCGTGAGAGTCCAACGCCTTACCGCGAGTGAGCCAGGAATAAACCCGGCGGGCTCGAGATACTCGCGCCCTCACTTCCAATTGTGACCAGATTTCTCCGGTCTCTCGATTGGTTCCGAGTTCGAGGTCGCTTGCGCGGTCCTCTCCCTTACGAAGCGGTGAAACGGAGTGCACCGAATCTGTCGCGGACCAAGGCGTCCTTTGCCGTCCTTGACCGGGATCGGATGGCCAATGGTCATTTCAAGAGCAGTAGCCGTAAGGTAGACAACTACCCCCGCTCTATAGGAAACAATACAGTTCCCAGACTCCCCCGATTGTTAGTCGGAGAGCACAATCGATTGGCTTGCGCCGCTCGGTGCGCAGACCGTCCAGGAGCGCCAGAGGATTGATTCCCAGGGGAGACTGGTTGACCCAGTGTCCTACCCAGGCTCGCATCCCATGCGTGGAGGCCATCGGATGGGTGTTGACCCGTGAGTGTGACCGACCCTGAAACAGAATGGGTCTTCGTGGCCAACTCAGCAAGGGCCCATTAGCTCCCTATAATGTCAAACAGTAACAGTGTTATAATATTAACAAAAAAGCCCTTACGGTATTCTGCCGCCGTACAATCACGCCACGTGCCGCGTGATGCCAACCGCCGCGCGCTGCCTTGTGTGTTAAAACAGGAAAATCATTAGGCCCGGTCGTATTGTATTCCATCCCTTTAGGACGTTCATTCTTGTCGCATTTGGTGTACCATTCAATTGGTTGTGCCCTCCTGGCGTCGGTCGTATCCATTAGCTTATAATTGCTTTATAGCCACAATACCTGCACTAGGGCCACTTTATTTGTGTCCGTCACTTCGATAGTCAGCAAATTCATCACGCGCTGCCATAAAATTGATTCGTGTATTCGTTGAAACAAAGTATCCAGTTTTTATATACACGTGTACACAAGTCTCAATAATCATAATATTTACATATGTATATACAATACATCTTCATATTATTAGGCCCACAGTGTACTTCGGTAATTATATACACTTTCAATACTCTGTAACCTTTGAACAGTGCTTACTTTCAGGCGCCTATGTTATTTATTTAAAGAAATATGTCAAAAAATATATTTTAATTAATTTGTATGCATTATTAGTACTAGAATTTACGTGGGTATTACGGTATTTAAGTGGTTTTAAATATTTATTTTACGTCTGATGACATTTTATTTTCAATGTAATTTTAAATGGAAATTCAGGAATTTCGTTGTCGCCAAACACGCAATAAGACTCGAACTCGAAGACGAAAAAGAGAAGGTGGAAATTGCATAGTAAAACGACCACAGTATTTATATATAGCACATACGTGTTGGCGAAAATGGTAAAAACCGGATTTCGCGCGGTAATTTGATGTCTTCTTATTTTTTTTTGTACAGTGCGAGTATTTCTCTACTAACGAGATAAGTTAGAGGTTTATGCGCCCCCATATTCTACGTTTGCACGTTGGTGAGCTGAGTTTATTCGTGGGAGAACTTTAACTAACGTTGACCCCTTGCTCGGGTTGCCCTACGACAGCATTCACTAAAGAAATGGTTAAAAAGAGTGCATACAATTGTTTTAACAGATCGTGGTGTCACGGAAACTCGAAAAGGCACATTAAACGACCATATCGCGACGGAAAATGGCCAAAATTGATAAAACTTTGCAACATGGCGGCTGTTAATTATATTAAAGGTTGTAATGTTAAAAAATAAAGAAATATCCCACAATTATTTTCCCAATAATAAGGAAAAAATATGGTAATGGAATTGAGAACTCCACTTTGTCAAATATCGTAGGACATAATAAAAAATGTTTTTTTTTTAAAAATGAGGAACGTGTAATATAGTGTATGTTTATAAATAATTTAATTCGCTCACTGTATATTGTAGTACTAAGCATTTTTTTTGATTATACAAAAATAATATTTTGAATTTGACATGTTGTTGTATTTCATATCAGCTTGAAACATGGGGAAAAGTTACATAATATTCTGATGTAGTACTTTGATGTAGTACTTTTAAGCTAATGGAGTCCAAAAATTTCAGAAATAAAATATTTATTACATATGTCGGTTATTATTTTTATTACCAAAAAATACACAGATATGTAAAATACATAGAAATAATACTACCGGTAAAAACAAATTTTTCATTTAACAAAATTATCGTTTTTTAAAATTAAAACAAAATAAGAAAAATCGGTTTTGTCATCCCTAGACTTTCTCGGCAAGAAGCCGAGGAATGATTTCACCTGAATAATAATTTCATAAATAAAATCAATGAGCGCACTCTCTCGGCCGGCGGATGTACCCGTTTGGGTTCCGTTACACAACTGCCTCAAGCGGCGCGGTTCATTTCTCGGCTAGCCTCGGGCGGCTCCGCTGTAATATTTGACTAAAATGTATGGTGAAATGCTAGGTTGGCAACTCTGCTTGTACTTGTGCATACGTATTATTTTTCCTCTAATTATAAATATTTATTAATGAATTTTATCTAGTATTTTGCGTTGCAATCACGATATTATTATCCAATGAAACAGGAGGAAGAATAAAACATTATCAGGAACCTGAATTATACAAGAAATTCTACCAATAAATGATGAGTATAGCGGCTGCCAAATCGTAAATAAAGTTAAAATGCTAGTATTCAACATTATTTCTGACAAATCACCGAGGTAAATAAAACATTGGTATTAAAATAGCATACAGACTTAACACCGTAAGATTAATCTCACAATTTATTACATATAATATATTTATTTAAATCATTATATATATTATAAATAAAGCTTTCATTTAATTAAGTCAGAATGTAAACAATGTTTATTCACAACACTAATTTCGGAAACAATAACTTGCAAAACTTTCTGGGGTTGTTATAACAACTTTCACGCCAACTTGACAAAAGCGAACTATAATAAAATCATCAACTCGACCTCCCAAAAAGTAAATATTCCTGTCCAGAGAAATAAAATATCGTCAAAAATCGTTGCATTTTAAATACTGACTTATCTACCGAAACGAACTTACGAAGATTTCCACTTAAAAAAGGTATACGCTTTGATGACCATTATAATAATACGAGCCTTCCAGGTTTGAATGCAGAATAGCGGGAAATCTTCAATAATATAGTGATTCACAAGCGATGTTCTATCTATAATTATATATTGTGAAAATTATAATGACACAAATTGAGTCTATTAATATTCATGCCTATGTTGTTACTTCATGTGAAATTATTGAATAATTTGCATTAATGAATGATTATCTCGTCGTTTCAGGCAATTATAACAAGCAACGGAAAATTAACGCCGGCGTTCGAATACATTGACGAATTGAGGAAATCCACCTCGTAAGTAATCTTTGTTTATTATTGTTTGAGAAATAAGTGTTTGTTGTTTATTATTGTTTGAGAATAAAAAAAAACATATGAGGAACGAGCGGATTACTGCTCTATAATAGACGGACCATAACCGACATGTCTTTCCTATATGACATCCTTCATGGTTTAATAGACTGTCCGGCTCTGAGCGAATTTCCTTGAGAGTGCCTCCCAGAATACCCGAGTTTCTCGTTTGTTTCACGTGCCCAGATGCAATACAAGCCACTTCAGCAACTCTACTATGATACGGTTACTCACCTCTTTTAATAACAGGTTTAATGACCTTGACGTTTTTTCTCTGGACAGGAAGTCTTTTCTTCACGCAGTCGAAGAAAAGCTCATGAACGATAATAAATTTAAATATTTATAAAATACGCACTACTTATTACTTTATTATATACAATGTATTTATGTGTGTATTTACATTTACATTTTACATTTACATTTTCGTCGTGTCCAATTGACGGCTAAAGGCCGCTCTTGGACGTGTCAAAATAATTGGGTTATGTAGTAAGTTTCGCTACTACTCTTTAATGAACATACATAGGTAGTCAAGAATTAACTACATATAGATTGTCAAACTATAAATACAAATAATCAAAATAGAAGCCTAATATTTGACGTAGTTAGTAATTCGAAAAGATACGTAGTAAAATTATTTATCGTAATATTCAAATTGTCAGTAAAATGTTAAATAATCAAATTAAATCTACGTTAAACGTACAGATATAAGACCATATAAAATAATCAGACAATAAAGCTCTACTTTTTAAAGTAATTTAAATGGGCACAATATTTGAAAAATCATGGCCCTCAAATTCGGCCAGATTATAGAAAGGGTGGCCTATCAGCATCTCCTTGATGTTTTTTTTTGAATTTTATGTCCTCCAGCTGTTTAAATTTTGTAGGGAGTAGATTATAGAATTTAATGCTAAGGTACAAGTAGCTTTTCTGTACTTTTGCCAGACGTATTCGGGGTACGCACAAAAGGGAGCTACCGCGGGTATGATGCGAGTGAATGTCTGCATTAATTGGTGTTTCTGCTAGGTGCTGTCAAACATACACTGGTATATGAACGCCGAATACATAGTCTTGCCTTGCCTTGATGAAATATTCTTTACATTAGGTCCTAGTCGTTACCTGATACATGCTGTCTTTTGCAAAAGAAAGATTCTTTTACTGGTTGCAGCATTTCCACAAAATAGTAGTCCATACGTCATTAATGAGTATGTATGTCTATATGTATATATATATATATATATATATATATATATATATATATATATATATATATATATATATATATATGTATATATATATATATATATATATATATATATATATATATATATATATATATGTCAATAGTATACGTATGTATGGCCAGTTATGAACGTATATTACACATAGTGTTATAACAATCCCTCCCTTCCATTTCCATTCCCCTATTGTACTTATACATTTATATTTAGAAATGCTTCTTTTTCCTTTTTTCCTTTTTTATTAAAAAAAAGTTATAAAATTATTATCTTTTAAATAGGTGCTTTATATTATTTGCTAATTTGAAATGTATTAATGGCTATATTAATGTTAATTTATAAAATGTTTTTTTATATAATGAATATGCTGTATACCTTTAGCTAATACATTTAGCTAATAAAATTAAAAAATAAAAGTAAAAAATCCGTAAGTTGAATCTTAAGCGATTCCCATGTTCTTCGATGGTCGAAGATGGGTTTAAAGTTGTTGTACACACGACTTTACAATTTTCCTAACGCGGTCAATTTCCACGAATAAAGTTGCGTCTAGATAATCGGACTGGTGAGTATTGACGACGCGGTGCAGTGGGTCGAAACTATACCTAGTGGACTATTTTTTTTGTATGGAACGGTTCAAAAAGAACAGAATCGCTGCTTTGTCCTGATCGATCCGTTGACTCCGAAGTCCCTCAAAGTACAGTTTCGACCCACCGTACGACGTCGCACGCGGAATCGCTAGTTTCCTTACCATGGCGTTTACCAAAATGTTAGTATAGCTTAAACGTTCACCTTAGAACAGGTCCCGGCCTAGTTAGGTGGCGTTGTCACTGGACTTTGCAATGTATTAATTTTCTGCTATTTATTCAATGTTTAAAATATTTCTATGCATAGTTCCTAAGATAAAATTGTTTTAAATTATTCTTGAATTACTTAAATAAATAAATAAATAAAATAAATAAATATATATATATACTGTGTGCAAATGACAATACAATGACAGATAAGAAGCGAAAATGGCCAACCGAAAAAAATTGATCGGCCGACAGCGATACACGCTGATGGGAAGGGAAGACTGTTCCTACCAAGGTCACCGCTGTCGGAAAGTAGCTCCGCTCGTGTGTAGTACTTTTTATATTACCATTGCTGAGATACATTAGTTTAATTGTCATTTAGGATTAAAACTTCAAGTATTATTTTTGCTTGTCTTTATCCTTGAATTTCAATCCAGTATTTAGGCTTCGTTCTTCTATACAATATTTTATATGTTCCGCTGTGCGGAAGTTCCAGTCACAACACAAAATAGTTCAGGTTCTATAATAAATATGTCATCTCCTTTATTTGCAACGCTATCAGCATTTTAGTTTTCTACCCCCTCGAAGTTGTAGCACACACATTAGTGTTATCTATTGTGAGAGATGCTCCAATGACTGATGTGGTGTGAATTGTAGCGCCACATGAGCCTTTTAGAAACATTAATTTCGTAGGCGTAACTTCTAGAATGATGATCGGTTTTATTTCCAGAGCCTTTACGAGTTAAATTCGGTCCAAATATAAGTAATCGCCGTTTTATTGTTTATTTTCGACCCGTCTGTTTGCCAGACCAGTGTAAGCGCCCATAGATTGGGAAAGAAAGTTGTCATCATTCTCTCTGTGACGATAAAAAAAATTAATCCAGAGAATAGTTAACAATTTCAATATTTTACGAGGTTAGATCCATTTCTTATCATTTTAAAATTCAAAATGAATTTATTATAATTGTAGTAGGTAACACATTCCAATAAATAATCTTAAATACTATAACTTTTAAAGAGTTAATATTTTAATGAAATGTGATAATTAGTACAAAAACTCAGTGTCCCTGATAATATGGCCCCACCCATTGTAAATGTACCCCGAAAACCTTTTATTCTCTCTTTCACTCTCACTGAGCAGTCGTGTAAAAACCGGCGTATCATCCTTTCAAAAGTATCATCCTTTCGAAAGTGAATTTTCGTGTTTTTGAGCCAAACATGCTCACAGTTTTTCCTGCGTGGAAGCTGGCTATTTTAAAAAGATTTTTATTTTTATTGTTAAAAGGGGTTTATACGTCACGTATCGAATACTTTAAAATTTGAGACTAATTTTGCAATTACTTGTACTTAGCCGATGGCCATGAAACTTCAAACAAGTATTCAGTCCCCATGACAATATAACATTATCATAATTTAAATGTTTATTAAATCCTGTTTGCTGCAAATGTTAACTACCCGCCTAATCCATGAGAGTTGAGGATCTCGGTTTGAAATTAGTATAGTGGGTCTCAAGCAGACACTTGCAATAGAATGCCAGGTTCTAAATCCCCAGTCGTGAAGTTGCTGACTAAGTAATAAGATTTGACAATCTACTAAATTCAAATTGGTAAAGTAAGATACAGGAAATAACATCAGGTACTGAACTAGCACATTAGAATTTTAAAAATAAAATATAAATAAAAACTTTTAGTTTAACGTTTTTTTTGTGAAATTAATGAAGTTCTGGAAGCTAGAAAATAATTATAGGTCTATTATCACAGTAAAATAAAATTTCGGGAATATTTAGTAACAAGCTTTCTTTTATTGGAGCACGAAAATAATAGTAGATTAAATCTACGGAGAAATTTATAATAAATGTGTCCCTAGATTTCGTTTTAGACTCATCAATGTAACAGATGAATGAGCCGTAATTATTTTCTAGGTTTTAGTATGTCATTGATTGTAAAATAAAACCGTTTACTTTAACACAAATCAATTTATTTTATTCAGAGTCGGATGTTCCAAGAGGAAGTTTATTTACACTACTTCTGCCACATCAATGTTATCGCGTAGCAAGTCGAGCTTTTTATGTCTTGTTTCGCTTTCTCTTGGAATCTATATATTAATTTAAAACGTGTTTTTTCTTGTAACCGCCATGTTAAGCGAACGGCTAGGTGTAGACATTTGGTTGAGGTGTCTATTTAGACACCTCAAGACAGAGAGCTTTATTTGAAGCTCTCGGTCAGTAGATATGCCATCCAAAGAGAAAACTAAAGAAACCGCCAAATTGAAAGAACGGCTGGAGGTAAAAATTAAAGTGGCTATAAAAAGCTTTCGGTTTTAGTTGTGTTAACAAAAGAGAAAAAAATATAAAAATAAACGTGTTTTGCATGTAATCGCCAAATTGAGAGAACGGCTAGGTTAACCGCCAAATTTGGTTGAGGTGTCTAAAAAAAGATCTCGGTCTGTAGAGATGTCGGCTGAGCCAGAATTGGATATTTGGACAATGAACTTAGCACAATTGCAAAGTACGGTAATGGCATTTCTTAGCAACCAAATAATTAAGTAAATATGAAGTATGCAGTATAAAAGTTGTACCTAGTACCTAGCATAATAAGAAAGGTTGGAAAATCATTGGATACATGTGAGTATAATCGTTTCATATTACGCTCTAACGTATTGCTTTGTCTTGTTTGCTATAGTCTAGAATAATAGTCTATATAGTAGACTAATAATGATAGTAATAGTAATAGAGTAGAATGTTAATAATAGTTATTATAGTAGAATAATGATAATATTCTATAGTAGAATAATAGTGATAGTCTAGAATAATAGCCTAGAAAAATATTTAACGATTTGGAATTCTTTGTAAGGTTAACAATGTTTTAGGAAATAAGTAAATAAACAAATATATATGTCATCAAAGGAGAAAAATAAAAAAAGTCATCCAAAAAGAAAAATAAATAATGATAATGCCATCTGCTGGACTTCCGCGCGGTGGAGGGGGAGGGCGGGGGTGGGGGGTGATGGAGAGATGAGGTGAAGGGTGAGCGGGAGGAGAGGGTAGTTGGGGGGGGGGAGTTGTTTTGGGGAGAAGGGGGTTGGAGTGGAGTTCGAAAGGGGGTAGTAAGAGAAGGGGTTGGGGGAGAGAAGGGGGAGTGAGAGTGTGAGAGAGAGGGAGGGTTGGGGGGGAAGGTTGAGGAGGGAGGGGGCGGAGGGGGTTGAGTGGGGTTGAGGGGTGTCGGGGAGGTGGTATGGATTGTGGGGGTGGGGTGTTTGGGGGATTTGTCGCGTGAGGGGGATTGTCGGCTTGCCGGTAAAGTCTAGGGGTGACACGACTGATTTTTTTTTACTCAATGTAGTAAAAACAAATTTTGAAGATTTCAATCATTTCATCGCCATCTAGCGTATTGTAAGCTGAATTGGCGCATTTTTTTTTGTTTACTCTCAGTCACACGTCATATCACGTACGCGTCTTGCTTCAATTGTTGCTGTCCGTGTTCTCCAAGACCTAGATGACATTCCTGATCATACGAGTACATGAAATGAGCAAGGAACCGCAACTAATCGAATTTAGCTAAACAGATATTATTTGTACATAAATAATGAGTATGCTGTTGTTTATTTTTAAAACATTACGATCAATAAAATGACCGTCGAATTCGACGGGTTTCAGCTAGAACACTTTTTTAACGAAGTCTTTCAGGAGAGACCCTTAGGCTGCTCCTTGCGCTATTCTGTGGATTTATTCAGTGTCTGATGCGGAAATGAGGAGATCGATGTACTTACCAATACTAGCAGTGATAACGGTTAGATTTTCGAAGGTATTCGAAGGTATTCTAGATTTACAGGTTATAATTCCCTAAACAGCGCTTGCACGCGGCGTACAGGCCTATTAGATTATAGTTTCACCTTTAGTTTTTTGACGTTGATTGACATTCTGTTAATAAGATGTTGTTCAATTTCTACATGCAAGTAGATATATTTAAAATAGTCGCCACTCTCAAAATACCTGACGTGCATGATGTAACTCAGATTAGGCTCGCTACGTCGGCATGATTTGGGTAATCCGTGATTGATAAACGTGTTTCCTATCGCTTCTAATTAATACTGACGCGAGCAGGCTTTAATCCCAAGCGCGGGACCGAGAGGACGGACAGGGCTGGAAAGGTCAAATTAAAATCAGCTTTAATCCATGCAATTTCGGATAATTGACAGAGGTCACGGATAGAAACATTGCTGCAATCTAAACATTCTATTTGGGATTTTATCGCGAGATGGAGAAGACATTTAAATTGGATTTCTAATACTATACTTGTGTATCTGAATTTCATACTTGCAATTACACTCCTAACTGTCAATAGGCAAAGTTCACAGGAGTCAGAGTCTTGGGCATACGCTGACGAGGGAGTCAAGAAAAGAAGCAGATGACAAAAATAACTACTTTAATGAAACACCAAAGAACACGTGTATTTTGTCAAATCAACGCACTCACCAATTGGCCGCATCAGAACAAAACCAGAGAATTGGAAACGAAATCATTTCGATGGCACCGCGAAGAATATCACTTGCTTAGGCGCAGCAGTCAGGACTAGCATGGACGCCTGGCAGCGCGAGAAGTAGAGGGATGCCATCATCTCGACTCGGAAACCGACTATAGACCATGAAATTCATCGCGCATAAAATGTATCACCTAACCTAACCCAACCTAACCGACTATAGACCATGAAATTCATCGCGCATAAAATGTATCACGGAAGGCAGCCGAAGGCGGAAGAAACGCGCGTGCAGACCGAAGCGAGGCAATTGGAACGGGCCAATCCAGAGCGGCGGCTTAGACGGATAACGTGCAGCGGCAATAGGTAGAGGAGAAGGAGAACCGGTAAACGAACGACACTTATTAAATACGACGGCGCTGCGTAACAAGGAGAGCCATTGTACGAGCAACGCGCGTATTTTTACGCTCGATTATTCATAGCAAACTGTTATATGTGGTAGCATCATAGATAGAGGAAACATTTAATTAAAATAGAATATATTTCAAGAAGTTAATTATATAAAACCCCTCTTATTTTCACGATAAGGCACTTTTTAAAATGTGTTTGTTTTAAATTTTAGAAACAGGTCGCGACATAAACAAGCTTCCTTCATCAGCAGTACCGAACAGTCCAAAAAAGTCCTGATCATTGGCGCCGGTCTGGTTGCCGCACCTTTGGTGGAGTATCTTCATAGGGATTCGAACATCGGAATTACTATAGGTAATGTATGCAGTAAAATTCATTATAATTCTTTTTGATAACAACGACAACAATAAAAGAAAAATGGTATGTTCAGTCATTATAAAATATTGCTATAATTAATCTATTTTTTTAATCCACTAGATGTCATAGAATATATCCCACTGGACTATTCTAATCTGTTGATAAAGAAACGTGTAACTCGGTTATGGAATGAAGTTTTCCTTTAGTTGTTTTTTAATAACTTTGGCCAAATAAGTCGAGCCTCCTCGCTCTCTAATTTCTTCTAGTTTTTCAAGAAGCTAGTTTTGTCTATTTCGCATTTGAACAATTTACAGAATTGTAGTAGAGACGACCTCTGTCGAGCCTGGCCATATTATAACGACTGTTGTAGTCTTGTTACCTTGCAATGAGTCGCTAAAACTTTGATACAAAGACGATAATATACTGATCCAACCCCGCCACAAGTACGGCATTCCGCATTGGGAAGGAATCCCAGTGGGGTCCCCGAAATCGGTATAATATTATGTAATTTGGATAAATAGGTATGATAATAATATGCATACTGTCAAATGTACATACGTGCGCTTACAACAGGCGGTTATAATTATGAAACCTACAACGCACCCATCACCCCAGGAAGGTATAACGATATTGCTCGTGATTTCAACCTGGAGTAACCGTAAAGACTTTGGGACGAAACAGTCCACCGTCTAGCTAGGCTAATACCGTCTAACTAGGTAAGTGATCAACGCCTTACCGCAAGGCACTGGGAAGAGAACCCAGCGGGCCAGCTTCACGCCCTAACTACCAGATTTGGCCGGATTTTTCCGTCCTCCCGTCTGGTTACGGGTCCGAGGTCGTTTGCCTGGCCTCTACTTGATGTTAGCGGTAATTCAGTTCTAATTTATCGCGGGCCGTGGCATCCTTTGCTAGTCCACGCCTTTTTCGTTTTCTCTTCTTTCAGTATTTGCGGTTTCCTACTGTGGTATTGGAACCTTTCTACTTTATCCTACAGCGGCAATACAACAATTCGAAAGATGAGAGCAATGCTGGAAAATAATAGGCGATTAGATATCTTAAAAACTAATGATTATTAAAAATGTCTATCATTGTTTTATAAATTGATAGACATTTTTAATAATCATTAGTTTTTAAGATATCTAATCGCCTATTATTTTCCAGCATTGCTCTCATCTTTCGAATTGTTGTATTGCCGCTGTAGGATAAAGTAGAAAGGTTCCAATACCACAGTAGGAAACCACAAATACTGAAAGAAGAGAAAACGAAAAGGGCGTGGGGTCGCTCCTGGTCGCCACAGACCAGATAAGTGCCCTTTCATTTATTTTATCATTTCATTTATTTAGTAATAAACATAATTTCAATTTGAAAAAATAATAATTTACACATTTACAATCAAATATTAATATATATATATATATATATATATATATATATATATATATATATATATATATATATATATATATATATATATATATATATATATATATATATATATATATATATATATATATATATATATATATATATATATAAATATATATATATATATATATATATATATATATATATATATATATATATATATATATATATATATATATATATATATATATATATATATATATATATATATATATATATATATATATATATATATATATATATATATATATATATATATATATATATATATATATATATATATATATATATATATATATATATATATATATATATATATATATACATATATATATATATATATATATATATATATATATATATATATAGATATATATATATATATATATATATATATATATATATATATATATATATATATATATATATATATATATATATATATATATATATATATATATATATATATATATATATATATATATATATATATATATATATATATATATATATATATATATATATATATATATATATATATATATATATATATATATATATATATATATATATATATATATATATATATATATATATATATATATATATATATATATATATATATGTATATATATATATATATATATTTATTTTATTTTATTTATTTATTTAAGTCCATAAAAAATACATTTAATTACAAAAACATTCTCTTAGCCTAATATTTCATAATTAATTAATTAGTTTTTTAATTTACCTAACTCGGAAAGAGATTCAGAAATAATAGTTTGTGGTTTACCACCTCACTAGGAATAACTTGTATCGAGGTGGTACCAACAGAAATCGTATATTGCCTGTATATATATATATATATATATATATAGCATGTATATATATATATATATATAGATATATATATATATATATATATATATATATATATATATATATATATATATATATATATATATATATATATATATATATATATATATATATATATATATATATATATATATATATATATATATATATATATATATATATATATATATATATATATATATATATATATATATATATATATATATATATATATATATATATATATATATATATATATATATATATATATATATATATATATATATATATATATATATATATATATATATATATATATATACATATATAGTTTTCATGACTATTCCGTAAACATTCTCTTTGAAAGGCCTGGGTGGCCTTTGGTGGTTTGAAAGGCTTGGGTGGGTCCCAAAGGCAGGTAGTTGCTCTTGTAATATAAGCATCTGCAATGTAATGGGAGTGGGAGTATGTTTTGCTTGTCAACATTTGAGTGATGACTCAAGGTGTGTTATCTATTAATGGTATGACACACTTTATTAAAGTGCATTTTTTTGCTATAGTTTAGTAGTTTGTTAAGTTCTCTTTATAATGATTTTATAGTTTATTTTGCCCTAATGCTGCTGTGTTCCTTTTATAGACCATCAATATGTTCTAAATATAGAATAGCAACAAAGTGATGTATAGCTAAAATCCATGTAAACTTATTTTTTCAGGTTCATTTAAGCCTCTTGTCCACACACGTATTTTGCCGTGATAATCAACGGTTATTTCGCCGTGTCTAGACATGGTCGTCAGTTTTGCGTAGATCCCTATGGGAGCTTGCGCCACAGACACGGCGGCGCTCCGTCTGTTTTTCCGCCGTATCCGTGGACAAGCTTCCATATTAATCCATACAACAAGAATGACCGCGCCTAATTATTTGTAGGTTTTCAACACCGCGAAGTAATCGTATGTTTTCACGCTGAAAAATGTGTGCAGATATAAACCAAATTGAAAAATGGCAGCTGAATGTAAAGAGGAAACATTTGAGCAAATAACTTTATTTGCTAAATATGATTGAGGCTGACAATACAATAAGATAAAATAAACTAAAACGAATGATGATAAGTGCCCTAGTAAATAAGTTCGCAAAAGTAAAATATTAAACAATAAGGTAAAAAATATATATTAGTTGAGATCCATTCAAGAGCCTCAGAACATAATACAATAGCTTAGTTGCTCTATCTACAACTTCTATCAGTTAGAAACTGTAGTATAGGTCGTTAGTTAGTCTTCTTTTCGTTACTAGTTTACTATTCAAATTGCATAAACCAAATAATTTACTGCGCAAAGTAGATGCGTAGTTCTTTGTAGCCTTTGATATTTCTGCACTCCTGCTAAAGGGTGGTTTTAGATTGTTAGCCGATACATACGAGTATTTAGTGTCTATGGCGTTGTAGCCAGCCACGCTATTATAAATAACTAGTTTTAGTTTTGGTAACCTTTAGAATTAGGACCATTCAGGCCTTTACTAAAGGGAGAGGTCAGAGACATAATTGCATTTATAAATATTTATATGTAGCCTTCCCTGTCAGCTGTCAGTCTTACGTATCGAATAATAACGATCTATCGATTCATACTTGGAAGTTCGGTTAACGTAATGATGTCATCGCGTTTCTCTTTGATATTTTATATTGGGAATAGAATTTAATTCGTCTTCATACTGCAGGTTATGAAATAAATGATTAAAAAAAATATTTTGAAACGAAAAATGTTCTTTCTAATGTCAGCTTCCAGTGTACGATCAGAGGCGGACGAGTTGACGAGCCGATTTCCAGGAGTGGAAGCTGTTTACGCGGACGCTCACCAGTCTTCGACCCTCAATCACCTGGCTTCCCAGAATAGTATGGTAATCTCTCTCGTTCCTGCCACGCTACATGGAAAAGTAGCCGAAGCCTGCATCAACGCGAAGGCGCACATGATCACCGCTTCCTACTGCTCTCCAGAGATAAAGGAGATGGATTCGAGGTAACTGAACTTTTTGCACGTCAAGCGAGTGACGTAACTAGGTACCAGCTGACTCCTCAGCCGAGACGAGTAGCGCATATTTTGTGCAAAATACAGTTGATTTTTGTAAAAAATAAAGGCGTTCTGCGTTATATAAATTTCAAGCGTAAAAAGACCATTTGAAAATGTGTAAACTGTCAGGTGGAACTTGCAAATCGGTTAAATTTCTCGGCTTACATCTGTCGACAAAATGTCCTGGAATCTCCATAATAACAAATCAAATATTCTGTCGACAGCAACTAATGCTCTGTCATGTATTAGCAACTTCACGAATAAATAGCAGCTCATATCCGCGTCCTATGCTCTTATTTAGTTACCTTCATGCTATGGTATCCCACTGTGGGATACTGAAGCATACGTCATAAATGTGTCCAAATTACAAAAAAGAGTCATGTCGAAATCAGTTTAAAAAACAAGGGATATTAAACGTACATGCAAGTTTTGCCCAAGAAACCCTTTGCGAATTTTATCGCAATTAGAGTTCGGTAATATCCTATGAAAAAAAAAACATTAACATGACAAGAGAATCAAGGCACATTAAAGCCAAACAATTAAAGTTAGTGAAACCTAGCTCTAAATCACTAGTCTGTACACTTTTTCATCGTTTGTCTGATAGTTTTAGGGAAATCAAAAATATTTAAAGGTGCATTCGAGTACACCTACTGGAAATTAACATCGAACAATTAACGACTGAGCTGAAATTTGGCATGCAAGCATCATTTGGTCATGGCAAGAGTTGAAAAGATTGTGGTTGAAATCGGTCTACCAGGGGCGCGCTATTCATACTTCAATATCGAAATATTGGACTTAGAGACTTGGCTTTATTCGGTACAAGAATGTGTTTTTAGGCCAAAACCAAATTGTAAAATTTTGGTTGGAATATTTCATATACAAGCGACACAAATAATATTAAAGACTCCGCCATATTTAAGAAAATACGACATTATATTGGAAAAATACCATTTAATACAACAGAAAATGGGGCGAAGGGGTGCGATGTGAGAGGGGGGCTGTCTACTTGCCGGGAAAATCTTGGTATGACCCAACCGTTTATTTTATTTTTTATTTAAATACCTCACGTAGGAAAAATAAGAAAACAAACGTTATTTCTATGTCTAAAAGTTGAGTTGGCTTATTATCGTAAGTTTCCTCGCGGTTAAATATTTGAAGTAGTTATCCATAAGTAAGGGTAATAAACACATTAATATTGGTTAAAATTAATGTAAAAATATACCATTAAAAGTAAGCCTGTTTTGGAGACACAGAGTATTAATTAAATAGGCAATATTTCACAAAATTAGGGTATATTTCTAAAATAAAATAAATTAATGATGAAAGATTAATTCCCAGAAGAAATGAAAGATAAAGTTATAAAAAAAGGCTGGCTGGGCGCTGCTCGCGCGCTCGCTAAGAGCCGCTCTTGATGCAAAATTTCATTGCTGGACCGCGCTGCATTAGCACGTCTGTTCACAGTTTTACATAGCATAGTATGCAGGAATCGTAATTGAACTCAACGATCAAACTTATTTATTTCATTTGCAAACAAATGATTTCAGTAATAGTTTCTTGAAAGTACAACAGTTGTTAAAGTTCCTACTCATATGCAGACGATAAGGTACGATTTGGAGATCACGTCACGAATTTACGGGACAGGTCTGTCTATACGTTAATTCTTGCGTTGTTTATAGAAAAACGTAAAACCGCATACTAATATGTTCTCACAAAGAGAAAATTGTACCTTCCTAACGCCTTTTCATATGTTTTCGCAAGTGGGTAAACACATTATTAATAATAATATATAGTTAAATGCAGTATGTTACTTAAGAATGTAATTTTCTGAAATCAAATAATCATTTATATATAACTAGCATACAACCGTCCTCCTGAAGAATGTATCTACCTTTATTTATGATTACATAATAAATAAAAAATATATTTTTTATGAACATAGGTTTTAAAACCTAACTACAATATTTTTACAATTATTTTAGGTTTCACTGAGTTTATTTATTAAAAAAATATATTTTTATTCAATTACGCAAAGATTACAATGATTACAATTTTCAGTAAGTGCTACTTTAATACTAGGCTCCTCGAGACGACACGTATCGTCCGATGCAAATGAATGTCTGCCCTCATGGAGTCGGTGACCTCCTTATATAGGGACGCTTCTTATTGTCCTATTTAAATTACACAATGCTATGGAGTGCCTACGCGGGCGTCGTATCAAGCGACCGTCTACGCTAGCCCAAATAAATATGGTAACAATCGAATAGAAAAGAATAGACTTTGAAAGAATGAATTCTAATACAATTGTCTGAAAAGGAAGTGATATTCTTTATCGTACTGATTGCGTGGTCTGAGGAGTATTGTTATAATAATTCCTATTTCATATGCTTCTACATTATAATCATAATAATATTCATATTTAATAATAACTACATATCTTTAAAGACCGATTGTGCGAAAGGATAATACATCATTTGTAACATATAACTATCGGTAAAGAAACAATCGAACTAATATTATGATTCACCTTAAATCTACTTAACTACTTATGATAGATACGATGTTCGTTGGTAGATCGAGGCGAGCGTTGATCTGCAATCGGGTGCAAATATCTTAGAGGAGCGATCGTAGCTAGTGACGTCGTAACAATTATATATAGTGTCTACAAATTATATCTATTTTTATAGGGATTTATAGAGATAGAATTTAGGGCAGGGACGGAATATGGCGTTGATGTGCTTCTATTAGAATGTGCGAGTATTATATTTAACGTGTTATTACTCAAAAAGTAGGTAAAAATCTTTGAGTTTTTTTCATTAGATTTCTCATTTTCAGATATATTTTGTATTAAATGTAATATATCAATCAACCTAATCTCGATACATTTTGCAAACGAACTGTTAAATATAAAGAGGATCGTGAATTAGGACTTTTTACTCATTCCTCATACAAACCAATCTCTAAAAAGTTCTTTAAAAAAGAATTTATTTTTAATTGACCGTATGGGATACGGCTTATTGCGTTCGTGAGATAATATAGCGGCCGTATCACGCACGTTCGTATGTGTAGGGCGGTTAATAGTGCGGATGTTTCAGTCACATGAGCTAGTTGAATTTCTGTATTCATGATCCTTGTTTACGGTTGTGTTGTTAATTCTTGATCGAAGCTTGAAAGGAAAGATTACCTGACTTATATTTTTTCAGGGTTTAAATGGAAATAAAACAATCTATTAGCAGTAGTATAAATCCGCTACATTAAATATGTCTCAGACGCTAGAAGAAGAATAAGGATTTCTTAAGTCCCATGTGAAAAGGCGGGCGCGGCAGGGCACACCAATAAATCCTTCATTCTCAAACATCACTGGGTACACACCATTATTGGAAACGTCAATTTCTTGAAATGATGGATGGAGTCGAATGTCTGCGAAATCCAGGCCTGACTGTCATAAATCTTAGCTTATTGGCTGTGCAAGCTCTGCTTAAATATTTCTTTTGTGGATATCAAACGAAATGCCTTTATGGAGACAATCAGTCAAAAATGTAGAAAATAATTACCGCTAGACAGAAAAACTAGAAAAATAGACGACTAGAAAATGTTTGAACTTACTTCAAATTTTATGAATTTTCACAACAACAGCACTAAATGTAAATTAAAACATGTTATTACGGGTACAAAAACAGCGATATTTTCGCAGGATGTTGGACGAATAATCACAAAGCCAGCCGATTAGTTGCTTTAAATAACCAGGCCGATTTAAATATCCTAAGCAACTAATTATAATATTTCCCGTCAAAATAGATTTTGCTCATAGGCAGTTGTACGTCATTGTCTCCAAAATAATATGTTATTAGACTAAATGAAGCCTTTACAATTAAGACAAATGTCTTGGAAAAAATGATTCTTATTAGAACCGAAAGTAAGCTACTCTATTCATAATTTAAACAAACGAGAATCCGTGTAATACAAATATTACTTTAGACATTTATGTATATTATTATATACATAAATTGTTTTTAAACCTAAGCTATGATATTGGTATCGACTATAATCTAATTGGCATTTCTACATTTGCGCAGAAATGACCTTATTAGGCGACATTGATTTCATGCATTGCTTGTTTTGATTCAGTGAGTGCGTGTGGCAATATATTCCTAATTGTAAGTATTTCTGTATATTGGAACTAAATGTTAAAATCTGTGAATTCATTAAATAAATTAATAAAATCTCATACCGTTAATGTAAGAGAAGTAGCGTAGAGCGGGGTCAGTTGAACCGGATTTTTTCAAAACAGTGTAGACTTTATTTTAATCAAGGTAGAGAAATGTTTCCATTTAACATAGTTAGGTTACTTCCATGGCTACATAATCATCAGAGGATGAAATAACGATTTTAGTGGCGAAGGTCGAATGTGGGGTCAAGTGAGCCACCCTACGAGGTCAGTTGAACCTATATAATATCAGTGCAATACTTTCTTAAAAATAATTGAATAAAACGAATAATAGCTGTTTACTTCTTTAATTAAAAATATGTTATATTAAACTAAAGTTATTCACTACTTTTTTTTTTTTTAAATCAGTCACTGTCGCAATTTTGGCATGTAAAATATGGACTAGACCCAGGAATGCATTTGGTATGACCACATTGTCGGCAATCGTGGCATTAAATTCATTCTTCGCCTGGAAAATTGTCTGAAAAACCCTTGACACAAATAAGGCAGAAGTATTCTTCGTCTTAAGTCATCATCAGATTTCTTAGAAGACAAAATCGTTTTTCTTACCTTCTATTCCTTTTTTTTGTATTTTCGCCGAAGCGATCTTTGCTTTAGGAAGCGATCTCACAACATCTTCTGCAGCCTCTTTTAGGTGATCTTTCGAGATATTAGCCCTTTCAGTTTTCCTTTTGTAAGTCCTCGTTATAATACAAATAAAAACATGTAAATAAGCTAAAAAAACCGGGGTCTATTGAGCCACGTTCAAGGGACCCCATTTGTTCTGGCTAGACTGACCTCATCCCCATTTTTTTACGATTTATCTCAAATATGTAAAAAATAACACATTCTTGATATTTTAATACATTTATTATGTAGTCAAAATAAACTTAATCTGTAGCCGTACCAACAAGGTATTGTGCGTGAGACCAAAAATGTGACGGAATCGATTTTTTACTTTTAGCGCTAAAAATGAAACATGGCATCCGTGCGCATGAAATGAATGTGACGGATTTGGGAACTTGATCCGCCGACTCAGCTGGCATCCCCAAAATTTCCATTACGTATACAGTTTGCGTTATAATATGGGTGGTTCATTTGACCCCGTGGTTCGAGTGAACCCGCTCTACCCTATAATGTCTGGACATAATATATCCTTCTAGCCGTATTATGTCTGGACATAATATGGCAGAAGGTACAGCAGCACAGGTGTCTAAAAATACATTCTCTACTCGTTTGACCAGAGCATATACGGAACTGAGTTAAGTTAGTCGGCCACCGAAGCTGTTAATCGTGATTATTTCGTTTTCAGTGTGTTTTTTTATCTCTTTTCTACACGAACAATGGGCAAGCGAACGAAAGCTCCACTTTTTGCACAATCTGGAACGATAATGTTAATGTGTCTGACAGCTTTAAGCTTTCGAATGTTATAATTAAAAGTTACTCATTATATATGATTTCAGCTATTTTAACTATAAAGCCGGAAGAATATAAAATGCACAATCCCTGAGATTAATTATTCAATTTCCTACATAATTTACTATTTTTAATTCATTCGCTGCCAATTTGGAAATACCGGTTGTTATTTACCAAACCACTTCCTTATTTTTGTAACCGACCTAAAATTATCTCATAAATTAGATAAAACATCCTAATTTCCTCTTTTTAACTATGCACATAATATGCTATTGTATATCCCATATGTTATTTCTTTCAACGCTACCAATAAAATCTTCAAGGGTCATTTTTTGACCATATTTTTTAACTTTAATATTTCGCACCATGTGATCCAACCTTATGTAATATGTAAACCGCTATTTGCAGAAAAGGAATAATTGCCTTTTTACGTTAGAATAAAAATATAGTCTTAGACGAACTATGGAAATAGTGAGTCTTGATAACGCGCACAATTTAGAATTCGAGTTTGAGCCGAATATTCACGTTTTGAGATTCTTAGAATCAGAAATTGGTCATTTCATCAAAATATCTATTTTTGTGCGTATGTGTCTATGTGTGTGTGAATATGTGTTCCTGTGTGTTGCTCTGTTTGTACCCACTGTATATCAGAAACTATGTACACGACCAATTAGGACAAAATTACCTACAAAAATAGCTCATGCCGAGATTTGAAAAGCTGATAAGAGATATCTGAATAATATGTTTGTCTCCCCGTATCGTTTTATCAATACTGAAACTTCAGATTCTTGAATAACTAATGAAAATTTGTTTAGAAGACGAGTCGAAATAAACCGACTCTAATATCTCGTCGATCGACGGAATTTATTTTCGGTAAAAACATGTCCCTTCTTTCGAATGGCGTTCTTATCGAAGTCGTCAATCTTGTCATAATTGTCTATAGTGGCATTTTCTGCTGCGGTAAGACTGGCGAACCGTTATTTTCAACAGCTATTTTACAGCTGGCAATGAAAATAAAGACTATGATTATTTCACTAATATTTTATTTTTACCCAAAAATAATTCGTTCCTATTCTATTTACATATAATGTCAAACAGCCACGATAGTCTTCGATTTTATAAATTAGTTTAGTTACATAATATTTCTCAACATCCATTTTCAATTATTTATGAAACAGCCACTGATTAAAATGACAGGTGGCGCGCGTTCATGATTACTGCAAAAACTTCACGACTTTAGGAAATCGTGTACTAGCTGCAATTGGAAAATTATTAAAAAAATTTTTTTAAAAAATTATTATTAAGGAAACTTACAGCTATTACAGGGGAAATATCTGAATTTTAATTATAGAGTATAATGCCACTTAAAAGTTTCCACTTAAAGATCGTAAAAATATGCAGTCACCTAGGAATGGGATAGGAGGAATTGGAGGGGAATTAAAGTTATAAATGTTATTTTAATAATATTTTTTTTTATTTTTTTTAAAAAATATATTTATTTTTATTTAATTTGAGATAGTGATACTAAAACGGCCTCTTTTTGTAGGTCTGAAGGAAGACAAGTATTTTGACAAAAGTGACAAATGTTCCTTTTCTGCGGTTAGCCATTCATTTTACCTCTTTGAATGGCTACTATGTTTCCTTGGTTATAGTTTGATATACTTCATTCTATGTTTCCCTAAAAACTGTTTTGCATGTATAAGGATGCCGTTTAAATTTTTGCAGTTTAATTAGAAATGTTATTTTTGCGTTGATAATATATTTTTTTCAATCAAAATTTGCCACTCCAAACTAGTAGATCCTATTAATATATGTCTAATGTTTTATTTTCATCCAAAAATACTTTTTATACCACTCTGTGAACCGTTATGCCCCTGCCAGTGTTCAGCTGTCGTCCTTCCAGGTGGCGGTCCATGAATACTTCTCGGGTGTTTGCCCAAAATCTACCCATGTCGACCCGGTTCACAGAGAAAACGCAAAAAATAGTATTATAATGGGCCCGACTCCGGTCGGTGAATTCTATGGCATCTCCGTTTGTATTTTATTTGAAAAAATAATTTTTTCAGACGAGCTAGCAATATGAGCACAAATTCTACGCCTCTAATTCACGAGTAGCGCTATATGAGAAATAAAGTACTAATAACGAAATGAAATTACCCGAATGAATGAGTGCGCCAAGAAAAGAATAACTCAGATTGTGTTATTATTGATTGAATTAATTCTCGATTCAGGGCGAAAGAGGCCGGAATCACGATTCTCAACGAAGTCGGCCTTGATCCTGGAATCGACCACTTGTTGGCGCTCGAGATGATACACGGAATACAGAGCGAGGGGGGGCGAGTCGACTCCTTCGTCTCGTACTGCGGAGGTAATTGTTTCGCTTTCTTTTTAGTGAATATTATTATATTTAAAAAAATAAAGTTTAAATGGTATTGGGTGACCAAGAACACTGTTTTTAAGTCAGTTTTCCTTTTACTATGTAACGCGGAGGCTGAGGTGCAGTGGTCATAACGCCTTGACTTCCTTGGAAGTTAGGATGATGGTCGTTTTCGGCCCATGGACTGATGTTACGTTTTAGGATCGTAATGTTTCATCCAGAGATACGAATCGAGCCAAAAAACAGTCAGAATCCTGTTACAATGTAATAGACAAGAGCGTTGCGAAATCTTCAATCTAGTTTTTCTGCAAGACTTTTTATACCTAAGCGATCATGTAAAATAATATGCGCTCACTACCATGTAAATGAAATGACACGACGATCCGCCAAAATGTTTTTTTTCCACTTTTATGAATATTTTTTAAAGGTCCATATATTCGCATCGTAATAATCGGACGCATCGCATCAAAAGGTATTAGTTTTTGACAATGCGTCCACTGTATCGGCAGCGATCGGATTAGCCGACCCAACCACCAGCAATCGGATTCGCGACGCCACTTTCATTCGGATTTTCGTAGCGAGCAGACGAGCGAAATATGTTTGTGGGATAATAGAATAAAGCGAAAAAGATCAATTTTTCGTAATTGCCTGTTTGTTAGCAGAATAAGAGGAATAAAAATCTAAAAAAGCTTAAAAAGAAATCATAATATCTGGATTCACTACATAATCAAGAAGGGATCGCAATATGGAGAATATCACACACTATTTCCTGATTCGTTAAGCGATGACGCCAAATTCTTTCAGTATTTTCGTATGTCTCAAGCTAAATTTACTACACTTCTTGACATACTGAAACCACATCTATTAGGGAGTGCGCCCACTGATCAGCATTCCGTAAGACGTCATCGGTACGCATCGCAAAAATTGCCCCTCGGAGGAACGGCGTCGGCAATGCCGATGAGCAGATTTATGCGATCCGTATGGTTCGGATTAGTGAACGCACTTGTATGATTTCCTATACACAGAATACTACGATCTTTTTGATACGATACGTCCGATGCGGACATGTGGACGCTTACCTTTAGTCACCGTTGTCGTAAGGCCATCTGAGTTCTTCCACGCCTTAACTCAGCACACCAACGTCCAACCGTAGAATATGGAAGAGCATCCACCCCTAATATTTCTCGTAAGTCTTAAAATACTTGCTCCGTACATTTTTTAAAAAGAAAGTTTTTTAATTTCGGCATGAAATTTCCTCTTTTTCATTTTCATTAACACACTTCTACAAGATTCAAGCAACTAACTAAAAAAAAACGAAAGAAAATCAGTTTTTGTTCTTAGAACATAATAATGTATTAGCTGTACCCGACAGTGTTTATTTTATTTTTATTTGTTTTCGAAGAGTTTGTAGCTTAATATCACATTTTTTTTAAAGCGCCCTCGTATCACAACTGACACTTTAGTCTATTCGGGTGCTACAAAATTCAAGCGGCAAATTGGTTTTTATCTTAATAATGTAATGTCAAACAATCGCGATAGTATTCAAGTTAAAAATACAATATTTTATAAAATAGGTTTAAAAAAAACTGCATTTTTCTCAAAGGTATCATATTAAGGTATCATATTAGGTATCAATTAAGGTATCATTTTTGAAATTTGGATATGTTCAAACATACGATATTTAATGAAAGCGCAATATTTTTGACCAGAACGATAATTTTATCGTAGGTATTTTTATCGAAATTTAATTCGTTGTTTCAATTGAGTTAACGAATAAATCCTGTTATAAAAATTATTTTTTCTGTCCAACCGGTAACACTTTTATCTACGTACGCAGCAAACGTATGCTCAAAGGTGATTAAATAGGTCTATTTGTAAAACGTTGAATTTTAATCGTAATTTTTCAAATAAAAAAACACATTTTTTTATCCTAACTTGTTTACTTGGTCGTACTGATACACCCCCTTGAAGGATGCCGGTTAATTAAAACTCAAACTTTATATATAAAATAATGTGTAAACCCTACCTAATTTTAAGATGATAAATGGTTAATTTCTAAAATACATAAAGAAAATTAATGAGAGGTGAAAATATATCGGATAATATGATTGATGATGACATAGTAGGCAGCATAAAAGAGGGTTTCATTTGGAAATTACCACGAGGTAGGGATATATTTATTCAGTACAGGCTTCAATGAAGTGAGGATAACTAAAACCAGTTTTTAGAATGTTTTTATTGCGAAATTAAAATTTCTGGAAGCTTTAGACTGATGGGACATTTGGTCAAGTATTCGTGTCATATGTCATCTCGCTTTCAATGTAATAATGATGACAAAAATAGATTGAGTCGAGTCAGTCCGAATATATAATATATATATTTTTTTTAAATTTAGGATTACCTGCTCCGGAATACAGTGACAATCCACTAAGATACAAGTTCTCCTGGTCGCCGAGGGGTGCTTTATTGACGACGCTATCATCGGCCAAGTACATGAGCAAAGGACAGGTAAAGAAAAACATCCTACTAATATTATAAACGCGAAAGTTTGTATGTATGTATGGATGTTTGTTACTCTTTCACGCAAAAACTACTAAATGGATTTTGATGAAACTTTACAATAATATAGCTTACACATCAGAATAACACATAGGCTCTATAATTTATAAAGATATAGTGTGAATTATCTAAAATATAACGATAACTGTCAAGTAAGTGGGAAAAAAATCAAAGAAATTGACATTCGAAATTTAAATACTATCCTACTAATATTATAAACGCGAAAGTTTGTATGTATGTATGGATGTTTGTTACTCTTTCACGCAAAAACTACTTAATGGATTTTTATGAAGCTTTACAATAATATAGCTTAAACATCAGAATAACACATAGGCTATAATTTATAAAGATATATGGTTTTCTATCATCATTATCACAATTTTCCATTAGCACGCGGGTGAAACCGCTGGGCGCAGCTAGTATAATATAAAACTAAAACAACGGGGTTAGCGCCAGCTGCAATGGCTTGTGTTGTATCGCAAGGTTGAATCCTGGGATAATTGCTTTTCCGTTTAAAGTAATTTATATTTGCGCTAGATTAGAATGCCCATATTTGTTTTACGTAGATGTTCTAATAACGTTTAGAAGAAACTCCTGTTTTTTCGATAGGGATCAAATTCAGAATGGCATATCTTTTTATCCAGGGAATCGATGATTAGTCAACTGTAAATAAATGGAATATAATAGAATTCAATCACTTTATTGTGCTAAATAAATGCAGTATTTTGTAGTAAATATTACACTGGTTAAAAAAAAAACTATTCATGCAATTCCGGTTTTGGATGGGTTGGTATTATTTGATATTGGATGTCGCATATCAACACCACCGCGGTCACACTCGCTTTCATTGTCGCGGTGGCAATTCAAAGAGCGTTTATTTTCTGCAGGGTGTTTCTAAAATAGTTGCTATTTAATACTATTATAAAATCCATTAATACGTTATTATTAACTGTTTTATTCAATTCTCATATTGTACGCTTTTTAATATTGCTTTGGTTTAATTTGTAAATTATGGCACTACAGGGTAGTACTGCTGCCTAGACTAACCTATTCTGCAATAGTCTGGTGGTCCAGGGTGAAAAAGCTCGAGACAATAAGCATGCTGAAAAGCCTTCAAGGTTAACTACCTGAGGGCTGCAACTGGTGTCATGAAGACCACCCCAACAGAGGGATTATAGGTGGCACTCTGCTGCCGCCTCTGGACAAGCTCACAATTCACTCCGCCAGACTTACAGCATACAGACTGAAGTGTTTGGGCGAGTGGAAGCGAGGAGGGCACAATCATCCTGAGCTAAACCTCCTCCACAAAAGCCCATTCACCCTGACCCAGGTTCGACTATTATTTTTTTTTTGGTAGAGAAATCCTATAAAACACTAATCCCCACCAGGGAATGCTGAAAGAATCCGCAGTGGCTCCAAATCCACAACGCGGATTCCTAGTTCACCGACGGATCAGGAACAAATGGAAGTTTCGGGGTAGGCGTGTATGGACCCAAAACAAACCACAGAATCAACATCCCCTTTGGACAATATGCCACGGTTTTCCAAGCCGAGGTGTTTGCCATATTGGAATGCGTAAAACTCCAAAGTTGACTTGAGATAAAAAAATTAAAAAATCCTCATCTGCTCTGACAGCAGAGCAGCACTGGGCGCTCTGGCTAAAGCCACCACAGAATCCTCTGTGGTCTGGGACTGCATGCAAGAGCTCAACAAATTGGGAAAACCCAACAAAATCACCTTAATATGGATACCGGGCCATCAAGGCATACCCGGCAACGAAGAGGCCTACAGACTGGCAAAACTGTGCACACTGGAATGCCCGGTGTAGCCAGTTGTTGGGGTCCCCTTCGCTACAGGTAAGAAAATCATCAGGGACTGCTCGGAGCAGGAACATCGGTCATCCTAGAAACAGAGCCAGGGATGCTAAAAGAAAACCAGGGCCCTACTTGACATTAGCAAGAAGAGCCTTAGAACCACAATCGGTCTCCTCACCGGACACACGACCCTTAGAGCACTTCTATTCAACCTTGGCTTGACCGAGAGCAATGAATGCCGAATATATGGCGAAGAACCTGAAGACAGCATACACATCGTTGGTCGCTGCCCAGGCCTCGCCGCAAAATAACACAGTTTACTCGGACGTGCCTTCCTCCAACCCAGCGATCTGCCTAACTTGAAGGTCAGTGATCTGCTTGGACTGGTAAGTAGTACCGGCCTACTAGCTGACCACTGACCCAACCACAAAGTGGGTAGTTACAAAAGATCTTATAGATCCAGGTGACATCAAGGGCTGGAAACTAGCCCTCCACTCCATTTACTACTACTACTAATTTGTAAATTACAATAGATCGCTCGAAATAGTTAATAATTAATATTATGGTCGAATCCAAAAGGCGATGTACGCGACGTAATGAATTCCTGTTTGATTCATCGAGGTATATTGAAAAGTTTTTACAAAAGAATTTAATTTTGATTTAAGGTTTTTCACAGCTCATCTAACGCGGTTTTGTACAATGCGATTAGATAATGCAGTATTCTTAAAAAAATATGAATAACAAGGAAAAACAATAAAAATTAACCTTCAAATCTACCTTTATATAACTCGAAGAAAATAATGAAACCCTTAGAAGTGCAACACGATTGTCTGGCGATTAGAGGAGCTGGATTTTTTATTTAGCTTTCCGCTTTTCAGTTAATAAGAAAAACAGTTTTTCGTAAGCCGGCAGAAGCACCAGTGACACAGTTTATCCCTTTCTCTCCAGTAGTTATAAAACGAGAAGGGGAGATATAGACCTCATCATCAGAGAATAAACATTGAGAATACTCGCTACGGAATTTCGTAAAGATTAAGAGTGCAAATTTTTTTTTTAGTGTTATACATTCTTAAACGTAATATTTGTTCATGATTACAACTCCAAAAAGACAAAGCTTAACCATAATATGATACGTGTGTGTTACGCTTTATAAAAAAACTTTCTCCCACTCCCCCACCAAGGCAATTACCTGTCTCTTTTCAGCCGGATTATTCGAAAGAGAAAGCACTCGCTGGCATATTATGGACTCGCTGGATAGACTATAAATACATTCAGTGTGTTGTGTACGCGAATTGATATTCCATGAAGCTAAATGTCGACAAATGCCGCACTGTAACATCTAGCCGGAGCCGAAGTATTTCATTTTACCGTACGTTTAACCGGAAACGTCACATTGTATCATTTTAACGTAGCCCAGTTACAAAAATACTCTAAAAACAGTATTACAATAAATATAGTCAACCACATCAAAGATCTAGCAGCAACATATGACGAAAAAATATTTTCATGATCAATTTATTGGGGTTGTTAGAAAAGCAAATAAGCTTCTTCGTTTCGTCTTCAGATCATTAGAACCCTTCTGAAATTCTTAATCTTGCTTTATAGGTCACTGAAAAGATCGGTTCTGGAGTATGGGTCTATAATTTGGAACTCACATTTTAATGTTCACAGCCTCTGAATAGAACTAGTATAAATAAAATTCACTCCCATGCTGTCGAACAAATGTGGCTCTAGCGGCTTTCCCTTTTTAACCTCGTAGATTTAAAAATACGCAGGTATTTTAATGAAATTACTTGTCTTCATAAATTTCTATATACGTCGCTAGACAACCCAGCTACGAATACTCTATACAATGTAGAATTTCGTATGCCACCGCAACTAATGAGAAGCACTAATGCATTTTCAGCTACAATAGCAATATCATGTCGAACAGACCTCTCAACTAAATGTGACTAGGGTTTAACACTGCTTGTAAAGGCTTAGATATATTGAATAATTCCTTGAATTTAATTATGGAAATAATCATGTCCAGACTATACCTTACTTAATATCTAATATTTAACTAACAGTTCCATCTTACTGTTTATTAAATAAGATTAATTACCAAATATTAGATGATTATCACAATATTTTAATGCTGCAAAACATTATATTGTTGTCTAGCGGCTATATCAATTATCATTATAAAAAAAACGTTTTCCCTCTTTATCCCTTCTTCACAATGACACTTCCACATGGACACTACTCGTTTTGGTACTCTATTCGCTTACTTGGGCATCAATCAAAACAAATAATTTAATAACAGTGAACAACTGACATCGTAACTGAAACGACAGAGCAGCACAAAAGCCAGTAATGTAGCAACTCAGCCATCCATCAACTTGCATCATAAATACTTGAATTTGCTTTATATATGTAACTTTCATCCATTTTATTACCAGATTCATTTGGACCTTTCTTTTTAACGAAATTAACAATTTCTAACAGGGGAGTAATATTGCGGCTCTATCGATTCCCAAAATAACAACACGATTTACGTTCCTAGAACTTGCCTAAGTTTCGATAAATATGACTTACGCTAATCACCGCTCTTCCTTCTCTATCTCTTTTTCACAAGTCTACATATAAATGTAATTTTACATTTGGACAGATGTGTTCTTTTACTCTGATCACGGATTCAAAGTCGCTCGCGCGGTTTCTAGCTGCTGCATCGGCAATCCGTATTCGAATTTGTCGTCTACGACCGTTTCTAAGGATAAGTGGCTTATGGTAACAACCTACCCTATATATATATATATATATATATATATATATATATATATATATATATATATATATATATATATATATATATATATATATATATATATATATATATATATATATATATATATATATATATATATATATATATATATATATATATATATTCGATAAGTTTTGTAAAGAATCCGTTTATAGGATGATGTTTTTATTTAAAATAAAATTAGTAAAAGCTACTTAAAAAGTAGCGAAGGAAATCCCAGCTTGTATTGGGAAATGCTTATGTTTGAATGAGATATACAGGGTGGCCTAGAAAGACCGAAGTGGTGTGAATTCCTTATAACTTTTTTATTATATTTTTTTTAAAATTTTCTTTTCAGTATTATGTAAAGAAGACTTGGACAATTTATAATGGAGCAATACACAACTGAACAACGTGCCCAAATCGTTGAAATTTACTTTTCAAATCAACGGTCCATTGTGTTGACTCAGCGTGCATACCGTCGTCAATTTAATGTGCGGGTTGCACCCTCTCAGTCAACAATAAACCGTCTGGTTGCAAATTTTCGACAACAAGGAGCAGTAAGGAACCTTCCTGGTTCCGGCAGACTACGAACTGTGCACACGTTTGACAATATTGAACTGGTACAGGAGAGTATTCGGGAGGATCCAGAAACATCAACCAGGAGACGTTCGACACAACTTGGCCTCTCAAGAGGGTCGCTGCAGCGAATTTTGCATACAATAACAATGTTTCCATACAAAATTCAACTTGTCCAAGATTTGAAACCGACAGATTACCAGCAACGACTTGACTATGCAATTTATTTCCAGCAAAAAGCACAAGAGAATCCTAATTTTATTCATAACTTAGTTATGAGTGACGAAGCCCATTTCCAACTAAATGGGTTCGTTAACAAGCAAAACTGTAGGATATGGGCTACGGAAAACCCGAGAGTACTTCATCAACGACAATTACACCCAGTTAAGTGTACTGTTTGGTGCGGTGTTTCTTCAGAAAGGATCATTGGCCCATATTTTTTTGAAAATGAACGAGGTGTCGCCATTTCCATCAATGGTGATCGATATCGGGCCATGTTGGAAAATTTTGTAAGGCCAGCCTTGGAAAACCATCCGCAAATATGGTTTCAACAGGATGGAGCCACAGCGCACACTGCGAGGGCCACAATGGCTCTTTTACGCGACATCTTTGGTGAAAGAATAATTTCGCGTAGAAGCAATTTTATTTGGCCTCCGCGTTCACCGGATTTAAGCGCTCCAGACTGTTTCCTTTGGGGTTATTTAAAAGGGAAAGTTTATGTTAATAAGCCTATTACTATTGAGGAATTAATAACCAATATTCGAGACGAAATTAACAACATAACACCGGAAGTTTTGCGAAAGGTCATGGAAAATGTGTTGGAAAGAGCCCATTTGTGCGAAGCAGAAAATGGCCACCACTTGCGGGATATCATTTTTCATAACTAATCTTAAAATATTCCCTATAAATTTACTGTATTTAAAAAACAAAAAAATAAAATAATACGTCTTAAATAAAAAGTTATAAGGAATTCATACCACTTCGGTCTTTCTGGGCCACCCTGTACTTACGGATGTGCACGACTTTCGACGGTGCAATGTAAGTTTAAAGGTCCTTTTGCAGTCGACTAACGAACACTATTCATCCATATATCTCATAAATAGGGCTTATCCTTATGCAACACAAAATGCCTTCAATTGAGACGAATTAAACGAAAAAATAAAAAAAAATAACTATTGATCACTTCTGCAAAGCCGTTTTCCAAATGAAAGTGACATTACGAAATAATTCAAATTTCGAATGCTACCAACATTTAAAATATGATACAATATGATACAATATATATATATATATATATATATATATATATATATATATATATATATATATATATATATATATATATATATATATATATATATATATATATTTTTTCAAATTGAAATTATGTTTATTACTAAATAAATGAAATGATAAAATAATGAAAGGGCACTTATCTGGTCTGTGGTGACCAGGAGTGACTCCACGCCTTTTTCTTCTCTTCTTTCAGTATTTGCTAGGTGTTTCCTGCTGTGGTATTGGAACCTGAATGTCTCTTACAGCGGCAACACAACAAAGCGAGACGAGAATGAAAGCTGGAAAATAATAGGCGATTAGTGTTTCTTAAATATTAATGATTGTTATAAAATGTATATCAATATTTCGGCTCAGCCGTCGTCAAGATATGTGACATTTCTGAAATCGAACAATTCTTTGAAAATTTAAATTCAAGGAATCGAACAAAAAGAAATGGATTAATAATATTTTACACGATTTAGTTAAGGTACCATAACCAACCGTGCAAAACGTTATTTTAAATGAATGATTATAAATTAAAATAAAAAGCATTTGATGATTATGATAATATGTTAAACCTTATTAATTTTGCCTATTGAGACCGGAACCTTTGCAAGCGCCTAAAATATAAATATAAGCTAATTCCCAAGATTTGACGTCCCTTTCTTTCGCATTATCACCAAGGCATTTTATTATTTTAACTTTAAAACATTGATCAAAAGATAAATTATGCGCCCTGGCATGCAAAGATATTGGGAGTTGGCTTTCATTTCCTACACTAGCCCTATGATTATTTAGTCTAATATTAAGTGGTGTTGTTGTTTCACCGATATAAAAGGCATCACAAGTCCTGCACAGAAGTTGATATACTATATTTTTTGAAATACAACTGCAATGAAAGGGAACCCTGTAACTATTAGTAGTATTTGGACTGGTAAAAAAAGGACTTAGATCTAACAGAGGACACGTTTTACAACGTGGACGACCACAAGGTTGAAGACCAAAAGTATTATTACCAATAGAGAAATTTTGATTATTTTTTGTTTTGTTTAATATTGATCTAATATTAGGTGGTTTGCGGAAAGATAAAATTGGCGGTGAATCTAAGAGATCCTTAGTGGATGCATCATTAGAAATGATGAGGAATAAATCAGATAATATATCTCGCAGTTTCTCAGCACCAGGAAAATAAGTGGTGCTAAGAAAGATTTTATTATTATTATTATTTTTATTTGAAGTAATTTTAGGTTTTGGTATATATTTTACTTCAGAGTTTAGAATATGTTTATCCAATAGAGGAGCAGGGTATTTTCTTTCAAGAAGAGATTGCTTTAGATTATTGAGATATTTATCTAAATTTTCTTTGTTGTTAACTAAACGGTGTCCGCGAATTGACATTGAATAGGGAATGGATCTCTTGGTGTGAAATGGATGACAGCTATCAAAGTGTAAATACTGTTCTTTATTTGTAGGTTTTATATGAATCGCGGTTTTAATTTTACCTTCGGAAATTGTTAAATCAACATCTAAGAAAGTAATTTGTGATTTAGAAATGGTATGAGTGAAATTTAAAGGGCCAAAATTATTTAGGTCGTCAAGAAAGGTTGTTAGAGTAGTTTGTCCGTGTGGCCAAATCATTACTATGTCGTCAATAAATCTATACCATAATATGGGTTTTAAATTTTGCGTTTGAAGAAAATTTTGCTCGAATAATCCCATGAAAAGGTTGGCATACGACGGTGCCATTCGCGTGCCCATAGCAGTCCCTTTAATTTGAAGATAAAATTCATCTTCAAAGGAGAAAGCATTACACGTTAAGACAAACTCGGCTAATTTGCAAAGAAAATCCGTAGAAGGTATTTGAGGATGAGGTCTCTCATCAAGAAAATAAGAAATGGCTTCCAATCCTAAATTATGAGGAATATTGGTATACAGGGATATGGCGTCAATAGTAACAAATAATAGGTCGTCTGACTTTGGAATTACAGTATTCTTTAAAATATCAATAAAATGATAGCTGTCTTTGATATGAGAATTTAGATTTTTCACAAAAGGTTGTAAAAAATAATCTACAAAAGCCGAAATTCTTTCTGTCGGAGAGTTAAAGCTTGCGACTATCGGTCGTCCAGGATTATTAGGCTTGTGAATTTTAGGTAATAGGTAAAAATTTGGAGTTCGGATAGGATCAGGAATTAAAGTTTTAACATCTTCGTCTGATAATTTTTCATTTGATTTATTTTGTTCAATATATTTTTTTATTTTCACTGCAAAATTTTTGTTTGGATCTCTGGATAGTTTTTTATAGAAAGTTTCATCTCTAAGTTGTCTCAAGCCTTCAGTAACATAGTCAGTTTTGTTAAGTATGACAGTAGTGGAACCTTTATCAGCCGGCAAAATGACGATGCTGGTATCCTTGCTAAGACTCTCAAGAGCTGCACGTTCATCTACTGACAAGTTTGATCTTGGTTTGAGGCTATTTAGGAAAGATGGCTGTGTTACTTTGTTTAATAAAATAGTAATAAAATTTTCTACCGGATGATTTTTTGGTAATGGAGGGGGTTCTTTATTAGAGTGTGGACGAAATTGAGATAGTGCATTGTGTAATTTAATATTATTATTGTTATTCTTTTGATTTGAATGCCAAAATTCGCGCCATCTTAAATTACGACAAAATTTAACAACATCATTACCAAAACTAAAATGGTTCACATTTTGAGTCGGTGTGAAATTTAGACCTTTAGCTAATACTAAATATTCATTGTGGTTAATTACTTTGGATGACAAGTTTTTAACAGCATTTTTTTCTCTAGGAGATGGACCTTGTATATTATTAGAATATGATACTGATGGTGTTATACTGTTATTAATTTGGTTTACTAATGTGGCACGTATTGGTACGGAATCTGATACTAATGGAAATATATTGTTAGTAATTTGGTTTACTGATAGGGTGTGCATCTATATATATATATATATATATATATATATATATATATATATATATATATATATATATATATATATATATATATATATATATATATATACACTTTAGGGTTTTTGGTTAGTAAAAGGGATAGAGTTGAGTACCTTAGCCGAACGTTTCGGAGCCCGTGGCTCCTTCCTCAGCGGCGAGAAGAATACTGGCATCCGCTGCTGTCACCAACGGCTACCCGCTTTTCTTCTGTGGTACTGGGAGAATGGTGATTTGGCGGGATGATAATGTGAATTTAAATTAAAATGGTTTAACTTTGAATAAAAAAAAAAACATATATTTTTTTATTTTATTAAAAAAATATATAAGAAATAGTTGTAGTGCATGTCGTGCATGTGTGTTAAAAGTGTTTGAACTACATTTGTGTGGGGAGGTGAGTGTGTGTGAGTAGGTATGTGTGTTGGATTGTGTGGGTGTGTGTGTGTGTGTGTATGCGATGAATATGTTAATTTCGTTTTGATATGTGTTAATAATGGAACACTCAGTGTTGGACGCAAAGGATGGCAACGACCGTTTGCCATCCTTTGCGTGGAGAAAGAATGATAACAGCTGTATTTACTCCCTGTAGTGGCGATCCCACCACCACAGGGAGTTATAACAATGTGATATGAACGTAACAATCGAAAGACGGGCAATAGTTAAAGAGGTCAGAATGCTGTGCAAGAGCGGGGCGGGGAGCGGCCCTACAAAAATAAACTCGGCGATCGGTCTTGTGTTACGTATAATCTATGCATCTAATCATATAATATCCAGAACTTCTTCTTCTTCTTCTCGAAGTGCCTCTCCATTACTAGAGGTTGGCCGTTAGCTCTGAATACTTTTGTCGGTCTTGTGCCATCCGGAAAAGCTGTTCCGTACTGGTGATCCCGGTCCAGTTTTCCACCCGGGGATTCTTAGCACCCCTGACCCATTAAAGAGCCGCCGGGCACTCGGGGGCATGGCTATTTTTGACTTTTCCATTGCTAACTACTAGGGATATATAGTGCAGTGGTCTCCCGTTGCCTTCTGCACCAGACATTTTAAGTCAATTTAGGACCTTAGGCCGCTGAGACCTCTTCAACCGGTTGCCAAGTTGGGAGTGGTTATACCGCCATTGACTCGGTCTTTTGCTATATACTTTTTCTTCCCATTATAATTAGACCGATATACAAACGGCGATCGAGACGCGTCCTGCGTCAACCGCAGGTTAATCTGGACTGCATAATTGCACTTTATTCACTACATTTAATAGTTATAATTAATATTTATTGTTGAGAAATTTTAAAAATAAGCTGTCACTATGAATTTAAATCCAGAACTACCTAATAGCATTCATGACATACCTACAAAGTAAAATAAATATTAGGAGACTTTTGCACGTTCTACACCAAATTGTTAAAAAATACAACACTTGGTGTATTTCTCATCTGACTGTTGATATGCATCCCCGTCACTTAGATGACGATTCTTACAATTATCTACATGCCATATTGATTTGGAATTTCCAAGAGATGTTTATCTATGACAAATAAGACTGTTCGGAATTACCCACTGATCAGAGACATTTGCCTTGCCAACGTGGTAAATGAATTAGTAGTCCTTCTGTAGAATGCTTCTACAGAAGGAGCTAACGGTCCTTGTTGCAGTTGGCCACTAAGCCCCATATGTTCAGGGTCGGTCAAACTCACGAGTGAACACCCATCCGGCGGCCTCCACGTAGAATTGCGAGCCAGGGTAGGCCTGCGGGCCAGTTTCCCCTAGGAGTCGACCTTAGGGCGCTCCTGGACGGTTTGCGCACCGTACGGCGTCAGCTAATCGATTGTGCATTCTGACCGACAGCCGGGGAAGTCTGGAAATAGTACTCTCCTATAGAGCTTGTTGTTCTCCTAGTTGTTCACCTTACGACAACTGCTCTTAAAACGACCAATGGGCTACCCCTTGATTCTAAGGTGTACCACACCTGTTCTGGCGTGAGTCAGGGATCAAACCTCGACCCTTTGCTGTTCAATCTCTTTGTTAACGATCTAAGTAAAGTAATCGTGTCAGCAAAATGTTTAATGTTTGCCGACGATATAAAATTGTACATGTCCACTGGAACTGCTGAGGCCTGCAAGCTTTTCCAGCGTGATATTGATGCCGTCTGGGCTTGGAGCCAGAATAAAAATCTCTCATTCAATATATCCAAATGTTCAGTGATGACATATACTAGATCGACCGCACCTCTGATTTATGATTACTCCATCACTGATGAGGTGCTAACTAGGGTTGAGAAGGTAAAGGATCTAGGAGTTCTCTTTGATTCCCAGCTTACGTTCAAGGAGCACATTGCTAATTTGTCTAAGTCCTCTTTTAAGCTACTAGGGTTTGTTATTCGCAACCTAAAGCATTTTCACAATGTACGGGTTATGCATACATTGTATAATTCAATTGTGAGAAGCAGATTGGAAACGAATGCAGCTATATGGAATCCACATCAGGATCCTTATATCACTATGTTGGAAAAAATTCAAAAATGTTTCTTACGATTTATATATTTTAAGCAGTACGGATATTATCCGTACTTATACCCTACTAGTTTCCTACTAGGCATGGTGGGCTATAACTCTCTTAAGTTGCGTAGAGAAATGCTCGCCATGGCCTACGTTTTCAAGCTGATTAGGGGAAGAGTTGATAATCCTAGCATGCTAGCGAAGGTTTGTCTCTTTGTCCCGGACAATTATAATCGTGCTCGCACTCATAATCTAATTGCGGAGCCGTCCTCGCGCACCAACCTAAGTCGATGGAGTCTGCTTACACGAGCTTTGCGGCACATAAATGCGCTATGTTCGACAGCGCCAGACTTTGATATTTTTACAGTGAGCCCGCATCTCTTCAAGGTGTGGGCATTGCGCTACTTGTTTATGGCAGAATAATATAAACTGTTTTCACTCTTATGTACTGTAAGTTTGTAAGTTTGTAAGTTTTTCTATTCTTAATGCCGGTATTTGTATTTAACGCTTATTTAAACATGTTATGTATGTACTTGTAAGAATTCTATTTTTTTTTTATATTTATGTGTATATATCAATGGATTGGTAGAAACTGTAATGTTGATTTGTTATGAAATAAATAAATATAAAATAATAATAATAATAATAATAATAAACCCCATTCCGGGTGAAACCCGGATAAAGGACGCCGTGGTCCGCGATAGATTCGGTAGACGCCGTATCACCGGTTCGTAAGGGACAGGACTGCGCAAGCGACTTCGAACCTGTAACCAGTCGGGAGACCAGAGTAATATAGTTGCAACTGGTAGTAAGGGCGCGAGTATCGGTCCGTTAGGTGATTAATCTGGTTATCTCGCGGTAACGCGTTAGCTTCTTACGGGAATGTGGCGTAACTAGACGGTATACTGTTTCATCCTAAGTCTTCTACGCTCACCTTACAAGAGACAGAATGATCTTATATCATAAATACCCGGAGCGCGCGAATTTCGAAAATCTGTCTTGCACACAACACTCACTGTATCCTGTCTTACGTCCTTGCGTTCGGCGTTCGGCGGCAGGAACATTTTAAGAAGAGGGTTCCACGTAGAAGAGAGTTTGTAGCCGTCGTCTCTATTAAAGTTCGGGGCTCTTCTTATTTCAATGGCTTCCCGGATCATGCGAGTAAAGTAGAATTGTTCCTTGGATAGCACAATGGGATTTTGAAACTGCATCCAGTGGTTACTTCCGCCATTCAATATATGTTCGCAGATCGCCGATTTTTCTCGCTGAACGTTTTTAACAGCTTTGATGTGTGTTCTGTCAGTTGTGTGGCTATGGGCCGTTTTGTTTGTCCAACGTAGGCTAGACCGCAACTGCATTCGACTTTATACACACCCGGGGTTTGCAGTGGTATTACATCCTTTACAGGCCTCAAAAATAGAGCTATATTTTGGGTCGGCTTGAAGATCATTTTTATATTGAATCTGTTTAGCATCTTACTTATTCGATATGTCACGCCCTTGACGTATGGTAAGAATGCTCTTGAACTGCTCGGTTTCTGAGTTTCGTCTGTATTAGATCATGTGCGTGTGTCGTGAAACGTCGGGTGCTACAAATTTCACGCGGTATCAGTTTCTATCCTATTTATAATGTCAAAAAACCGCGATAGTCGTTAAAATTTCTCGAGGTGATGGGTTCGCCCGTTGTAGTCGACAGCTCTACTTGTAGAATGCTTCTGTTATAATCCTATCCTTGCGAGCAACCTGTATCTACGAGTACAAGCCCCGTATCGTACTCCCAAATTCACGATAGAAGCGAACATTTCAGGAACTATTTCCCCCACCACATGTTTCCATTTCTCTCTTCATGCTGAGCCATCAATAACTCATTATATCTCGATAGATAGAAAGGTATAAAATTTTAACATTTTGCTGGGTACAAGCAGAAGTCGCTAGCCATCGTCCATTTTCCGTTTTATTTTCTCTGCAAATTATAGAGGAATTGCGTGCGGCCTGCTCATGAAATATTTGTAGCGTCCGTTTCGTATTTTACCGCTGAAATATATATTCTCATATTCCGTTTGATGTCGGGGAATTTCCATGTTTTTTTGATAAAAGTAATCTAACGCGAGAAAATACAAAGATGATAATAATGACGTCAGGCCATGAGTGGTCTAGCGAAATCTGTACATGATAAGTAGATATTTTATATGTCTATGATTTTGTCTGGTCAAACAGGAATGAGGAGAATAAGAAGAAGATATTTATTGTATATATATATATATATATTCATATTCACTTTATTAGTATACTGGTATACAAGTTCGATACAGATTAGCAAACATCCATACAGATTAGAAAACAATCATTTTTTTATCGTGAAGAAAAAATAAAAATAAACCTAAAAACGAAAAAAAACACAATAATAATGTAAAAAGAGGAAATACAAAGCAACTGACAAAGAGATCATTAAAGCCTTTAGCCACCAAAGCATTTTAGACTTCACTCTAGTAATATTCCTCCAGTGAGTAAAACGCTTGTATCTATCTGTGAGGTAAATCTTAAGGAGTCTCTTAAACACGTCAAGAGATTGCGCCTGCCTAATGTGCTCGCTGAGCTTGTTCTAAACCGCTGGGCCGGCGATATAGGATAACCTCTCCGACTTGGATAATGCATGACTTACCGAACGTAGCATGCTACGGGATCTGGTTGGATAGTGGTGATGCACACCATTCACTTCAAAATCGGCTAGATTTCTGCGAACGAACAGCGCTACTTCCATTGTATAAATTGACGGTAGCGTCATGATGCAGAGATCTCTAAACAGAGGCCTAGCTGGCGTATCAAGCGGCACACGCGCTATTGTGCGGACTGCACGCTTCTGCATAACGAAGGCCCTCTGCCTGTCGGATGCTCGCCCCCATAACTCCGCACCGTACGTTAGCAGTGAATGAACATGTGCAAACTAACACATGCGCAGCGCGGTTGAATCGAGAAATGAAGCTATGGGAAGAGAGTGCATAGCACGCTCTTCCCAATTTATCACATAAAGCATCAATATGCAGGTGCCATCGTCTCATTATCGATTACGAATCCCAAGAACTTTGTTGAGGATACTTGAGTTAATTCTTCTTTATTGACGGTCACATGTATTTCGGTTTTAGTAAGTCTATTTCGGTCTATATGGTACAGAGGTACAGATGTTTTTGTACAAGATGGTTCAATAAAGTTTGCCCACAGGGCGTAAAATTTCAATTTCATATTTATAATCGCAGGTTACAAGCAAATAACAATCATGTTCATTACTTATATTTTTAACTACGGTTCTGTGAAATAAAATGTAAAAAAGAGTATGAAATAATCAATATATAATACAAAATCGAAGACTATCGCGGTTGTTTGACATTATAAATAGGATAGAAAACGAATTTACCGCGTGAAATTTGTAGGACCCGACGTTTCGGTGACGTTGCAGCCGCCGTTGTCTAGGGTAGACTGAAGAGCTGTCAGTCCGTTGTTTTGCGGGTAGGCCGCAAACCGCTGCCGCCACTGCGTAGGTTATAACGGTGGTGGGGGGCCGGGCTTGGAGCGCGGGAATTTTTAAAATCCGTCTTGCACACAACACTCACTGTATCCTGTTTTACGTCTTTGCATTCGGCGTTCGGCGGCGGGAACATTTTAAGAAGAGGGTTCCACGTAGAAGAGAACATTTTAAGAAGAGAGAGAGAGCTCTTAGAAGACGCCAACACTTACGAGAAGGTGAATTACAATCCCACGAGCAGAATTACCAGGCAAACGAGAGTTTTAATCGATAAATCTGTCACTTCCCTCCCAGAAATAGCTTATCTCACTAAACCACGTAACGTACAGCCACCGAAATTATATGGCTTACCTAAAATCCATAAGGATAATGCACCATTGAGACCGATTGTGAGCCAAATCGACAGCCCCACATATCCTCTGTCAAAACACTTGGCTGGTGTCCTCCAACCGCTTACGGGCAAAACGACGTCTTACGTGAAAGACTCGCGACATTTCGTAAGCATTATTGGAAGCTTAAAACTGGCCGAAGACGAAATAATGGTGAGCTTTGACGTCGAATCTTTATTTACGAATTTGCCCATTTCGGAGTGTCTTACGGTGGTGAGAGATAAACTAAGGTCTGAGGACCTCCCTATTAGCTACGCCGACATGCTTCAACATTGCCTGACATCCTGCTACTTTCTATGGAACGGCGATTATTACAAACAAATCGACGGAGTAGCAATGGGATGCCCCGTATCGCCGATAGTTAGTGACCTATATATGGAATATTTTGAGGAATTAGCCATAAAAACCTCCAAAATTAAACCCATTCTCTGGCTTCGCTACGTGGATGATACCTTCTGCATCCTGAAAGGCAACATTCAAACGGTGAAAGAATTCCTGGGTCATCTAAACTCCATACACCCAAAAATCAGTTTCACCTATGAAGTAGAGAAGGACGGCTCCTTACCATTTTTGGATGTCAAAGTGACGAGGAGAAGTGACAATACTCTCGGACATACGGTATATCGGAAGCCCACACATACGGACAGATATTTGCATGCAAGCTCACACCATCATCCCTACCATCTACGTTCAGTGCAAACGTCGCTCGTGAATCGAGCACGCGATCTATGCGACACTGAGCATTTTCCGAAGGAGATGGAACATGTCAATGATGTCCTTAGGAAAAATGGATACGGAAAATATCACGAGACACGCACACGATCTAATACGGACGAAACTCAAAAACCGAGCAGATCAAGAGCATTCTTACCATACGTCAAGGGCGTGACTGATCGAATAAGTAAGATGCTAAACAGATTCGATATAAAAACGATCTTCAAACCGACCCAAAATATAGCTCGATTTTTGAGGCCTGTAAAGGATGTAATACCACTGCAAACCCCGGGTGTGTATAAAGTCGAATGCAGCTGCGGTCTAGCCTACGTTGGACAAACGAAACGGCCCATAGCCACGCGACTGACAGAACACATCAAAGCTGTTAAAAACGTTCAGCGAGAAAAATCGGCGATCTGCGAACATATATTGGATAGCGGAAGTAACCACTGGATGCAGTTTCAAAATCCCATTGTTCTATCCAAGGAACAATTCTACTTTCCTCGCATGATCCGGGAAGCCATTGAAATAAGAAGAACTCCGAACTTCAATAGAGATGACGGCTACAAACTCTCTTCTACGTGGAACCCTCTTCTTAAAATGTTCCCGCCGCCGAACGCCGAACGCAAAGACGTAAAACAGGATACAGTGAGTGTTGTGTGCAAGACGGATTTTAAAAATTCCCGCGCTCCGAGCCCGGCCCCCCACCACCGTTATAACCTACGCAGTGGCGGCAGCGGTTTGCGGCCTACCCGCAAAACAACGGACTGACAGCTCTTCAGTCTACCCTAGACAACGGCGGCTGCAACGTCACCGAAACGTCGGGTCCTACAAATTTCACGCGGTAAATTCGTTTTCTATCCTATTTATAATATATAATACATTTCGAAATAATCCAATTGTAATGAAAGTAATATTAAAATAGTCCAAGAAGAAGAACAAACAAAATAAAATCTTTAATACCATAACAGATATTACCGTAACAATTAATTTCATTGATTTGTTAGATCGTAGAAGATATATGAAAAGAAGTATAAAATAAATATTTAAAATATTTAGTTACGAAAGCATGGTCGTATTATATTTCCATTGTTGGTTAAACATTCTTTAATGCTATAATGTCATTTCTTTTTTAGTAATTTCTTTAAAGCCAAAATGTCGTTTGTGCAAAAGTATACTTTTACGTAAATCCCAAATAAATCTTTTAACTGAATCTACATTATCTATTATATTATACGGTACATCAAAAAAAGTACATCTTGAAGTACCCAAGTACCCTTCATATTTATGTAATTATCGTATATTTTACTGATTAATTGGCTAGATATATGATAAAGAATCAAGGAGACATTCCCCATCTCTCCTAATATTTTCCATTTATTAACAGAATTCCTGCTCCGGTGAATTCAGAAATTCCATTAACAGAAGCTCCGGTGAATAGTGATTTCAATCATCACGATACGAGGAATAAATCCAATCTCCACATAAACCGACAGCGACTTAGCAAAGTGCGATACAGTTTTATTCACCAAAATTTGTCCTTCTATAATAAGATTCCGGAACAAATGAAAAAAAGCCTTGGAGAGGACCCATTTAAAAAGATAATTATACATAATTTCGTAAGAAACCCAATTTATGGTATAAGGGAGTTTAAAAATTCTGAGTTTATTTTCCAGGTTGATGATTAACGAAATGCGTAAAGTTTTAAACATAATGGTATTATGATAGCTGACATTCTAATTTTCATATAATTTATGATACATCTATTCATTTAAAAAAAAAATACGAAGGCATATTGCTGGATTGACAATGAAATATATATTTTTTGATTGTTCTACATAGAATTTGCATTTCTATTTTAATATATTAATCTCCCTGACTCTTAAATCACATTAGTATATTTTGATTATTTGTATGTAGGTAATATTTAATATATTATTACAGCCATGACAACTATCACGATAATTATGTTTTTAATAATTAGATTTTTAGCATTTAATTTTGTGACGCATCCAAGTGTAGGAATGCCTATCTACTGGAGTAGTTGATTGTATTGTATTGTATTGTATTGTATTGAAAAGACACATCTCAAATATCTGAAAACCACAGAGCATTCTGAAATATTGCATCATATTAAAAAAGAACATTTTCTCTAAAATAATTCTCATGAATATATATATTTTAAATAGGTATTATAAAGAAAATGGTACAGGCTCTATAAAATCTTTAATATATAGCCTCTAATCTATCATTTAGTTTTGAAATCACAATCACTTGTATTAATGCATGTAAAGAACAGTACATGCGCTAATAAATTTTATGCAATGAACAGTCTATATAAAAAAAGAGATATTTATAAAGCATTATATAATAAGGTAGCCGTCCTTTTCTATCAATGTTCTACAGTAAAGTCTATTACATACTTTTAAAAAAAATCTTAAATTTCAAACGAAAGAATAAAGTACGTGACTACTTACTTCCTATTATCTTAAAAGAATATGTACTTTATTAATTTTTGGTACTAAGTAAGCGCAGAAAAACTATGTCCAATAAGTTTATACTTTTGTGTATATTGTCTATACACACTTCCAAGGATATGTTACCACCTATGAAAATCCAAGTTCACTGGGTTTAATATTAGTACCTGTGCCGTGTTATGGACTGTTTTGGGCTTTCCTGATAAAATTGGTTTATCATACTGGTTTAACGTAGATCAGCCATATTGTACTTAACTAAATAAAATTATTAACAAATCTAAGTAGAATTATTTTAATATTTAAAATGGGACATTATCGCTCAGATTTGCGGTTAAAGTAATGGATTTAAAAAGGTCCATCGAAGGGGCGAACGCAGAGCTGTTGGGGATAATAAAAAGCCCCTTTCGGGATCTGAAAGTTTTAATTAGGTCTCCACATTTTCATTACGGTCCTTTATAGTCGAAAGTTTCGAAATTGAAATCGCTTACTTAGCTCAATCTCAACCCCCGGAAATTGCAGTTGAGGGATGTCAATACATTTATCGGGTGGCAGTACGGAGAAGTTATAACGTTGCTATCGGCTAGTGTCAGAAGGAGAGGGTGTTAGCAATAGCGAAACCAACAGTGTAGTTAGACTACACTCTATATAGAATGGTGACAGTATAAACATAATCGCATTAAAGAGAGCAAGTGAAACAGTTTTTAAAAATGTAATATTTATTGGTCATTAAAAAGTATACACTAACAAATATTTACATATTATTGATTCATTTAACATGGATTAGATATATAGGTATGTTCCCAATTAGCTTCGATCGTTTGTTGCAGGTTTTGAACAGGCAATATCATTGAAACTATTGCAGATTTTGATGATTTATGTGTCTTGAAAGTCTTACCTAAATTACTGCCTCTATCGTTTTTATTTTAGCCTAAGCCTGGGCTACAGATAGCTTGTAAATTGACAATGGGATTCAATTGCGGTTAGTTTTTTGCCATCGGAGCCTACGATCCATTTTTTAAAAAGTAATTCTTTATTGTCTTTTGTTCAAAGATGGCTTCCAGTTTGTTCAGTTTTATTGTAAAAAGTATATAAAAGTACTATTAATATTTGAAAAATAATGAAAATGGAATGGCTATCTTTTATTAAGACTTAGACCTGTGACGTAGTCTGTAATGAAGAATTACTTGAAAAATCAACGCTCATATGACTCCAATGGCAAGGAAATTTACTGGACTTATCCCGAAGTTTATCCCATCGACAATTTATATGGTCATTTTTAGGTTCAGGTTATGACATGCAGAAACATAGATGACAGAGGTAGTAAGTAATTCGAGTCTGGTTTCCGGACCCACAAACATTTAAAACCCGTAAGAATCTCGTGGATTCCATATCCAAACCCCGCAAAAAGTTATTCAATCTAATAGAGACTATCATAATTATGAAAATAATCAATACTATGTCCGTCATAGTACCAGTTCAAATGGAAGTATTATTAGCTAATAAATACACTACAAAAAAATACACAATTTTTAATTAATTCACGCACTACTTTAACAGTGGATACAGAAAAAAATAATACAATAAGTCCATTTAACATTTACTCGGAATAGATTTATACATAAGTGCATCGTAGCTTGTAATGACACATTGAAAAATTAATTCAGTAAATATTTCGCAAACATTCGCAGTCATTTGGGGGCACATCTCAGCTTCGGACATTCATGGATCCATAGACTTTTTTTCTGTTTTTTTTACAACATTTATTTATGGATTTTTACAGCCATCAAAAACAAATAGCATTTACTAAGTTGAAAACACGTAGATTATGGAATATCTATACAGAATAAAATAAATAGAGCATAGTTATTATAATTAAAAACGTTTTAATTATAAATAAATTCTGAATAGAATAAAATATGATTGATAAGTAGTCATAGAGAAAATTATGCAAATAATGTGTATATTGTTGAAATGTAATAATTTTGACGATAAAAGCGTGAATAACCTCAACTTTAAAATAACATACATTTAAAAACAATTATGATAAATCTTCATTAAAATAACTAAAGACAAATAAAAACAAAAGTGATTACTAAATGTTTAAAGTGATGCCAATTTGCTTTGTTAATATTCTAGTGTCATGTCCACCTAATTTCATAAAGAGCGGTGTCAGAAACCAAAACAAAAGACAATAAAAAAGCAAAAGTTTGTGCTACAAACTTCACGCGGTAAATCCGTTTCTATCCTATTTATAATACTTAAACTTAGTTATGTGAATCAACAGTGAATCATTTGCAGGTTGTTGAAATTCAAGGCGGTGGCGAACTGATGTCCTGCTTGAAGAGGATGGACTTCTTGCCCGGATTTGCTCTCGAAGGATACCCAAATCGTGACAGCACTGCATATGCTCAACGATATGGCATCGAAGATGCTTCCACCATTCTTCGAGGAACGCTAAGATACAGAGGTAAGTAATTCCTTCAGATTTCTTCGAAAAGATTTTTCTAAAACTTTATTCATTTTGATTTTATATAAGGTTATATGTAATGTATCGCTTAGTCGTACCTAACAGATCTCTGCCGGTTCTAAGTTAGGCTTACTTATATTGTGGTCCTAGTGGAATAACATAAGACTGTTTCTACACATCAATGATGATATAAAATAAAAGGCAAAGAATTTACAACATTTATTTATTTATTTTATTTCACGACATGGATTTTTTCAGCCATCAAAAACAAATATTATATACTAAGTTGAAAAGACGTAGATTATGGAATATACATACAGAATAAAAATAAATGTATGAAATAAATAGAGCATAGTTATAATTGAAAACGTCAAAAAATTATAATATAGGAATGATAAATAGTCATAGAGGAAATTATACAAATAATGTATATATATATATATATATATATATATATATATATATATATATATATATATATATATATATATATATATATATATATATATATATATATATATATATATATATATATATATATATATATATATATATATATATATATATATATATATATATATATATATATATATATATATATATATATATATAGTTAGGAATGCGGATAAACATTTTCACCATAGGATGTGCTCAATCTCTCCCAACTCAACCATATTATGTAAATGGTGTTTATATGACATATTATATGAAGTTATTGTAAATTAATAAATAAAATAAAATAAAATAAATAAAAATAAAATATATATATACGTATATATATATATATATATATATATATATATATATATATATATATATATATATATATATGTATATATATATATATATATATATATATATATATATATATATATATATATATATATATATATATATATATATATATATATATATATATATATATATTCTTTTTAGAATTGATCAATAAGATGATTATAAAGTAAATAATTATAAAAGCCACTTACATCGTGACGAAGGATTCCCTTGATCGGATTCGGGAATGCTTTAGGTGTTAACGAGAATGATGAATATATATATATATATATATATATATATATATATATATATATATATATATATATATATATATATATATATATATATATATATATATATATATATATATATATATATATATATATATATATATATATATATATATATATATATATATATATATATATATATATATATATATATATATATATATATATATATATATATATATATATTGTTGAAATGTAATAATTTTGTATATAAATTTTGTATATTGTAAAAATAATATACATTTAATACTAATTATGATAAATATTTATTAAAATAACCAAAGACAAATAAAAACAAAAGTCATTCCCAAATTTTGAAACTGATGCCAATTTACCCTAGTGATGTCAATTAATATTGTAGTGTCATTTCTAATAATTTCGTAAAGACCAGTATCAGAAACCAAAAAAAAAACAATAAAAAAGCACACTGGCGAATACTGTCATTTCATGCTGGATGTCGTTAGAATGCCTTCCATAAATATGTTATGCTAAAAGAAAAAGGTGCTGAAAGGTTTTCAGACAGCCATGAAATCAAAATATATTATTTTTGATATGTTCATTTTATTAAAAGAAATATTCGTTCTGGATTGAGAGTTTAAAATTATGTTATGAAATATTTACAAAAATTTATGAGTAATTTTTACAAAATAAAATAAAATTGCCTAATATTGTTTATATTTGTAAAGTTTTTTCAAATTGTATGATATTTCTCATTGGATAAAAGCGAATGAGGAAAAAATGCCACCGTGGTTAGGTTAGGTTAGGTTCTAGAATGGAGTCTAGAATGTTTTTTTTTAATTTAAGACTAGCTGGCCTGACAGATGTTGTCCTGTCCAAATTTCATCTATTTTTTATGATTGTTTTGTGAATTTATGGAAAGCTATTGGAATATCTAAACAAAGTAAAAATCGGTTGTGACACCCCAAGACTTTCCGGCAATCAGACAACCCCCCCTCCTTCCGCGACAAAGCTTCTCAACACCCCCTCTCTCTAACCACCCTTTTAAACTACACCCCTCCCCCTATAACCCTTCCTAAACCCCTCTATCCGCGAGACCCCCCCCCCCCGCCCTAAACCCCCTCCCTCCGGATTTTTCTCAAGATCTTTCAGAATTTTTTTTCAATATAATTCATTGGATTGAAATATTTCCATCCCGAGAGCATAGCGATCCAAACAAAAAAAAGAATCAACCTAATATGTCGGTCCTATTAAAAAAAAAAAGAATTACGGATATCCATCGTTCGAATAGTGAGTAGTAAAAAAGCACTCTCAGTTTTCCCGAATTTCCTAAATTTTCCAGGCAACTTTTCCAATTTTTCATTCCATTAGGACCTTATATGGACTATTACGAACATTTAAAAAAAGAAATTAGCCAAATCGGTTCAGCCGTTCAACCTAATATGTGGTTACCAACGAACAGCATTTAATTTTTATTTATATAGAAGACAGATGAATAGATGTGCCTTACATTCGACTAAGGCATTGTACTAAGCATTGTTTCAACTAATTTTGCACTATTACGATACTGGTATCTAACTATCTGGGAACTAGTGGAGCACGGCGGTGGATATACCTTCTTTTGGAAGGGCACTGCCGCGTCGGAGCCCAGACGATCTGGCGTTGGATTCGCGGTCAAAAACAGCATCGCAAACAAGTTGGAGGAATGTCCTGTTCACATCTCAGACCGCGTTACCTCACTGCGCCTTCATTTAAGCAATAAAAACTTCCTCAACGTGATTAGCTTGTACGCGCCAACTCTGGACAAGGAAGACGATGTCAAGGAGAAGTTCTATGAAGAAGTAACTCAACATTTGTCTCAGATACGACCCAAAGAACAAGTTTTACTTCTAGGCGACTTTAATGCGCTAGTTGGACAGGACTACGAAGCGTGGCCTAAAGTTCTTGGAAGGCATGGAATCGGCAATATGAACAGCAATGGCCAGCTTTTGCTCAGTCTGTGCTCGTTATTTGGACTAGCAATAACTAACACTATGTTCAGACTACCACCGAAATATAAAACCACCTGGATGCATCCAAGATCCAAGCATTGGCATCTGATTGACTATGCTATAGTCCGCCAAAGAGACATCTCTCAGGTGCACGTCACTCGCGTCATGCGTGGGGCGGACTGCTGGACGGACCACAGACTCGTCATTACCAAGCTGCAACTTCGCCTACACCCACCGCGTAGGACCGAGAGAGTTAAAGGTGTTAGCCTAAACCTACAACACCTAGAAAATAAAGAAACGCAGCAAAGATACGTCTCTGCAATGAACCTAGCGCTGAGTACACTTAACGTTGAAGACGGTGATTTTCAAGCCAACTGGAACCTTCTCTCTTCTCATGTACTAGAAACAGGTACTCAGATCCTGGGCATTAAAACTCGGAGAAACGAGGACTGGTTCGACGAAAATGAAGAGATACTATCAGAGGCAATTAAAAATCACCGAGAACTACTACGTCGGCAACATCACGGACGCCAGCACCATAACATCACAGATGAGCTAAAAAGAAGTGGAACTGAGCTACGTAGACTGACTAGGCAAACTAAGGACACTTGGTGGCAAGAAAAGAGCCAACACATGCAGTGGTTAGCCAATACTAACCAACTCGGCGACTTCTACTCAGAACTGCGGAAGCTGATTGGTAGTACCCAGCGATGTAGCGTTCCCCTTAAATCCTCTGATGGTTCACATCTGCTGAAAAGCAAGGAAGATGTGCTGAAGAGATGGGCGGATCACTTTAACACCTTGCTCAACGTGGATCGATCTGTGGACATGCAGCACATCGGCTTAATTCCTGCGCTGCCTAGTGCTGTTGAGCTAGACGACCCACTCTCTTTGAAAGAGGTAGTTACAGCCCTAAAAGAACAGAAGAATAAGAAGGCGACTGGCATTGACAACTTACCAGGAGAGCTACTGAAATATGGAGGCGATGAGCTGCACACGAAGCTATGGGCATTGTTCGGACGAATGTGGGTCGAAGAACGTGTACCAGCAGACTTTAAAGTCTCTCGCATCTGCTCGCTGTACAAGAACATAGGCGACCGTTCTGACTGCAATTCGTACCGCGGAATATCACTTCTCTCTGCTCCTGGTAAAGTGTTCGCCCGAATACTTTTAAACCGACTGATGACCCTGTCGGAGAGGATTCTACCAGAAACCCAGTTCGGATTCCGTCCAGATCGAGGAACCTGTGAAGCTATCTTCTCCGTTCGTCAAATACAGGAAAAAAGCAGAGAACAGGGTCAAAATCTGTATCTATGTTTTGTTGACCTAGAGAAGGCATTTGACAGCGTATCAGGTGAAGCCCTGTGGAAGATTCTGGAAAAGGTTGGATGCACTGAGAAATTTGTCAGACTGATTCGACTTCTGCATGATGACATGGAATGCTGTGTGTCAGTCAACGGTGAACAAACAGGGTTCTTTCCTGTAAGCTGTGGCGTGAAACAAGGCTGCGTGCTTGCGCCTACCTTGTTTGCCTTATATTTCGCAGTTGTAGTCCGTGATGCTCTGCAACACATCTCAGAAGGTGTTAGAATTCGTTTTCGCACAGATGGCTCTCTTTTTAATCTGGCAAGACTTAAAGCCCACACAAAAGTATCATACGCCACGATAACGGATATAATGTATGCCGATGATCTATGCTTCGTAGCCGAAAGCCCAGATGGCCTGCAAAGGTTAATGACTAACCTCGACGTGTCATGTAAGAACTTTGGCCTAAAAATCAGTGTGAAGAAAACCGAAGTGATGGCCAACACACTTAATGAAGAACCTATATCTATTAAGCTCGGAGAGACTCCTCTGAAGCAAGTGGACAAATTCAAATACCTTGGAAGCACTATAACAGCAAAATGTGACCTTGACTCTGAATTGAACGGGAGGATAGGAGCTGCTTCTGCAGCTTTCGGTAAACTCCGTAGCAAAGTCTTCAGCTCACACGACATCAAGCTGGGAACAAAAGTGTCTGTCTACATGGCGATCGTCCTCCCAAACCTCCTCTACTCGTCAGAGACATGGTGCCCATACCGAAAGCACATTCGCGCACTTGACAAATTCCACCTTCGATGCCTACGCGACTTAATGAACATCAAGTGGTCGGACCGTGTGAGGAACACGGAAGTTCTTCGACGCGCTAAAGTCAGCGGAATAGAAGCATACATGATGCGACGACAGCTGAGATGGTGCGGACATGTCTCCCGTATGCCTGATGAGAGAGTGGCAAAGCGTATCTTTTACGCTGAACTAAAGAACGGCAAACGGAAACAAGGCGGCCAGCTACTCAGATACAAGGATACTCAGAAGAGGCATATGAAAAGGTGCAACATTGAACCCTCTCAGTGGGAGAGTAAAGCGAAAGATCGCCCAGGATGGAGACTGCTAGTGCAGAGCAATATAGATGATTTTGAAAAGAAGAGGCTGCTCGACTTAGATGCCAAGCGCGACGAGCTAAAGGCCCGACCACCGGCGGCCATAAAGTATAATTACGTCGATGGTGTCTTGACTTGCGCCAAATGTGCACGCACATTCAAAGCCAAGATCGGCTACATCAGTCACTTGAGGGCTCACCAGCAAAACCCCCAACAATAAAAAAAAAAAAAAAAAGAATCTAGAATGCAATCGCTATGGCCGAATACGGCTAGAAGGATATATATCTAACTATGATGTTTCATAACAATGTGTTTGTTTATTCGCGAGTAATAATTTGCGTTGGCATGAGTCGAAATATTTCGGAGGATTAATGACTTATCCGACAACTGTATTGAATTGACTTCGACTTCGTATTGTATACATATTGAATTGCTTAGAAATAGTGGTATATACACCCGCTTCATTCCTTCTCAGTATAAAAATGTTTGTAACCCTTGCTTTCGCCGCTGCCCCGCTCACACGCCGTTCACACGCGCAGGATGATCACGTCAGATACCGGTTTCCATACTGCATTTTCACTAGACAGCTATGCTCGCCTATATCGTCTGCCTACCCTGATCGTACTAATTCTATTGTTTTATATTTAATAATTTATTTATCACTCACAATGCTACTTACTAAATAAAATTAATCTCCGTGTTTCTTCCAAACTCAATAGATTTAACCCTGCTCTTCATGTTCCTCATGCTGGTACCAACTATAGGCAAAATGCATTTCTGTGGCGAACAAGTGACAATTTCAATGATTTGATTAAACGCTTTGACTTTGATATATTCTGTACGAGTATTATTAACTCAGCTAGGCAGCAGCTGAACAGTGAATTCCTTAGCATTAATTGTTGAATAATTTTTGTGTATTTTTAATCGATAGCTTTAATTGAAAGGTCACATATGTTTCTACAACGTTACTTAAACGTGAAAACCTTTAAGTAGCTCTCTATTATCCTACTCCTCTTTTTGTTAAATTATAATTAGCTGTTGGTTTTCCTAAAAATAAATAAATAAATAAACTTTTGCCTATAATACAGAAAACTAAAGTATTTTTCTTATATGGTAGACACGACTACCGGCGTAGGCAAATCGTTTTTAATGGATTAATCGGTTTTAGATTTTTTGTCTTGAAGGTTATTAAAAGCTTGAGATAGAAGCGGAAGTTTTGAAAATTAAGGGGGCTCGCAGCTTAAGTCTAAGTTTGTGTATTACATCGAGATTTAAACCGTTTCTGCATTCGAGAATGTTAGGTTCTTAAGCCTACGCGAGAGTACAATACATGCCGTTAATCTGAGCGAGGCCAAGCTATTGCTAGGGGTACGAACAAAATGAAATGAATATTTCAGGACGAACTGCATTGCTCCGCTGTTGATGCAGATGTAAAATTCAGCACGTACATGCGCGGTTTCGGTGCCTTTTGGAAACCGCCCACCAGTTTTGCATGCAAACAGTTTTGAAACTGTATCCGGCAAGTGTTTGGGTAAACAGGCTGCGGGTTGACGTCGATTGAATGGGTGGGAGAACGTGGAGGGAATCTATTTCGTAGGGTAGCTACAGTCATAGATTGTAAAAATAAATACATGATCTTACAACAGATGTGTCATGCATTTGTAAGTTACCTACTGTCTATCTAAAGGAACAGTGAAATCTATCAAGGATATGAAATCGGAGACTATCGTGGCTCTTTGATATTACAAATATGTTTAAAGCGGATTTACCGCGTAGTTTGTAGCACCCTACGTTTCCGAGTTAGGGAGCGTCCATTGATTCCGTGAGGTGAATTTGACGATTTTTCGACCACCCCTGCCCCTCTTGTGAGATTTCGTAAGATTTGGCTCTACCCCCCCCCCCCCCCCCGCCCCCCCGCCCCCCTCTAATCCCGCTAGAGATTAATAAAGTGCGTATTTTTAGTGTAAATACGTTTATCTGTGATTGATTGCGTTGGGTTTATTTAAAAAATATATAATTTGATTATTTATTTTTATTTAAGACTGTTATTTTAGATTTAGGACTAATAAAAAATATAAAGTACTAAAATTCGTAAAACCGCGATAAATATTATTGTGTAGGATTTAGCCATATTGTAGGGGAAAAACATGTTTACTTAATTTTACTTCAAACGTATCAAATACGTCAACAAACGATATCTAACCATATGAAATACGGCATAAAATGTTCTTTTCAATTAATTTTTTAATTAAATATACAGTCTTTTGGCTCTCTTGTAAAGCCATCTTTGATAAAGGACGATTGTAATCTTAACTATCAATATATGACGTAATGCTCGAGAAAGATGAGTTCATTTATAATTTCTTATTTGATGTTATTTATACACGTCAGTTATTACAACGCTGAATTCGTACAATACCAAATAGAGACAAATCAAAACGATACATACATATTAAACTTAATAACTTAAATTTAAAAGGTACTCAATAAAATGAAAAATACCTTTCCACTCAATAAAAACATGGCCGATGAGTTATGTTTTCAGGCAGCTCTTACATAATTATGTAATTTGGACGGAGCATTTAGAATATTATCACTAAACTTATTATTTATTTGGGGTTGGCATATTCACTCCGACATTCACTCGTCGTATGACTTCGACGTATGACTCACCTAGCTCAAATTATTTCGAAATATTATTGCGGTGGTGATCACCGTTCACTTCAATATTACTCGCAAGCGATAAATAATTCATACTTTTTAATCAACCAAATTTAATCCTGTAAGCAATATCGCACTCCAAACAATTCCCTCCTCTGAACGCAGCGATCCGAGAATCGCTTCTATCGACTGAATTTTTGTCTGTGTCTTATCTGTTGTGAAAACACACAATCATATGGATTAATCTATGGTATTATTTCATATCATACGACTCGGGTGGTCGGGCCGCGTAATCCAAACCGATCTCTGCGGAAGAAGGCATACTTCTACAGAGCCTGTATTGCAAATGAAACGCGCAAAGTTTACGACCTACACCCAGGATATATTATGGCAGTCACCCAAATCCCGGTCAGCTGTCCTTACATATCACGCAGAGTGAGATTTCAGCATCGATTATAGCCATGGCTATCACATTGGATGGATCATCCGATATAACATTAGACAATCAATATAGGGAGCTAATAGGCCCTTGCTGAGTTGGCCACGAATACCCATTTTGTTCAGGGTTGGTCACAATATTGAGTCAACACCCAGCCGGTGCCCTCCACACATGGAGTGCGAGCCCGGGTAGGACTCTGGCCTTAGGTCTGGTTTCCCCTAGGAGTCAATCTTCTGGCGCTCCTGGACGGTCTGCGCACCGTGCGGCGTAAGCCAATCGATTGTGCATTCTGACTAACAGTCGTGGGAGTCTGGAATCTGTACTGTTCACTATAAAGCGGGGGTGGTTGCTGACCTTACGGCAACTGCCCTTGAAACGACCATCGGCTACCCGATTCCGGGTGAACAGCCGGGCAAAGAATGCCGTGGTCCGCGATAGATTCGGTTTATACCGTTTCACCACTTCGTAAGGGAGAGGACCGCGCAAGCGACCTCGAACTCGTAACCAGTCGAATTACCGGAGTAATCTGGTCGCAACTGGAAGTAAGGGCTTGAGTGTAAGCCCGCTGGGTAACACTCCTGGCTATCTCGCGGTTAAGGCGTTGGCCTCTTACGGGTTTGTGGCCGAGCTAGACGGTGGACTGTTTTTGTCCTAAGTCTTCTGCGCTCACTCCAGGGAGATAGAACGACTAATCGTTAAAACTTCCTGAGGTGACGGGCTCGCCCGCTGTAGTCGACATCTCTAGTTGACGAGAGTGTGATCGAGAGTGATTAGTATGAGTGTAAGCCGGCTGGGTGGCATACCTGGTTATCTCGCGGATAAGGCGTTGGCCTCTTACGGGCATGTGGCGGAGCTTGACGGTGGACTGTTTTGTCCTAAGTCTTCAGCGTTCATTTCACGGGAGATTTTATTATTATTTTTTATTTATTTAGGTACATAGGATTAGGTATACAGTTCATTCGTAGGTCATGTAATCATATAATCATATAATAATTATATAAATTATTTAATAATTAATATAGGGAGGTTTAACACATCTTACATGACCTTTACTGCCAATAGCACATCTAACTAGGCGATAATTTGGCCCGTCTCTAGATGTGCATATTTTTATGCAATTTTAAGAAATGAAGTGTTTTTTTTTTTAAATAAATTATTTGGACCCACCACCTGTATATATACATAAATATACCAATTTTATAAAAAATATAGCTATGTAATAAATATATATATTTATAGTTGTAATTTAATAAAATTTAATTAAGAAAAATAGATAAGTGATACTAAATAAATTGTCGTGCGTTGCAAAGAAGTTGATCAGATTTTACATATCCCTTGTTAAGTAGCCATCTATTAATGTTTGCTTTAAATATTTTTATGTTAGGATAATTTTTCATGTCTTCACTAAGGGAATTATATAATTTTGGGGCTATGTAGAATATATGTCTCTGGGCAAATGTTGTCCTGACTGACGGAATTATATAATTGATACTCGCGGACATTCTTGTGTTCAGATTGCTTTGAGTTCGGGCGTGGTCATCTCTAGATTTGTAGAATGCAAGAAGCGCTTGCTTAATGAATAACTGTTTAGCTGATAGCACATGGGATTGGGAAAATAACAAGGCAGATGGATGACGTCGGTTTTTCCTGTGAATTACTCTCAATAATAATTTCTGCGCTTTTGTCAATCTATCCAGATTATCATTAGTAGTAGCGCCCCATGCCGCGACTCGTTATAGAACGATCATTTCGTTAAAACTTCCTGAGGTGGCGTGTTCGCCTGTTAAAGTTGACAACTCTAGTATACAATCAAGTGCTGTTTTAATAAATGAAATTTTACATACGTGAATATTGATTATTTTCTGATTTATCATTGAAGAGAAAACTTTCAAAAGGTATTCAGCCTGCATTGCACATACACGTACTACTGCGGTAAACTATACTTCCGAATCATATTAATTTAAATTTTATTCGCTTTTTCATAGTGACAGTTGTGTACACGTTTATTTTTGCTACCATATTACATATTTAATTAAACGTTTTTTTTAATATTAATAATACTTAGTTTCTTACAATATACTATTCTACAAAGTATTCCAAGATGTCTGGCTATAATGTGAGCTATTTTTTATCTGTAACTCTAATGTCGTTTTGCTACAACCAAACATTTATGTTTTAGTTTGAACCTGAAGACATGATAAAAAATCTATTGGAAATGGTAAAAGAGAAAAACGCTAATTGAAAAACTCAAAATTGAAGTCATAAAATTAATCAAGGAGGCGAAAGATTTGAATAAAACGACTAAAATTAAGGTTCTACAAAACATCAAAATTATACACTATAAACAGCCACATAAAATTTAATTTTAAATGCCTCCTATTATTTTTCTTTATTAAATATGATTTATTATTTGTATTTTTTTATAATAACGTAATAAGAGTATTACTATTTTTTTGTGATAAAGACTAGCTGAACCCGGCCACTCTCCGCGGTGGCTCAGTCTGATACGAAATGAACGGGAAACGCACCAATGTCGAAGCGAACTGAAGATTTCAACGTTGTGTCAACATCTCATTTTACTATAAAACACGCGTTGCAACGCAACCTATAAACACGCAATGCAACGTCTCAAAATTTCAAGTCAACCGTCTTGATGACAAAATAAAGGAAATAGAAAATACCATTTTATTCAAAAAGAATATTAAAAAATGGCTTCTTGACGACATAGGTCGTTCAAGGACAGAGAACGAACTTCTGCAAGTCATATCTTAAAAAAATATATATTTCTGCATAACTTTACTATTATACTATATAATACATATATAGTATAATAGTAAATATTATACTATATATATTATATATTATAATATCGCACTCATAATCTATTTGCGGAGCCGTCCTCGCGCACCAACCTAAGTCGATGGAGTCTGCTTACACGAGCTTTGCGGCACATAAATGCGCTATGTTCGACAGCGCCAGACTTTGATATTTTTACAGCGAGCCCGCATCTCTTCAAAGTGTGGGCATTGCGCTACTTGTTTATGGCAGAATAATATAAACTGTTTTCACTCTTATGTACTGTAAGTTTGTAAGTTTGTAAGTTTTTCTATTCTTAATGCCGGTATTTGTATTTAACGCTTATTTAAACATGTTATGTATGTACTTGTAAGAATTCTATTATTTTTTTTATATTTATGTGTATATTGCATATCAACGGATTGGTAGAAACTGTAATGTTGATTTGTTATGAAATAAATAAATAAATAAATAATATAAGATAATAATCAAAATGTAATATATTGTAATATAATGCAAAAGAATAATACTATAATATATTTAGATCGTTATATTTATATATTTGTGTCTGTATGTATATGTATGTGTGTATGTATATATGTATCTATATGAGTACCTACGTCAGTTAGGCTTCTCCACCTAAGTCAGGAAATAAGTCGTATGCCCAGATACAGGCTATATTTGGCCTAGTTGGGTATACGCTGAGCATGGTCATGTGAATGTGGGCCGTTGGTTCTTTGCACCATTACTTGGTATGACCATTTTTATGTGTTTTATAATTATGTTTGAAACAAATAAATAAATAAAAATAAATCAATCGACTGCTTTTCGAGTTTTGCAAGCCAATAATTGTCATGCATAGATATAAATCTATTCCACATTATCGATTTCTAGATAGAACAAATATTGTACATCACTTCTTTAGATTCCGAAATAATCAATTATTAAGTTTTGAAATTGGCATTTTTCTCCGACTTCTCTGATATTTTGTATGATATGTCGAGAACTATGCAACCGATTTTGATCTCGTGAAGCCTATAACTGATGGGAATAGACCAGAAATATATGGACTAAATCCATTGAAAATTTAGTGCTTCTTGAGTTATTAAAGCACAGACATGACCAGGCAGATATATACATTTTGCATTTTATAATAAGTAAAGAAAAGGGATGGGATGTCAAATATTGTGACGATTATTCTGGTGAATTTGATGAAACACCCTGCCTATGCCGCCCTGCCTATTATCTTAATGCTAAGCTCGCTACGCACGAGTGAAATTAGCAGCTCATTTCGCGCTTTGTTTCCCGTGGTTACACCTGCGAGGGTGCGGCGTGGCAGCGTAGGGCGGAACCGCCGAAAGAACCGCATTAATTATAAAGTTTTAACGAGCGACATCAACATACATTACATAACACAACGCCGGAATGTAGCTCGTCTCAACCCGGGCGGCGCGACGCCCCCGCCGGGTTGGTGAATTTTATAAATGAACAGTAGCCGAAAGTTGAAGGGTGGTGCCGGTGGAAGGGTGCGACTTTCGCGGGTTAGAACAACTGCTCTTCTTAGCGCAGCCTCAATATTCACACATTAGAAGTAGCGGCACGTGCTGCGCCGTAGCGCCAATTCAATTATACCTCAGCGCGGCTCTACAGCGACCGGAACCCTAGGGATACCCTCCCACGCGCCCTTCTAACGACAGAGACCCAATTATGTATAAATTGTGTGGCAAAATCACTGCTGGACAGGTAGATAGATATATAAATGAGACTAATGAATAGATTATTTAGAGCAGTTTGGCCATGTCGACTACAACGGGCGAACCCGTCACCCCATGCTGGTATAACGATATATGATCGTTTTTTCAGCCGTGGGATGAGCGTAGAACTTTTAGACGATGCCAATCCACTACCTATCACCGCCAACTAGCCCGTCAGAGACCAACCCTTACCGCCAGGCCCTGGGTAGTTAACCAAGCGCCCACGATACCAGTTATGGCCAGATTTCTCTGGCCTCCCGACTGCATACAGGTTCGAGGCCTCTTGCGCCTCCTCTGCCTTACGTAGCGGTGATTCGGTTACTACCGCGGACTAAGGAATTCTTCACCCGATATCGGGTAGCCGATTGGTCGTTTCAAGAGCAGTTGCCGTAAGATTAACAAACACTCCTGCTCTAAAGCAAACAAAGCCGTTACCAGACTCCCCCGGTTATCAGTCGGAATCAGTCAATTGGCTGACGCCGTATGGTGCGTAAACCGTCCAGGAATGCCCGAAGGATACCCTCCACGCTGGGGAACTGGCCCACAGACACAGAATCTTACCGTCTCGCACTTCTGCTTGGAGGATACCGGATGAGTGCTGACCTGTGAGTTGGGCCGACCCTAAACACATGGGTCATAATGGCCTAACAGCACTAGGCCCACTAACTCCCAGGTAGGACTCTGTGTCTGCGGGTCTTTTGTTATTGATTATTTGAAGCAGTCTATCACAGTTATATCACTCTTCTGGTAATTGCTGTTTAGTGGCGCTTAATAACCCGGAATGCCTGGGTAACCGACAGTCCGGTCGATTGTCAGTTGGTTACTCACGATAGGTTATTTGTACTATTTTTAAATTAATAATAGATGATATGAAAAAAAATACACAACATTTTTTGTAGATAATTTTCTAAGATATTTTTTTAATGTAGTGCATAATTTTGATATCGCTAACAGTTAGCAACTGAATCGGAGTGCCATTTTCCAGGATGGCGCCTCGGGCGCAACAGATTGATTAGGCGACTTTTAGTATATTTAACAGTACACCTCAATGAACATCTTTGCAAAGTTTCAAAACATTTTTAGCTATTTCCGTCAAATGTCGATTTTTTTCCCTATTTGACTGGGCTATTTAGGAGACACAAAATAACGTAACCTGTAAAAAATGACATTTATTACTGAGAAATGTACTGCATTGTCAAATAATATCCTACAATTTTGGAATCATATATTAAGTTGAAACCTCTAAAGGCGACTGCGTGTGCTACTCTTGATACACGCTAAGTCTGTACGACAAAGGGACGCGATACTCTATTTTATATATTTTACTTTCTTTTAATTATTCATTATATGAATGAGTGCCTGGTCGCTCTTTCTGATGCTGCGCGGAAACCAGGCTTCCAATCTTAAGTCGATTTTTCCTCAGCGGACAAAAGAGTGGAGAAACAGAAATATTACTATTTAACAATTTATTATTTATTTAATTAATTATGCAGAGACGCTTACCAATGAGTGACGACAGTGTTATCGAGAGTGATTTCAAACATGACAAATTGCGGTTTATAAATCCAACATTTTGACTTTGGAATTTCGGAATGACGTCAGACGGTACATTTGTATATTGAAAGTAATGGATCTTGTTACCTGAGGCTGGGCTTCTATCGTAGATTGTAAAAGCCATTGTTGGTAGCTTTAACACTGGCTGAGATAATACACAGTAACATATCTATAGTCGCCGCCATACAAACTGATGACTGGACCAAAAATCATTAGATTCATGACATCCCTTTCGCACTTTCATAACGTTACGATCCCTCACTCAGATCTGTAGTAAAGGTCATGTCATGTCATGTCGCAAAAATAAATATCGATAAAATATTATGATATGATAACTATTATGATATCATAAATATAAATGTGTCCGTTATGCTGAAAACCTACAGAATGATGACTTAGCGAAAGCACGTTTAATGGATATCCGACCTCTTATTATCAACTTTCATGAAGATGATAGTGACAGCGAAGACGAATTTTAACCCTTTAATTTTTTAAACTGTATTGTAATACTGTAAAATATAAAATATTGTAAACTGCTCTACTCAGTAGTTATTTCGTGTCAAAATTCCATATTAATTAACTATTTTATAGCATCAAAATTATGTGTGTACTCTCTGAATACCGTTGCCAATAGCGTTGTAAAATACTCAAAACAGGCTCCGGTATACACGTAGTACACTGACAACTAGGCAACGAAATATAATATGTTCACATTTTAAATTTATTTTGATTGATGAATTGATGTGCTTTGTTTGCCGACAGCATGTCTACCTGCCTACTTTTCTATAGTGCTTGAACCTATTAGTAAATAGAATAGAATAGAATAGAATAACTTTATTGTGCTATAAAAACATAACTTAATGAATATTACGCTGGTTTTATAAAAAAGACAATTTATGCACAAATGGCGGACTTATCGCTATAGCGATATCTTACAGTCAACCATTTGATAAAATAATTCCTAATTTTCACCGTACAATACACAAAGAAGTAGTAAAGTTAAATTTAAAATAAACTTATACAGATACATGTCAGTAACTTATGCTAAGGTTGCCCAGGGAAGGATAAAGGAGAGGACAAGGTGAGGTATTTGGTTAGTGGCTGTGTAAAAATAGATGTTTCTTCAACAATTTTTTGAAAGTATGCAGCGAAGGTGCATGCCTGATAGAGTGAGGGAGCTGATTCCATAAACGAGCAGAATGAACTGTAAAAGAGTTCGTGTAAACAGAAGAATGATGTATCGGAATAGCGAGTGTGTTATCCCGGCTTGATCGAAGTGGAAGACCGTGGCCTCCCAAAGGGTGGAAATTCTCCTTTAGATAGGAGGGTGAAGTGGGGTTATTGAGTATGTTGTAGAGTAGCGACAACGTATGAAAATTTCTTCGATTGCGAATAGGAAGCCAATGAAGTTGCTCACGAAAGCAGCTAACGTGGTCGAACTTTCGCAAATTAAAAACATACCTGAGTAAGATATTTTGCAGACGCTCCAGCTTATTCAAAATAACCTCACTGGCATCTATATAACAAACATCACCGTAGTCAAGTATAGGCGTTAAGAGTGTGGACACAATCATTTCTTTATGTGACATGGGGAGAAATCTTTGAAGCCGCCGGAGACTATGAAAACCATGGAAAATGCGACGACTTACTTGGTTTACTTGATCTTAGTAAATAAATAATATTATAACATATGCCTAATAAACAACAAAATATAATAATGATATTGAATTTAAATAAATCTTTTATCGTCAAGCGACCGGCCCTACGCTCAATGGCAGGTACGGGGCCGGTCATCAGTTTGTATGACGGCGACTATAGACAGGTAGCGGAGTTTGTTTGTACGCTTCACTAAGGAACCCTGAAAACACACGTTGAAGCATTTTGCATGTTTATTACAGGTTTCGCCGAATGCGTCAAAAGTCTACAAATAATGGGATTGATCGACCCGAACAGCCACCCAATGCTACACCCAGACGGACCCGAGATTACATGGGTAAGTACATTTTATTGCCTACTTAGCTCTTTGCGACTCAGAATGGCGCCATCAATAACTCAAATAGAGCTGAGATTAACCCGTTTGCAGCGCCGCATTACACAACCTTTGATATCAGAGCGCAGACTTTGGTATCCGCAGGGGGCGGTGGCGAGCGGTATCGGACGATTTGGCTCGATTTGCGAAATGGCCTCGTAAAGAAAAGGGTCCTGAGTCCACAATTGGCGTAGTCGACGTCCGCAAGGCTTGTGAGAAAAAGCCGGATCGGTTGTGGGGGGTAAGCGGCTCGCGACCTACTCGCACCCCGATGAAAGCTCGTCGCCCGCGAACGGTCGCAGCTAAGCGCCTTAACAGAGGAGGAGGTTGAAAGGGGGAGGGGGTTCATTTAACAAATGAAAATTACTCTAACGAACGCTACTCATCAAAACAGCTTAGGATATTTGAAAGTAGGTCCGGGACGCGCATTTTCTTATGCGCGTCAGTTGGAGGTAGCTCCTTGCGACGACTACATAGATTTCAAAATTCAAAATAAGTTTTCCTCAACATAAATATATTGAGTAAGTTTTATTTCCAATGGGTACCTTTATTGCCAATATTTATCCCGCTAGAGGGTGCAATACGCAGCGGCCCTGGGAGGTGTGAAGTGAGCGACGAATCGCGCGTGGCATTAAATCAATCGCTCGCGTGGTGCTGGTTGTGTTCTAATGGTGTCTCGTGCAGTTAGGCCACTAAGACCTACCTCGTTCCTTGAGGTCGGATTAACTTACGGTTCAGCTCCTATCCAGTAGCCTCCTCTAAAAGGATCTACCCCGGTAAGGACTCTGTTTCCCCTGCCTCTCATTGCATGCATAGTGGATCAGTTTCCCCTGGGGGGTGACCTTCGGGCGCTACGAGGCGGTTTGCGCACCGTGTGGCGTCAGCCAATCGACTGTGCACTCCAGCGAATAAGACGAGGAGTCTGGAAACGATATACTGTTTCCTAAGCATTGGGACCTGTTGTCAGCCACTCTTGAAATGACAATTTGGCCACCGAATCCCGAGTGGTATAATGGGCAAAGGACGCCACGGTCCGCGATGAATTCAAACCGAATTATTGCTGAAAAAACAATAGGCAGGGGCCGCGCAAGCGACTCCGGACCCGGGACCAAACAGTAGGACGAAGAAATTCTGATAAATTTGGTAGTGAGGGCGCGAGGCTGACTGCTGGTTCGACTACCCGGTGCCACGCAATAAGGCGCTGGTCTCTCACGGGCTAGTTGGCGTAGCTAAATGGTGGACTGTTATGTCCCTAAGTTCTAAGTTCATCTCTAAGTCCCTAAGTTCATCTCAGGTTGAAAGAACGATAAATATATTTATACTTTCCTGAGGTGACGGGTTCGCTCGTTTCAGTTGACCACACTCTCCTTGGCCCTGCGATCGCCGCTAGCGCCATCTACAAAAAGTTTTGCACACAAATTAAAAAAAATACTACCATTTTTATTTCTGACGTTTTTTTTTTTTTTTTTTTTTTCTGTTTCATACATTTATGGGGGAGCTAATGGGCCCTGTTGCAGATTGGCAACGAAGACCTATGTGTTCAGGGTCAGTCATACTCACGGGTCAACACCCATCCGTCGGCCTCCACGCAGAAGGGAGAGCCACGGTAGGACGCTGGCCTGCGGGCCAGTCTCTTCTAGGAGTTGACCTTCGGGCGCTCTTGGACGGTTTGCGTGCATTCCGACTAACAGCCGGGGGAGTCTGGGAACAGAACTCTTTCCTATAGAGCGGGGGTGGTTGTTAACCTTATGGCAACGGCTCTTGAATCGACTATTCGGTCACCCGATTCCGGTTGAATAAGCCGGGCAACAGATACCGTGGTCCGCGATAGATTCGGTGTACACCGTATCACCGCTTCATAACGGAGAGGACCGCGCAATCGACCTCGATCCTGCAACTAGTCGGGAGGCAGGAGGTATCCTGAAGGTTAATTCCAGACGGAGATATCCTTCCAAACTAGTAGTCAGGGGGCAAGGCTGCCCGCTGGTTACCATTCCCGGTTCCTCGCCTTCAGGCGTTACACTCTGACGGGCAAATTGCGTAACTATACTGTGGATTGTTTTTCGTCCCAAGTCTTCTGCGCTTCACGCTAGATAGAACGATCTAATATTGTTAAAACTTCCTGAGGTGACGGGTTCGCCCGTTGGAGTTGACAGCTCTAGTTATTTCGTACATTCAATTTGAGATTATGGAAAGACACCAATATAGAAAAAGTCACATTATTTTTCGTCGAGTCGTCATTCAGTGCCCGGCGTCCGTCCCGAACGGTCGCCTGCTCCGCTCCGCCGCCCGCGCTGAATATTGCCGCCGCGAGTCGACCGTCGAGCGCCGTCTCCGGTCCTCGCCGTGAAGTTCGTGCCGTCGAGTATCTCCGGTTCGAAATGCAGTCTGCTGCCAACTCCGCCGAAGCTGCTGCCGCTCCGCACTGCCCACCAGTGACTAGGGGCCTGGACATGCCGCTCATTCCGATCGCGACACCGAGGAAACGCGTGAGAGACCCCGCGTCTCCAGAAGATGAGCGGCCGAGGGAGTCGCAGCGCCGCCGAGCCGACTCCTTCGTCGATCATAAACAGATCTTCGACTCGCCGGAACCCTCGGACACCGAAGACGAGCCTACCTACGCCCAACTAGCGGCTAGGAAAAGCCCGACGCCGTGCCGCAGCGCCGCAGCACCACAGCCGCCCACGCCGCTTCTGCCGAAGCAGGCGCCGCACCCCTGACCCATTGTCGTGGACAAGCTCGATAGGTGGCCCGACCACCTGAAGGCTCTTCGCGCGAAGTTGGGGCGCGCGCCGAACGTCGCACCGCTCGGACGCGGCGGTGGCCTCAGATTCCGCCCGGCCGACGACGCAGAGTACCGCGTCGTCCAGGCCTACCTTCACACCCTTGGCAGCTCGGTGGCGTGGCACACCTACACGCCGCCGATAGAAAAGGACGCCAAGATAGCTATTCGGGGCCTCCCGGCTAACACGACCCAGCAGGAGGTCATCGTAGGGCTGGCGGCCAAAGACATCGAAGCAACGTACGCGCGCCTGATCCATGGAGGGCGGCGCGCGCTGTTCTTCGTTGTCATTCGGAAAAACGTGGGCTGGCGCAAGGTATTTAGTCTCCAGGACATCTGGTACCTGCCGGTCACCATCGAGAGCTGGAGAGGCCGGAACGGGCCTAAGCTGTGCCACCGCTGTCAAAAGTTCCGGCACAGCAGCCACAACTGCCACCGGCCGCAGGTATGCGTTTGCTGCGGCGAGGAGCACGCTGCCAAAAACTGCCCTCGGCCAAAGACCGCCCGTGTAACCTGTGGAAACTGCGGGCAGGAGCACCCCGCCAACAACCGGCGCTTCCCCGGCTTCCTGGCGGAAAGTCAGACGACGCGGAGTCAGCAGGGAGCTCCGCGAGCAGTAGTCCCCGCTCCTCCGCGAGCTCCACCGCGAAGCGCCTCTCCGGGCGCTTCGATCGCAGCCGCGCCTACGTCGCCTCCTCCACGCCCAGCGCCGAGGAAGACGCAGGCGAAGCCCCAGCCTGCCGCCGCCCCTACGGAGCCCTTGTCGTGGAGGAAAAAGCCGGCACCACCGGCCAATCCACAGCAGCCAGCTGTGGAGAGGAAGTCGAACCGGCGGCGCCGATCGAAGCCATTACAGCAGCAGCCATCAAGGCCCCATCCCAAGCAGGTGGAGGGGATGGAGGTCGAGGCGACCGCCCAGTCCACCAGCTCCCAAACGCCCACAGCAACCACAGCGTCCGCATGCACGCAAACGGACGAAGCGAGTGCGACTACACCGCCCCCACAACCCCAGCCAGAAGAACAAGAAGCGCCAGAATACCTGGACGAGATGCGATTCATCGCGAGCGACGAACTGGTCATGATGGACGTAACTGAGCTGCTGGAGCTCATTCGCGCGTGCCAAATCGGCACGAAGGAGCAGAACGTCATGCTGCTGAACACGTACCTTCAGTCGGACCTACCTCGTGCCACGAGACTAGCAGAAATGTTGAAGTCTGCCTCAATGTGAATAGCCCTGAGACGCCATACTCGCGAAAGCCGGGCCAGTGGGCCCGATTCAAGAGAAGCCCCACGAAAAAGCAAAATGCCTAGTGGTAGACGTCACAGGCCGTTATAAATGACCTGTCGACCGATTTCGTTGATTCGTTGATCGAGTCGTCATGTCGAACGCGAAGGCGCAATAGCTGAGCCACCGTCATATTTCCCCAACAAATTACACACGTTTAGTAGCGCCATTTGAGTTCTATGTATTACACCTGCTATAAAAGAGTCAGCTCTCTTTAACGCGATAACTTTTTTTATTTATCCCTAAAATATCAATAAAAAACCCATTTTCCATATTTGCTCCAAAACAGCTTCCAATATTTAAATATATTTTTTACGTCGTTTGACCAAATGGGTTTGGAACGCTCCTCGATAGCTATTTCTGGAAACAAATCTTGAATTTGCCGAGAATGGATGGTTTAATTATAATAAAGGTTGAATCTATATATAGAGCCATACCTTGAGTACCTTAATCTTTCGTATTCGATCTGTTGCATTTTGATTTCAAACTTACGAATTTGGAAAGGAAAATTTTGATAACATAGCTATTTCTTGAAGTTTCAAATCGTCGCCGCTATGTAATGTAGGTAGGGTACATACATACCTTGAAGGAAGTTACTCCGACTTGTATCAAACCGTGTATTATAATATCTAACTACTGTTATAATTTCCACAAAGGAATATGCCTCAGAGCTAAAAGATGTCTCAAGTAAGGAATCATAATTTGTTCATTGTCATTACAGAGATTTTTCGTCATCCTCTCCGCTTTTTTAAAAACTGTACGCCGGAAATCTCCTTTGTCTCATATCGCTTTTGTTCCTCGTATGTCTGAAGCTTCACCCTCCTCCGAAAAAAAACTGTAATTTGTTTTGATTATTAATGGGGAAAGTTCATTAGAAGCTACTATGAAAACGGATCCCAGCCCGGTGCCTGCGACTTGAACCTAACTGTGCATCTCAAATTTGTACTATATTTAGTGATAAAGGGTGTTCGCAGGAATATTTTACAGGATGTCGCAGGATAATATTACAATCATACAGCATTGTAGCATACTTGCACACATATTTATTTTTAAGGAAACGTACACCGTTTTATACTTAATGCCAGCACATATTATACAAATCTAAGGCCAATTAAAAAGTAATAAAATATAAAGTTTTTCATATCAAGATATGAAAAATACAGTTTTTACGTAAGGGGGAAGGGATAAAAAAGCCACGTTATGAGTTTAATCGATGTATATAAGATATATAATGATATATTACGTAATGTACTTACATACAGAGTGTGGTTATTTTATTAGAGCCACTGTGAATTTTAGCACTAATTTGCATAATTCAACAATTGTATTCTCCTAAACAACATGTATTTTTAAGTTTTCAGAGTTGTTGACTTATGATATGTTAAACCCACATTTAATCACAGATAATTTTAGCCATCATAATAACAGGAAATGGAACTTACTGCGTAAAATAGTGAAATTCACAATTTTTCTTCGAAATTACACTTTTTAGTCGTCACGGAGAGAATGTTTCCGGTAAGGTAAGTTTTTCGTAATCATGATTACAACTGACTACGGCGGCATGTAAATACTCATTAACTTGGATATTATATCCCTCATTTCTTTGTAAAAAAAAAACTCTTTCTGAAAAACTCATAGTTTTATAGGAAATTATATTACATATGCCTTCTGGCTTGATTAGAACTTCCAAGCCCGCCAAATACAGCAAAAATTGTAATAGATACTAGGTAGTAACCATTCAAACAGACAAAGAAATACCAATCAAGCTCGAAGGCTGTTAACCGTGTTTTTAATTTCTTCGCAGCAAGTATTTGAAGATAAATTAAATATATCCAAACATTGAAAATTTAGGTTATACGACCGAAGTTTGTTTGTTTGTTTGTTTATACTATTTATTGTGAAATGTCACAATGGGCGGGTTTATTGTCATATGACAATCTCTTACAACCAACCCTACTATGACGTGTTATATGTATGTTTGCGTGTAACATGTAAGTAAGTGTGTGTCTTGTTATTGCATTCCATCGACAGAATTGAAAATGCAATTCTGTTAATTTGATCCCAACGGAAAATGGTGACCCATCCGGGAATCGAACCCGGGACCTTACAATGTAAGATGTAAGAGTAAGTAAAATGTAAGATCAGGCGACCTAACCACTATGCCACCGGGCCGTGCCTAAGTGCTCTATAAAATTACATATATTGACCATAATTGGTACTGACTCTCAGTAAGAGAAATAAATCGAGAGCCCTGGTCTTATTAATTGGGATTCGGTAAAAGATTCTGCCAACATAATAAGGACTATCTATTTTATTTTTGATAATATTGTACAGAAAACGTGTATCATGTTGGAGGCGCATAGTAGGTCTCTCTGAGTAATTTCCGGAGGTATAAAACGATTTGAAATCGAGATGCCTCAGGAAGTACCCATTGATATTTACATTTCAAAATATATCTTATCATCAACCGCGAGTGTGAAAATCTCAGTAGGGTCGTATTGTTTTGGACTAGGTAATGTAACAGAGCTAATCACTTCTAGTATAGTTTTTATTTCGATACTAGTCCTATTTCCAACTTCCGTCGTAAGCTTCTCGGCAACTAGCTATCAAGCAACTAAATTACTTTCAAAATCGTACTAGCCGCGGTGATAGACTATCTGACTTTGGACTACAGAGATATTTTATTCACGCCGACGAGAGCCAGCCACATTTCCATTATTGGCTACAGAATAAAGAAAATAAAAGCTATGCTCTCGTATGTATATCGTTCAATTATGCTACTATAGCCAGTCAGATGGTCCTTCTAAGTACCTACCATTTGTTTTGTTCAAATTTGTGTTTCATTACCTTGATTAAAAAATCAGTTGGGTCACCCCAAGACTTTCCCGGCAAGTAACCTCTCCCCCTCCCCCTCGCCCCCTGACAACCCCCCTTACACCGACCGCCCACCTACGCCAACCACTCAACCCTTTTCCGGCGCGCAATCCCGCAACCCCCCCCGAAAGTGATTGTGTTCGATTAAAATCGCGAATGTATTTTTAAGATTTTTCTAGTCTTTTAGTGGTATTTTCGTAGTATTTTAGTAGAATATTTGTACTATATTTGAAGTATTTTTCTTGGTGTTAAAATGGTATTTTTCCAAAATGATGTTGTATTTTCTTAAATATGGTGGTGTTATGAGATATTCTAACCAAAAATATCACAATATGGTTTCGGCCCAACAAGGCCGTGTACCGAATTTCAAGTCTTTGAGTTTAATATTTCGAGATTGAAGTATGACTAGCGCGCCCCCTTTGAATCACCAACTTTTCAACTCATGAACAAATAACGCCTGCATGCCAAATTTCTGGTCAATCGGATGTAGCGTTTAGACGCTATCGTGGAGGAATACACACAGAGCCACAGACATACAGACACACAGAAGTGCGTTTACAATACTTCCCCTCTGCCGGGAAAGTAACATTTAATGGCATTGTTAAAGGCATTGATGTCAAAGGCGATAGTATAATAGTCGCCAGGGAATTATACGCGAAAATACTATTTATAGCAAAGAAACAACGATTTATAAACAAAAAAAAAACAAAGTTTATACAAAAGTACCAAAATTACTTAAGACTTGTTTTTGTGACATTGCTGGCATATCCAGTTAAATGTCAAGTAACGATCTCCATGCAAATGGCGTTTGTAAAGACCCATCAATGCTGATCTTCATACACTGAGTGGGGTCAAATTATAAAATATTCAACTCGAATACCTTAATATGAATATCCGCCTCGTGCATAAGCTATTTTAATTTTCCTCGGTTTCAAATTCCCTTCCTTTCGAACTGAAAATATTTCACGGGAAAGCTGCAAAAAAGTATTCAATTTATTCTCACTTTGTGGAAATGCTTAGTCGACTTTTTAGCCTATGGAATCGGCACTCCGCGCTAATGGTATATTTGATATTCATTATTTAATGAGGGATGATCAAAGTGTCTAGAGGATAACCGATGAATAAGGGAAAAAGGAAAAAAAATCGTTCATCTCCTTTTGCTATGTCTGTATGTCCAAACCTTATATGCCTGTGATACATGTATGCGCTCTAATAATGCAACAAGTAAATATATTAAAAAGAATAAAAATACGACTGCCGTTACAGAAAGAGAACTTTGTATTTATATATATTTTTATTACGGGTTTTTTTTATGAAATATTTGTGGTTTATGTACTTTTCATCCATATACCTACATGTATTTTTCCAGATAATACTCAATCAGAACTTTCATTTGAAACTAAACACGATATATTTATGTTAATTTATTGACATTTAGGCATATTGAAAATTATTAATTTAATATTTGGACACTTTATGTAGCCTATGACACTAACGATTCTAACAATAATACTTCTATTATGTTAAAGCATTTAGAAGTTATGGTGGAAAAAAGAAACGAAAAACATACATAGATGAACCCTGAACACATTATACTCCTTTTTTGTCAGGCATTCGTGTAAATTAAAAAAAAATATATATAGAGACAAGAGACTTCTAATAAAATATATCTCAGAACATGTCCTCAGTATGATCAATTAATTATTTTGACATTGTTGTATCCTACGTTTTCAAAAACATTAAGACATATTTCGTCATCAGGTTTGATAGTCGGATATGTGAACGTTTTTTACAACTCAATGAAAATGAGGTAGATAGTGTTTATCTTACCACCAGATGTTGCTTTGATTTAAAAAATTAATTTTCTGTTAAAAGAAAATGTGTGTCTTAACTGTGTTGTTCTTTCGAGACCATTGCCTCATATTGATAGGCCCAGGGACAGGCGAAATGCACTTCCTGTCACAACCTAACCTACTTAGGTACAAACTAACCTAATTCCAACCTAATATAATTCAACCTTACCAACCTTTCCGGGTGATTAGCATTCTTTCAAATCACCCTTCATAAATTATGTACGAATAAGTTGCCAAAACTAAAAGGTACGATGTAAACAAACAAATATCACAATATAATCGACGTATCAAGAAATTCAACGACAAATTCGGTAAAAATGCTCAAATTGGCTTTTCTTGTGAGTTTTTTTTTAATTTTATAAATATTAACCCCTCAAATGAATGGCGATTAGCTCGGGTTGCCTACGGAAAAATGTATATAAATTTATATTTACACACACATTTACATTTACACAGAGCGGGGTTTACTATAGAGCTATACCATTACTATGGAGCGGATTACTATAGAGCGGCGCACATTTACATTTATATTTACATTTATATAAATTTATACACATTTAGTATACATTTTGCCGTAGGCAACCCGAGCTGGTCGCCTCACATTTAAGGAAACATATAGCTGTTACAATAAATTTGGTATGAAATTATTAGGTTAAAAAAATAAAGCTAATTACATGTTTCCACTTCAACATTCATAATTTAAACACAATTATCACAATGATCGTTGCTTGATTTAGTTGGCGGGTTTCTTATTTTTTGTTGTATTCTGTTGCTGAATTACTTCTTCAGCCCCCTAACCGACGAGAAGGGAAAGTATTGTGAAGACGCAATTTTTTTTTTCGAGGTGAAGACGGAACTATCATCTTTGAACCCCTTGAGACGATTAAGACTATTTCTAGATGGAAGTCTCTCTGTGTGCCTGTCTGCGTCTCTCTCTCTCTCTCTCTCTGTGTCTCTGTGTCTATATGTATTCCTCCATGATAGCGCCCAAACGCTTAATCTATGAGGTGAAATTTGGCATGCAGGGAGTCGAATAGTTGTGGTTGCTCATCGATTTTATTTACTAAATTAATATTCAGATGAAATCAGCCTTTGGCAACATGCCCGGAAAGATTTGGGCTGACACAACCGATTTTTTAATACATTACTATTCAATTTTAAAAGATTTTCAACCTCGTTAGAATATTTATCAAATTATTGACTTATAAATTGACGCTATGATATATTATTTAAAAAATCGGAACCTGAATTCATTATAGTAATTTGGGCTCATTTATTATTACTATTGCCCTGCAATATACCCAAAAGAAAGAGGAGATTATTTAATAAAACTTTAGTCATATTAAACTTTTGACCTTTCTATAATTAGTGATGTAACATTTATAGTGAAAATAATAGTTATTTTTTATTTTGATTTTGCGTATTATGCATGTTGCTTTTAAGTATAAAGAGTATAAAGAAACAAAGAGAGAGGGAGAAAGAGAGAGAGGGCGAGAGATAACTCTGGTTGCAGTGCTGTGGTGGCAGTCATTCGAGATTAGAGTTGACAGTTCCATTAGCGTACCTGCAGAAACCGTACATCAAAAAGAACAGTCGCATTTTTGAGTTTAACTGTAATAAGCTATTTCTGTGCAGAAATCGCTCATGAAATAATCGGTTAACTCAGCATGTGTGCGATTGATTGATTGATAAGCCAATTAACTGTGTAAACAAAACCTGCCCCAATCGAAATTCGTAGATTTACAAAGTTTCCAATAAACGTTTTCATCAGCTTCAAATCAAGGTTTTAAATAAAAAGATTAAGGGCGACCTTTGAATAATTTCCGGGTCGGTATCGCTAATTTCGACCGAAACTTTGACGAAGCCCAAACCAGCAATCCTTTCACCGCACCAACGAGTTTTATTCGATTGTAAAACTTTGCTCTTGGTGTAATTAATCCTAATTAATTTAATAGGACTCAACTTTTGATTTGTGCTAAATGTGATATTATAGAATCGAAGACTATCGCGGTTGTTTGACATTATAAATAGGATAGAAAACGAATTTACCGCGTGAAATTTGTAGCACCCGACGTTTCGGTGACGTTGCAGCCGCCATTGACAACGGCGGCTGCAACATCACCGAAACGTCGGGTGCCACAAATTTCACGCGATAAATTCGTTTTCTATCATATTTATAAATGTGATAATAATAATAATAAAATCTATAAGTATATAACATTTCTTATCATTTGTTTTTTATACAAATGATAAGAAATGGCGTCAAGTTTTGATCGGTTATAAAGTTTATGCAGCAATGTTGTGGAAAATTCACGGAAAAATATAGATAAAAGTATTCATCTATGGTTCTGTAAATTAAAGATTATGAATTTAAAAACACAAACCGGTCTTAAGAGAAATATATACATTCATGTTGTAAAACTTAGACATAGATTTATAACATTATCGGTCTCATGGAGAACCTTACCACCTAATTAAATGAATATTTCAAGAAAACTTATTCACGTTTATTAGTTATTTCAAACCACAATAATTGCGAATTGATCCACCTAGAAATAAATTATTTTATTTTTCTACGTATTAGTTTTTTTTATTATCCCTTTAATTTGTGAAGTAAAATCTCGCTTGTACCGTTTCGAACGTGAAACCGTCGAGCGTGAAAAAAATGCATGTAACAGTTTTCTAGGAAAAAAAATAAGAAAAAAATGATTTTGTAGGTACCTGTTGAGTTTTTGCTTTTTAACTTAATGGAGATACTGAGTTTCAGAATGCATTTTAAACAATATATTTACAAGCTTTTATTCACCTTGCATTTTTGTCAGTATTTTTGTTTAGGTCAAATCTTGCAAGCAGAATTAGAACCACTTCCTCTTATCCCATGAAGTTGAAAATTTACATGATGGTTCAGTTCCGATGACAATGCATTTTTATGGTAAACATTTTTTTATGCCATTCAATTATGATAGCCCGTTATAAGTTTCATCATGACCTGGCTTCCGCGCCTAGGGTTGACTCGCAACGAGGGTACTCCTCAACGGTAAACAGCACAGAAACGAAATTTTGTATACGCAGTCAATTATGATAGTTCGTTCTAAGTTTCACCGCGACAGGGCTGCTGCACCCAGGATTGGCTTCCAACGAGGGGACTCCTCAACGGTCGACAGTACCGAAACGAAATTTTGTATACGCAATCAATTATGATAGCCCGTTCTTAGTTCCATTGCTGCGCCCAGGGTTATTTTAAATAGCCAAGCCTCTCTTTTAATATCACCGCGACAGGATTGTTGTACCCAGGGTTCGGTTTCAACGAGGAGACCCCTCATAAGTCGACAGCACAGAAACTAAATTTGGTGGACACGTTCAATTATGATAGCGCGTTCGAAGTTACACTATGACATGGCTGCTGCACACAGGGTTGGCTCGGGACAAAGCGTTTACGTAGTACTAATAGTAGAAGTAATATTACCTAGAACTAGTGATATGAGGTAGTCAATGCCAATATCTTTTTCTTTGATACTCATTTTAAACACTTCGATTAAAAATTAACAAAAATACGTGAAAACAAATGAAACAGACAAGCGTGTACCCTCTTTCGACTGCACTTAACAACGCTCCGGCGCATATTACCGGTTACCATGTATGTAGGACGCCGTAGCGACACCGCTCAGGCGCCGCGTCGCAGCCGCACCGCATCGTGTGGCCCGGCCCTTAGGCTAGTTGTTGCAACGTTGCAAAATTAACAGAATGAAAGTCACCAAAGTCTTGGTGACATTTTTTAAATTTAACTTTTGTTTAACGTTGGTGACTATTCGGCATTCAAAATTTTCTTGAAAACATAAAGCTAGTATTTTGGTCATTTACCTACTTTCTCTGCCAACCAACGGTTAGGTAAAGTATTGTGAACGCGCATTTTTTTTGTTGATATGAAGTCTGCCTGTGTGTATGTGTGTCTGTGTGTATTCCTCCACGATATCACCCAAATGCATTATCCGATTGAGCTGAAATTTGGCATGCAGGCATCATTTGATCATGGCAAGATTTGAAAAGATTGTGGTTGAAATCGGTCCACTGGGGGACGCGCCATACATAGTCATACACAGTCATACATACTTCAATCTTGAAATATTGGAATTAGAGATTTGAAATTCGGTACACAGATGCGTCATTGGGCCGAAACCATATTGTGATTGTAAACATTTTGGTCGGAATATCTCTTATACAAGCGACACAACTAATTTATAAATTCCGCTGTATTTAAGAAAATACTACATCATATTGGAAACGCCATTTTGATGTCATGGAAATACTACAAATATACTATATTTGAGATCATAATTATTAGTCGAGACAGGGGTTGTTAAAGGGGTTTGGGAAGGGGTGGTAATTGAGGGAGGGGGTTGTAAGAGGGGGGTTGCGGGCAGCTTTTATAAGACTGCCAATTTTATGAGACTGCTTTTGCTGCCAATTTTATAAGCCTGCCAACCAATTTAGTCAAAAATGTAATTGGTGAGTTTTGCTATGAGATCGACGCGGCGATGATATGTATATAAATACGTACAAACAGAGCTGTCAACTACAACGCGCGAACCCGTCACCTCAGGAAGTTTTAACGATTCCCGTGAAGTGAACGCAGAAGACTTGGACAAAACAGTCCACCGTCAAGCTCCGCCACTTGCCCGTAAGAGGTCAACGCCTTATCTGCGAGATAACCAGGTATGTTACCCAGCGGGCTTACAATCACGTCCTTACTTCCAATTGCGACCAGATTACTCCGGTCTTTCGACTGGTTTAGAGATCGAGGTCGCTTGCGCGGTCCTCTCCCTTACGAATCGGTGAAACGGTGTAAAACGAATCTATCGCGGACCACGGCGTCCTTGGCCCGTCTGTTCACCCGGGATCGGGTAGCCGATGATCGTTTCAAGAGCAGTCGCCGTAAGGTCAGCAACCACCCCCGCTCTATAGGAAATAGTACTGCTTCCAAACTCCCCCGACTGTTAGTCAGAATACACAATCGATTGGCTTACGCCGCACGGTGCGCAGACTATACAGAAGCGCCAGAAGATTGACTCCTAGGGTAAACTAGCCCAAGGCCAGAGTCCTACCCGGGCTCGCACTTCATGCGTGGAGGCCGCCGAATGGGTGTTGACCAGTTAGTGTGACCAACACTTAACAAATGGGTCTACGTGGCCAACTCAGCAAGGGCCCATTAGCTCCCAATATAAATACGTACAGTTAGTAAGTACTCTTTGTACTTTTTGCTTATTGTGTAGCCCCTATGTTAGGCAGCGCACGAGTTGCAAGTGATACGGCGCGCGCGACGCACAGTGTAGCGGAGGCGAGATTGATTGGAAGATACAGCGGGCAAACACGATAAGCGAACCCAACATCGTGATGGGAACGGTCTGCAATCAAAGGCACGTTTACATATTCACTCGCGCTCGCGCTGATAAGTGTGTATCTTGTCGTTGGTAAATTATTTATGAGGGTAGGAGCAGCCGAGGCGGTTCGGGACCGCAGCTCCTACGTGATCTAGACGCGAGAACAAGTGCGAACAAGATGCTCCATCGCAGTTTATTCTTTTATTTATTTTATTCAAGCGTGCTAGGAATGCACGCAGTGTTGCATTCGATCATCTATACCAGGGTTTCCCAACCTTTTTTGCATGGTGCCCCCCCCGGATTATAAAAAAAAATCATGCCCCCCTATATTTTTCTTCATTGCTTCAATAAAATACACAAATTATTTTTACGATATTTATTTCACAAGATCTATTATTTAATAATGGGATGTTTGCGCCTGCATTTTTTGAACTAGTTGGTCAATATCAGGTTCTGTTTTTGACAGAGCTATCATCAAATCATTATCGACTGCAAGACGATTTCGCTGCTTAGTTTTAATTTACACTAATGCTGAAAATCCGGTTTCACATAAGTAAATCGAAGAAAATGGCAGAAGTATTCGCAAGGTAAGAGTGGCAACCTTTGGATAAGGAGAAAGCGTTTTATCCAAAATTTCTCCAAAGTCAAGAGGTAAAAGTCATCTTTCATTATCGAATCTGCCTTCATTTCCAGAAATTCTTCTTGGACATCTTCTGGTAATTGCAGAACATTGACCATTGGAACTAGGTGGCGCGACTGAATCTGTGTGTTTTTTAAATAATAAACAATGATAAGTAATTAGATTAAAATATCCGAACACTTCATCCCCCTCCTAAGATCTCTCTACGCCCCCCGGGGGGGGGGGGGGGGGCACGCCCCACAGGTTGGGAAGTCCTGATCTATACTAATATTATAAAGAAGTAAAGTTTGTAAGTTTTTAAGTTTGTATATTTGTATGTTTTTATGTAAGGGGTAATCTCCGAAAGCGCTTATCCGATTTCAGAAATTCTTTCAATGATTGAAAGCTCCATTATTGAATGAGTGCTATAGGCTAAATTTTATAACGATTGCTGTTGGTTTTCAATAATAAATCACGATATTTTTTAATCAAATCGGAAAAAAAATGTCGGCGTAAATCAAGCAGGAGTCAGTTGCTTTATCAGCGTGCGCAAAAAAAACGGGTTGATATATGTTAAAACAATGTAAAACAAAAACATTGGCCCTGAAAAGATCTATAAAAAAGTCACAGACAGTATATATATATATATATATACCTTTTATATTTAAGCTACAATAACTGCTTTTATATTTAAAAAAAGTAAGAAAAATAATTAGGCAGTGTTTGCTGCAATGCATTAGCAATGAAATAAGAATCCTTATCTAAATAAAGTAATTTTTATCATGGGTGATAAATAGGGATAAAATTAGCGATTTTCTCTTTTTATTTAGGTGATATAGTTACAAAGATATTATGAAATTAGTAACGCGTGGCGAGGAATAAGACACGTAAGTCTACGAGATAGGTAACGTGCATCTGAGTTGGGGGGGGGGGGGGGTGGTCTTTCACTATATATCAAAAGGTAGCGTCTTAAAAGGCATATAAACGCCACTCTACTTAAATTAACAAATCGATTCGAAACTTTATGCGAAGCGAAGCCGCGGGCAACAGCTAGTGTTAAATATAATAGGATTTTTTGAGGCAGTTCATTTTCATAACAAAGCGACGTGAAGATATTACCTACTACGGACTGTTTACTATGCACTGGCGCAGACTCTACTTACATACGGACAAATCGGTTGGGGCGGTATGGCAAGAACAAATCTTGACCCACTGGTCAAAGCCCAAAAGGCTTAGCTCAGAGTCATTAACAAGAAGCCATATCGCTCCCCGTCAGACGACCTATATACAGACTTTAAAGTACTTGACGTACGCCAACTATACATAGGCGCTGTTCTGGTGCGCTATCGGAGGGACCTCATGAGGAACACGGATAAAGACAAACCAGAGCACAAACACAACACTAGACAAAAAGACAAACAGATTCAACCAAAAATGAGGACTGTATACGGACAACGACACTACGCATACCTCGGACCTAAACTCTATAATATATTTAACTTGTACACAGGACACAATTTAAACATAACCGACAACCAGTTCAAAAGACGGGCTCATTGGCTCTCGCATTATACTAAAGATGAATGCGAAAGTATGATATATTAAAATATTTTATTTCTAACCACAAATTATAGGATATACAGATGTAAATTATGAATATACAGATATACAGATTATAATGTTATATTTAATTATGTTATACTATATTATATATAAATATGATACATTATTTTATATGTTATAATATATGATATTATATTGTATTGTATTATGATTTGTTATATTATATTATTTATATTATATTATGCTAAATTATATTACGTATTGTTTTTTTATGAGACGGAAGAAGGACAGCAGGCAAAGCGTACAGGCTCAGCAAATACCACAGAACTTTGTATCCATCACCCCAACACAGGCGTATACCTAGTGGGGTGATGTAATCCTGACAAGTAATGCCCTTTCGCGATTTTTATAAAGTATTTTTTTCAAATGTGGTAAAAAAAATACGCAATTTATTTTATGTAATTATAAAAAATAGAATAAAGTATAAATAAATAAATAAAATAAGATATACCGCTAATAACGAGGAGCTCTCATATATATTATTAGTTGTTGTTTGCAAGAGAAAAAGCATGTCGAATACATAGACCTCTCACCAGTATGTGTAAGGATTAGACATATTTAATGATTCTACGAATTTAATTAAAGATTCAATCAATCAAATGTACTGTGGGTGGTCAAAACATTTAGACCTCCATGCAATTTTATAATATCATATCACATATTATTTTTAAATTAGTCCTCTGTAATAATATCTGTAATGTCTGTAATATATGTAAGTTTTCTGTAAAATGAATTAATAAATAAATAACTATGTGGAAAAACTCAAGAAACGTTCTACAATGGTAATTAGGGACTAAAATTGTTATGAAAAATATTATTTAGTTAATTCATCGAAATAATAACCCCGATTTTCTATGTAACTTTGGAATTTAATAATCAAATAATTTATTGCAATATTATAATGCTTGCCCACCCTAGAACGAGCTAGTCCCAGTTGGGTGACAGAATTAAATAAGCATAAGGTTAAGGTTATGCCATTTGGTTCCTATTATATCTGTATGCAAAATCAATATTTTAAACTAATTCTTAAATAAAAAATAAATTTAATATGAGTTGATTAATGCATCTGCTGTAGAACTCTCGTGGATAACGAGTAATTAATGTTTTGATGGCGTTTGGCACTGCCTCTTGAAAGTTGATATTTTTATTTGTAAAATTTTATCTTAATTCCGAAAAATTGGAAGTCTACTGGGGCAAGGTGGCGAATAGGGTGGGTGAGACGAAGAGTTTGCTGTAAAGTGTGTGGACATGCGTCGTCGTTCGGTAGCAGTGGCGAGAAACGATTGACCAGTGCTCGGTGGTTTAATCGCGAGCTCCTCCATCATTGTTTGAAGTTCTTAACAGTAGACATTTTTATTAACTACTAGATGACCCGGTGAACTTCGTACCACATAAAATTGATTTGATTGTAACTCTTCATAAGCGTATATTAATCCTAATTAACCTTCCAAATCCAATTCGTCGAAATCTATAATATTGCCGAATCATGTAGGGTTTGACTTTCGTTTGGTTATTAAATGAAAGTCGAAATATAAACGCAGTTCACATTCAACACAAAACATTCTGGTAAACTATGTTTTTCGTTTTGTTTTCCGGCGCGTAAATAAACAAAATTATTGCTTTCCGACCGATGGCTTGGCGAACACGTGACGTAATTTCCGTATTTCGCGCATGGACAACTGACATACAGTTGTCCATGCGCGAAATACGGAAATTACAAGTTAATTCCGCAAACTTTCAACATGCGTGATTTGTCATCGCGAAGGCCAGAAGCACGGGGAGTTGCAGCTGTTTAAAATCGAATGGAAAATCCGTTGATTGAGGTTGATGGTCGAGGTTGATTGATGTTACGCAGCATGATGATTATTGAGCCAAATTTCTATTGCAAATGTGAGGTGGCAATCCAGGCAATCCCAGCGAATTCAAAAATCCTGTGGGATAGTTGAGTACTTCATCCTAGTTGATAATTGTATCTATCGATTTGAAGGCAAACAAATGTCCCTGAGTTACATTTTGAATGGTCGCGTTGAGGTCATCGACATATTAGATTTTCACTGCTGATTGGCTCGTTCGGTCAGCTAATTATGGTTTTTTGAACAGACAACAGACTTCCTCCTTCGATTCGGTCAACTGACATATATCAGTAGACAATGTGGTGAATCCGATCGAAATTCCTGAATCAAGCCAAACAAAATAAAAGAAAAATAATTGAAATCGGTCGATTCATTTCCGAGATCCTGCGAGACTAACGCACGGCGATTCATTTTTATATATAAGAAGATAGTGCCAGACCGTATAATACTGTAATCGATAACGCCGGAACATGAGCTCATTCGAAATATTGAGCTATTCGAAAATAATGTGATTTTTCATTTTTCGCATAATTAGACACATAATTGCATAAATTAAAAGCTGTTTTAAAAAAAATTGTAATGTGTGTGAATTTGAAGTTCTAGCGCGGACCAAATTAATCGGAGTTCAAAATGGTAGTGTGGAAAAAGGCTATTATATTATTACAGAATGATATAATATTATACATTCACGTGGCCACATCATAGCAGCAGAATGGCAGAGAGGTATAAGAGTCAAAGCCTTGATAGTAACTGCACAGCCAACCACAGATTCGAAGTCCATCAACGATATGGTGTCGAGGAATAAGCTAGTGGACTTGTCGCATTGATGGCTAGTTCCTTCAATCCGTAGTCCCCAGATTAGTCTCAGCTATCCTGATTCATACTTTAAGAAAGGGGTCTTCAACCTTTTTGAGGTCAAGGGCCGACAATACTTTGATTTTGGTTTGTAATACTTTGATTTTGGTAATTGAAGAACAATAATCGTTGAAGTTATTTATTATACATTTTTTTTTAATTTGATTTGTTTAGGTAAGTAACAGCATGAACTTATAATTAGATAAATAATTCTTGAAAAAAACATGTTCTTATGCCGATTATAACTTACGCCGTTCGAAATTATTTGAAAAATATTTTACAAACTAAATTATGAAACAAAAAATACAATACATACGTAAATATTTAGTTAACCACATACATATAAATCATACTTATACATCATAAATTCAAAATAAATACATGGGAATACATGTATAAGTTATATTATATTTATACATACATATTACAAATCAATAATTACTCGCAGTTGTCGATGAAGCTTCAAGGGCGGTACGTACTGCCGATTTGAAGCTAATTTTGTTTCTACTATAAATGTCAAGCCCTGTAAATTTATTATTATACGTACGTGGCAATCGGTTAAGCATTGAATTGCGCGTGTAGTTAGAATGCTGTCTCGGGGGCTCGAATAACTGTGTGGATCGGGTTTTACTTTGCGGCACCTTCAGAGCGATGCTCGAAACTATGTATGGGCTATCCAGCGTCCCATTGACGATGTCATGTACCAACAAAAAAATATTTTAATAAAATTTAATCAATGATATATTTGACATTGTTTAGTCTTAACTATTTTATCAATATCTGCCCCTATAGTGATCGTTGCAATTTTCAAACTGGTCTCAAGGTTGCAAGTTGCCACGTGTTTTCTATTCAACTCTCATTCGTTACGCACTGAGCGAGCGACCGAAACGAGTGTGTCCGTCGCAACCCACCGTAGTAGTAAAACTGCAGGACGGACGCGGGCGTGAGCGGGCCGCCAAGAACGCCACCGTGGGCCGCGGGTTGAAGACCCATGCTTTAAGAGCATACGGATCCCACCTTACTGTTATCTGATAGGGGCGTACAAAACGACGTCCACTTTTGCGTTACCCATCATCGCTGGCGTTCTGCCGATTGACCTGGAGATTCTGGAGCGTGCAGCGTTGTCGCGGTACCGCCGGGGCGAGCCGGTAGTCCTTCATGGCCTATCGATCGATCCGGTGGCGCACCGAGCTGGGGAGTTTGCCCGCCTGATTCGGTTGGAGTCCTTGCGTGCCTGGCAGGCTAGATGGGACGCTGGGGGCACGGGCCGCCTTACCCACTGCTTTTTCCCGTCCGTCGCATTGCGGATGGCAAATTCGTTTCTGCAGTTCGACCACCATACCACGCAGCTGGTTGGGGGCCACGGGGAGTTCAGAGGCAAACTATTTGACTTTGGACTTGCCGGTGACCCCCGGTGCGCCTGTGATACCCCCTTCTTTGGTGGCGTGATTCGGGGACTACTTCCAGCCCGAAGTGCCCGTCATTGTGTCCGTCTCTTTACCGCCCTGAGGGGCGTCTCGTTCTTTGCAGGTTCCAGGGATTCCTCCCCCCCGCGGCTGCTCCGAGACCTGCCCACGGACCGTGCGCTTTCACCATCTCCGTCCTAGAGCGTCCTCTACCCCGTTTACCGGCTCTAAATTTACGCTATTTTTTTGTATTTTTTTGTATTTTTTTGTATTTATTGTGAATATGTTAAACTTTGTAAAATTTTGTAAAATTTTTGTAAATACTTATTTCGAATAAATGGGTTCTCGGGGTGGTTTACTCTATTTCACCCCCTGCGCTCGATACCCTTCTGGTACGCGCGGGGTTGTCGTTGCACGGCATCCCGGGCAGACAAAACGACACTCGTATTTATAACTGCCCGGGCGGTGGGCGGGGTTTGCTGCCCTCACCTATCGCCTTGAAACTCTTAACTGTTATCTAAGCGTAACCAATATAGCGTATTCGTAAACAAACGGACTATGATATACTAATTCGTGTAATATATCACGGATGGAATGTGGTATGTGCAATGCTCGAACGCCACCGCAGTTTGGAAAGCTACGTAGAAATCGAGGAGGTAAAGGACCACTTAGTTAAGGACAATAAATATTATCTTGAAACGGTCTTGAAACGGTCGGTTGGAATTTTCTAATCAATATTTATAGCATTGATGATTCTCTCATCTATGCATCGATAGTGTCATAGAATCACTATCGGTCAAATTAGAAGAAAATTGGTTCCGTTTTGCCGTTATGCGAATAATTCTTATAATTTATGGTTTGCGTCAGCTTTATTAGAAAAAAACGACTGTGTCAGCCCAAAACTTTCCCGGCAAGTAGCAAAGGACTAATTTTATCTGAATAATAATTTCATAAATAAAGTGGATGAGATTTTCACCAAATTGCATGAAAAATAAATAAAAACTGGTTTACAGGAATGGGTACTTGGAATTCTAGTATGACTTTTCACAAGGATTTAATAGGCAACTAAGTATATCCCCCCCCCCCCCCCCCTTCCTCCGCCTGTCGTAATAATAATATAAATATAATGGCCATGTTTGCGTCTTCTCGCTAACTGATCAATGCAAATAGTTTCATAAAGTTTCTTATATGGAAAGATGGCTAGTTTGAAATCTATATATATTGTCCCTCAAATTTAATTTATATATTTTTACAGAGGCATCTCATCTGCGAACTCCTCGGCCTCGCCGACAGCAATATCTTCTACGAGAATCTCAGGAGTAAGATAGAAGAAAGGACCGGCGAATCTGGAATGCTCGCGCTCGAGACTCTGGGATTCCTGGAAGATTCGCCCGTTGTCAAGCTTAACACTCCAATGGACACGCTCAGCCATTATCTCGGGAAAAAATTGGCTTTCGGTATGGTTCCATTCTTATTATATACTGAATCGTTCAATTGAGAAACCATACAATTCGAGGTAAATCTTCAGGGGGGGGGGGGGGGCATTACATTTTTATGCGTCAAATCTGAATACAATTTGGGCATAATATCTAATCATGGCTAATATTTTGGTTTATGCAGATACACATTTTTTTTATAATCGAACAACAGATTCCTAATTTTAGTCGGATGAGTCAAAGTCAAATGTCCTCACAATTAACTGTAACCTAAAGGTCATATTTATTTATTTTTCTACAACCAGTATTGACTGATTTACGATTTTTTTAAAATATGAAAAGACCACCATTTAGAAACAAAATGGCAGATATCTCTCATTAGCCTCTTTTAATATTAGCATTAAAATAAACTACTTTTGGACGTAATTTGGTCCTTATTGATCATGTAGTTTCTGGGATACAAAGGGTGTATTATATACCACGGAGCAGAGCTGCTCCATATTATATACACACTGAGCCAGACACACACTTACATACACCCATACATTTTTCAGAATTTACTTATTTGGATTGCCAAGATCTCAAAACGTGGAGATCCGACGTGAAACTCCAGTTATAAATTTTACTCGAAAACCACTTTCCCTATTTATGTACTTTATGTGATACGATGTATTTTTTTGTAAAGTAAAAGCACAAAAATACAGTTGGGGACTGCGCTAAATGTAAGCAGTGGCTGAGGTGCGGGGACCGGCGTTCGGTCTCCCTACCACGGATATTAGTGCTGTGACATCACTCGCCCGATGCTACTCGACAGTAACGGAGGAACGCGTTTTCTACGAACGCCGGACCCCGTACCTCAGCCACCGCTTACATTTAGCTCAGTCCGCAACAGTATCTACTCTCTCTGCTATTCTATATATTAATCGAAAATCCAATAAAATGCCAAGAAATGAAAGTGACAGAATTAATATCATGAATTTATAGAGTGGTTCTTTGATAATATCGTCGAAGAATTCTAACACTTACTGATTCTTAAGGACACTTGTAGATATTTGTTAGTGATAATTTTTCAAGTAGCGTGTGGTGTTGTAATCGATTGTATTTGTTAACTTAATCTATTCATATCTATTTAAGTATAATTTGGTGGTATTTAAGTATATTTGATCATATTAGGTTATTATTCAAATTTGAATCTTTGCAGTTCTATTAGCTTAAAAGAAGTCTAAGGACTTGAAATGTAGTTTTTTTTTGTGTTAGGGTAGCCTGACTTTAATTGTTGGCCTCCATAGACCGTCACCACGAAGTACCGTGATCTTGCAGATTGCTTTTCCTACCTCTGTAGCCATTAGCAGGTATAGTCACCAGTTACCAGGACTCGCCCGAATGCAGATGTGTCAGATATCATCCACTCTTTGAGGAGGCTGCAACACCACGTGTTCCCCGAGTGACATATATTTTTTTTTACCCACAAGGCATATGCCTTTTTGTGGAACCCGCCTTGTTACCTATTGGCACCATCTTCTAGGTGGGCATTTGTAGCATCACGCAGTCAAACACTCAGGCGGTCACCCATCCCAGTATTGACCGCGCCCGCCGCTGCTTAACTTCGGTAACAACGAGGAGAACCAGTGTCAACGGGGCTACGGAAGCTACCGATTGTGGCTACACAAAGCTTTTTATTCAATCGAGGAGTTTGTTAATTTTAAATGATATTTTAATTTTTTGGCCATTTTTTTTGACAATTTTAAGTAGCATTTTGGAATTATTCTGACTTTTTCTGATTTTATATTTCTTGATTATTTTATTGATTATTTTAATTTGTGGTTTTAGTAAGCACATCTTAAAAATGATTTTGAGTATCGCCAGTACTAAAATGTTGCATATCGACATGTCCTAAAAGCAATAATAAAATACGTAAAATGTATGTACTTGGTGATAAATTTGGATATTGTGAAAACGGACTAATACAATGTAATTTAAATGTACCTAGTTATTAAGTTTCTACAATATGTTAATATTTTTTGGAAATAAATTGAAATTGAAATTAAAAATATTTAGTGATGGCTCAGTCACCGGTTTCCATTCAGGAGACCTCTAATTTAGGGTCAGTACGGAATCAAAGCTATCTTCATTCACGAAACAACTGCATGAAAAAATATGATGTAAAACGTCTTTTTTCTTCCCGGCTATCTTTCTTTTCATTAAAAGAGTTTCACGAATTTCTGTATTGCTGATTCTTCTAACTATTATTATTCGGCAGGCCGCGGCGAACGAGACTTGGTAGTTCTTCGTCACGAGATCGTTGCAGTATTCGGAGGTGGTCGCAAGGAAACCAGAACAGCTACCTTAGTTCAATATGGAGATCCACTCTGTGACGACGATCCTATGCAATATTCCGCCATGGCCAAGACCGTCGGATATACTGCAGCTATCGGAGCAAAGATGGTTCTAGACGGTAAGTAGCTAGTCTTATAGTTTTCGTGGTCGTCAACTGTTGAAATATGCGGTGTGCATTCTTAGTGTTTGAAGGCATTCCCCATATAGAAAACTACAAATAAATCAGTATAAGAATTTTCACACTACCGCCCTACCAACCCACGAAAAGGTAAGGTATTGTGAACGCGCCAAAAATAATTTTTCGAGGTGACGACGGATATATACATTTTAACCCCCTCTTCTCCCCCCCGAGACCATTCCCAGACTAAAGTCTGTTATAGCTCATTTACACTCTCGCACGAGGCGCAAGGCCTACTATGGAGAATTACTATGGTGAAAGGACGTTAAAGTACCTCATTTAAGAATCTTTAATACTATTGTATCTGAGGAAGACTGTGTAAACGTGAGCAAACAGCTGTTTAAAAATAGATTAAAAAGCTACCTGTTGGACGTTTATAGTGAAATTAGTGGTCATAAGTAAATTTGTTATACGTTTCTATAATATAAGCTTGTAGTAATACAGCAGTAGTAATACTACTGTGCATTGTTTTTATATTATCAATGTCTTTTTGTATCACAAAATTAGAAGTGTAAGACTAGAAAAATAAGAGTTTGTCTCGCCAACAAACTGTATAGCAGTTTGGCAAGATTTTAATATTTTAAAAAATGTATTTTTTTCTCTGAATAAAAAAAAAAAAAAAAGGCGAGGCGCGGGACGAAGCGCGAGACGAGAATGTGAATGGTCACCCGGGTCTCGTCTCGCGCCTCGCCTCGCCGTTCGCGGCTCTCGCGTCGGTAGCAGTTTTTTCGGGCACGAGTCAAAGGACATCGCGACGAATAGTCGGGGAGCCAGCAACAAAAAACCGCAAGACTTTTGGAAAAGCTGATATTTTCAGATCAGACAGTATTTTGGCCATAGAATGCCGGGTTACAGCCAACAGGCCAGATTTGGGGACACCTGGTGCTGGCGTGCTAGAAAAGATGTAATCTTAATGAGTACACCTAATGTGTTTTGGAAAAGCTGAAATTTAATCAGTAGACAGTGGATGCCAAAAAGAACTCAAAACAAATGGTCAGATTGATTCATAATCGCACGCGTGGCGTCCGATACGTCATAGACCGATGTGTGACATTTATTAAGATGCTGACGCCACGCGTTAGATTATGAAGCAGTCGGACCATAAGTTTTAAGTTCTTTATTGCATCCACTGTCTACTGATGAATTTTCAGCTTTTCCAAAACTCTTTGGGAAACTAATTAAAATTACACCTTTCAATCCAGCGCCAGGTGTCCCGAAACCTAGCCTCCTGACTGTACTCCGGCATTCTATGGCCAAAATATTGTCTGATCTGAAAGTATCAGCTTTACGAAAACTCTTTCACTTTTTTTGTCGCTGGCTCTTGACTAATAGATGCTAGCTCTCACGCAGCATGAGAGTGTAATCAGAAACTCATTTTCCTTCGATGACGCGAGGCGCGAAGCGAGACACAGACACGAGGCGCGAGGCGAGAGTGTAAATCAGCTATTAGAGTGTATGTTTGTGTGCGTGTGTACTCCTCCACGATACCACCCAAACGCTACATCCGAGTGAGCTGAAATTTGGCATACAGACATTATTTGGTCATGGCAATTGAAAACATTGTGGTTGAAATCGGTCCACCAGACGGCGCGCTAGTGATACTTCAATCTCGAAATATTCGACGTAGAAATTGCGATTCCGTAATTCGGTACAAAGGTGCCTTTTTAGGCCGAAATCTTATTGTGATTTTTTTGGTTGAGATATCTCATATCCCAATATCTCATATCTCATATATGAGTCATATACAAGCGTATCTCTTTAAAGAGGCTCAAGTTTTGGATGCTAGGTTATTACTTATTAAAACTGCACTACGTTGGGTTTTCGTGGACAATCAAAATAAATCTTTTATTGTTTCGCACACGAAACCCACTAGACAACTCCTGAGTGATAATTTGAATGTGCCTAGGATGAAGGCGACTTTCGGACAGCGACACTACTTTTTTATAGCTACAAGAGTTTATAATAAATTAAGCAGTGACATAAAAACCAGCCCCAATTGTCATTTGTTTAAAAGCAATAAATAAATGGCTGTTGCAAGAAGAGCGTTTATCTATCCATGCCATGATCGATGTAGTAGAATAAGTTGAAGTTGACTTAACATATATTTTGTTTATATGTATGTATGTGTGTGTATGTGTATTATAATATATTTAGTATTTCTATTTCCTATATAATATTGTATTTTTTTAACAAAATTTTATTACGATATATATTTATTATTATTATGTTTATTTTTTGATTATTATTATTTTTATTGTGTTTGGTTGGTTCATCGACCCTCGCTTTAAATGTAAAAATATAAATTGCTTGCCCTGGAACGGGTATATCCCAGTTGGGCAGCACTAGCCAGTGAATGAAAGAGGAAAGTTTTTGCCATTTGTTTTAATATTATAATTAATGTAAATGGTTAATTTGATAATTCCAATAAAATGAATAAATAAATAAATAAAAAATCTCATATCTCATATCTCATGTACAATATACAATGTCATATCTCATATACAAGCGTGAAAAATAATATTTTAAGTTCGCCATATATTAATTAAATACTACAGCCCTTAAAAGCGCCGACGCTTGCGATGTGTGGCCTGATAGAAATTCGAAATCGAATTCAAAGCCCGGCTCAAGGCGACCTGCGTTTGCAATTAAAATTTAAAATTGAATGATATGACGCGTGTTTGAAATTCAAATTTTCATTGGGTTGCATCGTATATGAATAGGAATTTTCTCCAACTACTCATCGACTTTATTAATGAAATAAATATTCAGAAATTATAAGAGTTGAAAAGGTAAAGCTACGAAGTTAATGTTTCGCCATTGGTTATCGTCTATATAATGTAGCAATGTTAATGGTTATCGTCTATATAATGTAGCAATGACAAGAGTATTTGTTAGTGACTTTAAAATAAATAAAAAATAAGTCCCTGACTTGGAAAGTCTAGTGATGACACGACCGATTTTTGCTGAGAATAGTTGTGGTACAGTTGGCGTTTCGGTTAAGAAAAGCTTAATCTATTGAATTGAATAATCCGGGGAATAATAAGAATTAGTCAGTGTGTCTTGGCCCGGGTGTCTTCCACTAACTATGTGGTTTTGGCGGGGACTCACATGAGTCGGGTCCATATGCAGGATATGGAAAATGATTGTCAATATGAAGGATTTTTTTTGAAATTGGGATTAAATCAGACAAACAAAAAAAATACAATTTTCTAAATTTCTCATTTTTTCTTATTTAAATTGTTAAATATTTAAGTACGATTCAGAAAGCACGTCTCATCAAAATATTTATGAGAAATAATTCCAATATTTATCTTGACATCTTAAGAAATCGCTGGATATGATATCGTTACCTTATTTCCGAAAGTTTGCATAAAAAAAGTATATCCTTTGAAATATTCTGCATCTAAAATGACTTAAATTTATATTTACTTGTAGGCTTGTCAATATTATATTAGGTAAAAAATCATTCGACATATACTCAGAAATTCACTTTCATCAAATTCACTTCCATCAAAAGAAATAATGCGTTCGATTGCTTTTCCCTCGAACTAAAATCGGAAATTAGTTCATGTGAAAGAGACAGAGCAGTATGAGCGGAATGTGGAATGAACGGTTGTCACTTTTGCGCATTAAAACAACCCACCGACGATAAAGCAGCTAAATCTGACACCGCACGAAATGTTTTTAAACTTATTCGGGCGCCTATAAGTTCGACAGGTAGATTTGGTGCGGGACAATCGACGATAGTTCATTTCATATTCCGTTCTAATGTATCGCTCTGTCTCGTTCGGTTGAACTACGTTCTGTTTTAGTTCACGAAGAAACGCAATCGGGCCCAATATGTGTATAAACGAAATAAATAATATCCATCAAACGAAATGAACATAGAAGAGATTAATTCTATTGTTCGTCAGGACAAAAGAAATATCGCTAGGTATAGCTGCCGGAGTTTGGATCACTCAAGTAGTCTCAACCGGATTAGCAATACTCAAGATAATAATATGAAGTAAGAAAAAAGAAGTAAGAAGAATTCATTTTTAAAAACCCGATCTGGGTATAGAAATTACATATCTAATAGTAATTGTACAAATAAAATGTTATTTCAAATTACAATAAAAATCATAATAAAGTCTATAAAAAACTAACTATTGAAAAAACATAGAATTTCAGAAATTCAATAACAAAGATATAAAAATTAGAAAAAAAAAAAAAAACAGAAATAATGAGAAATCAGCGAGAATCATACAAAATCATAGAGAATCAGCAATTGAATAACAAAAATATATAAAACTAGAAAAATAGAAAGCATCCAAAGAGTTCTACAGAAACTAAATTTAAAAAGGATCAAACTAACAATAACAAAAAACGAATAAATTTATCAAAATATAAAAATCAGAAATTTAAATTACAAATATAAAATCAATTAAATAATAATAATAATTAAAAAAACAATCTAAAAATATTCCAATTGAAATAATCAAATTAAGTAAAAATAATCAAAATCAACGTAATGAAATAAGAGTCAGAAAATTAATTTAACAATTAGGAAAAAGAATATATAAATCACAAATATGACTATATTATACACAAATAGAATATATTATTTTGCAGGTAATATAATCTATTATATAAATACATATTAAAATTCTTTAAGGCCATATAAGCATTTCTCAACTCAACTTCATTTTTTCGTCTCTTTCCTGAACTTGTCATAATTTTAAATACTTTTTATGTTTTCTGGTAATTTATTATAGAAATTGAGGCTTACGTAATAAGTACGCTGGAATTCAGCAGTTGATGGGTGCAATGCCTGAATATATGTATATGGATTTATTCCTCGTGTTATGGTAATGCACGTTAGCGTGCGTTACATAACTGTTTTTGTGTTTGTATAATTCTCATAAATATTATTGTTTTCTTTTAGGGGAGATTCAGGACAGGGGCGTGGTGCTACCCTTTTCCCCTGAGGTTTACAGGCCAATACTGTCCCGACTAAAGACCGAGGGAATCCAGGCTGTAGAGACGGTGTACACCAAAGACAGCAGCCGTTACAGCTACTCGTCATGACTGCACAGCAAGATCCTGATAACATTTAAAAAAAATATTTCAGCAATGTTTTAAACTAATTAATTTTAGGAATTAATGTTTGTATATTTAATTTTATAAAGTATATTGAAAATGTTTGACTGTTTGTTTATTTTGAAATATTCAATTTCCTCAATGAGTTGGTCAAACCCTCAGCAATCATCATCATTATTTATTTATTAGTATAATATAAACAAACCACTTCTAAAATCAATGCCAATGCTTTCTATCTGAGGTACTTCACACTATTATATGTAATCAGTACTCGAGAAAATAAATAAATTAAACGTAAGAGTCTATTTATCTTATTTTTTTATAACATGAAGTGAGAGTTTATGTATAAATATGCGAATTGTATACTTGCCTGATTATTCGTTGTAAATCATGCGACGCATACATGTGATGTTCTTGGTTCTGGGGCTTATGAGCCCCGCATTATCCCAGAAGGACTGGTGGGAGGATATACAGCTCTACCAGATTTATCCGAGGTCTTATATGGACAGCGATGGTGATGGCATCGGAGATCTAAAAGGTGAGGTCATTGATATTAAAATTGTATGTACGTCCATCTTCAAGTATATGATTAGAAAGCCTGGACCATTTTGTTACGATTATTCTCATTCATTAGCTTCGATTGAAATTAGCCTGGATACCGGTATGATACCGCCTGATGCTGGGGTCACACTAACGGGAAACGTCATTGCCCATCATCGCAATAGATATTGCGTTAATTAATAACGCGTAAAATTGAGTGGCCACACTTGAACGGTGAAAGTTAATGCCCATTCTTGGCAATAAAATTGGCGTTAATGTTACTTGATGTTTTCTGAATATAATACGATTTTGGAGACGTTTTCGGATTAAAAACTGTACATAATTTAAACACAATTACTTTACTTTGCCTACTATTATTAGGTACTTACCACTGTATTTAATGTGCGGTTGCTTTCATATACCACTCGTAGGAACTTGCATTGTTTCGTATGCAAACCACTTATATAAACGTCATTTTTACAGCTCCGGACTTTAAAGACTTTTTAAATCTGTTTAGGTGAGTTCTATAATAACCCATTAGGGTTTCATTTTTCTTTTTAATTGTTTCCATTGTTGTTTAAAATAGTAATAATTCCATTATTCGTCGCCAAGCATCATTTTATGATGCACGATTCTTGTAACTTTTGTGTCTCGGATCCCACAAACATGGCTCTGTTTTGCAGAATTTCAAGAAACACATTGATTTTATCGTTGGTCCACTCTATATATTATCGAAGACAAATACGCGCGATCCCGTCGGGGTCACGGTACACAATGACAAACGTAGTGTGGCCGCTTCAACGCATCAATTCTTGCGTTAAATCTCTTTGATGTACCGCCACTTGAGCTATCGCCAAAGTGAAACGGCAATATGAATGCCGTTGTAAAATCATCGCGATAAGTCGTAGCTACACCAAGGTTAAACGTCCATCATCGCAATAATTAACGGCGAGTCCCGTTAATGTGGCCCCAGCATGACGAGCTAGAGTATAAATTCCACCTCGATGGCCAAATAAGTCGTTATAAAATGTTGCAAAATAACCTTACACAGGGATCTTTCAAGTGCCCTCTTCTATTTAATGTTGGTACATACTGTAGATCTACCGGAAATAGCTGCCCGAAAATTTAATGCACGTGATTGTGACCATTTTTGAGTATTCGAAGTCATTTAAGGTGCTGGAGGAGGTTTAAAACAAAGACATTTCTATTTTCAAAACTGGCACTTTAATCTAATTCGGTCAAACCGCGTCGATCGTAAAAATCGCACAGTAAACTAAATGTGACCATAAATTTGTGTAATAAATCAATTGTAGGGCGAGAAGTACGTATGTCTCCCCAAACACGGCAAATTGAATGCGATCCGTATAGCGTTGCTTCTCTCTCCAGCGCTTCTCGTCGTACCTTAGTCGTCCCGGGCGATTAATATTACGTCTGCTGTTCATGTTGAGGTGACATGAGACCTCAGAAAAATATCCGAAATGGGCGGACATGCGAAGAAATAGGCGGGATCAATTTTGTAGTGTTTGGCCAATAAAAAACCAGCGTTGAAGAAGCGTCAGGCACAGATTCCACGCCCGCTCGGTCCGGCGCCGGGCGCATACTAAACATTCGATTGCAGGCCGCCGGATGGGTGTTGACCCGTGAGTGTGACCAACCCTGAACAGAATGGGTCTTCGTGGCCAACTCAGCAAGGGCCCATTAGCTACCAAAATCTGACAGATGAATCGCAATACCAATGTGACTTAAATTTTTTGTTACGAATTTTGTAATAAATTGAACTCATTTTTTTTATTTTATTTAAACCGCCGAAGAAACGCAATTGGACCCACTAATAGTGTGACACGTATTAGCGTCTATCTCACAGAGATGGTCCTTGGCACAGTACTGAGTTGGGCGATTAATATAATTTTACCAGAGAGTACCTACAATTGATAGTGATATTTCCTTGCAAATTTTTGTATCATCAGTGTAAATCAGGAAAATGTACGCAATCTTTAATGTCGTTGATGTACAAGAGAATTTAGAAGAGACCCCAAATGAGAAACCTGAGGAACTCCGGATAAGATTTTCTGGAAACCCGATTGGAAACCCTCTACTATAACTGTTTGTGTCCTATTAGTGACATACGATGAAATCCATCGACAAAGGTCACCTGACTCCCAAAGTCACAACTAGGAAAATAGATTGGTAAACTTATCGACGGCTTCCGGATATTCCATATAATGAGCATCAACCTGCACGCCGCTGTTTATTTAATGACAGAATTTGTGATTGCTTTAGTTTCCATATATTTTTTTTAAGGAACCGTGCTTGAGAGTGATAATATCCTTAACGGCTGAGGAAACTTGATGGAACAATTTTTTTTCCATGAGATTATTGAAAATTCGAAGTTTTGATATCGGTCTAAAGTTTCATTAGGTAAGCTTTTTTTCCAGGCATTAGATAATATTCCACCCTTCATAGACTCTGAAAATAATATGGTGAGTGATTCGGCCAAAGGGGCTGCACAATGAATTATGAAAAATGGCCTAAAAAAGCGCTGTCATCTGACACCGCTTTTATTTTTATTGATATTACCTAGGTACTTCAAGGTTATGCTAAGATATACCAAAGTAATATTGTTTACATCGACAGTGCATTTCTCGGGATCTCAAAATAGGGTTTTTTATAATAGCCTTTTGACTGTTAGGAAGTATAGCAGATATGATAGACGTCCGTCGAACGAAAACATCTTTTGGTCAGAGGCATCATAGGATGTAGGAGTAGGAGTATAGGCCCCAGGATATACAAAAAATTGGATGAGTCGATATGGATCGTATACAGTAACGACCAATTTAAAAAATGGTGTAACAGGTGGCTTCTGAATGAAGGTCGGGATATTTGCCACCAAATATTTGACATTCTTATGTAGTTTAATTTAAATAAATTGAATTACTATTATTTTGTTAAATCGCTGTTCTTGTGTTTTTGTTCTTTTTTTTAATTGAATTATATTGAAATATATATTTTACCTCGTAACATGGACAAATTATATTCTTTAACTATTTATTGCGATATCATTTTTCCATTTATTTCGTGTCATTATTATTATTTATAATTTTTGTATTTGTTACGATATTATATTATTATTATTCAATATGATTATTTCACCATTTATTGAATGTTATTTTTCCAGCACACTACAGCTACAGTTACATAACACTACACTACACTACAATTATATTACACTACACTCAAATTACAGTGTTTATTAATATTAGTTAATTTTTAATATTATTTGATGCCTAGCACTTACAATGATTAAAAAAATAATAGTATTAATAATAATAATAATGCTTTAGTTAAAAGAAAGTATTATAAAAATTATGTCTCAAAAACTACCCAACTAGGATAATGCCTGTACTAGGGAGATTCTTTTCTTTTACAATTGAATGTGCATGTATTTTTTTATTGCAATAATAATACTCTGAACTCAAACACAAAAACAGCTTTAGATACGGCTGTGGACACGAATTAAAAACGGTTTTGCAATCCATCAAAATATTATTTAATCCAGCCTAGACATTTACCCAAAATATAATATTTCAAATTCGTAGCGCCAAACTCATCCACTCATATTTATTCATCATGAATATTTCATGGAGATATTCTTAATTCAGATCTCTGAGATGTGCTGGTAGCAAAGCCTTTTAAGTAAAAGGCATTCTCGTACGCCGCAAGATTATAAAACATTCTCATTAAACTTCTATCTATTTGAATGTGCTTTATTCATAGATTGTTTTGAATAAACCATAGGAGGAGAGATTCCATCGCGAATACGAAGATGTGTGTGTGTGTGTGGGTGTTTGTTTGTTTGTTTAAAAAGCTTTATTGCACAGGCAATAGAGTACAATGTGGTGGACCTATTGCCACCAATATCTTGCGGTCATACCGCCAGAGTTATTGTGACTAAATCTTTATATAGGCAAATTGATTTATAAAACGAGTGATAAATGAATACACGTATGTAATACTCATCATAAAGAATATAAAACAGTGATTAGTAATAGATGGTAACTCGATATCGAAGAGAGGAATGAAATATAAGGACAAGCAAAGGAGACAGGAGGGGAGGAGAGTATTCATGAGTTGAGTAAATATCTCTTTAAAGATTTTTTGAGAACGTAGAAATAGAGACAGATAAGAAATCGGAGACTATCGCGGTTGTTTGACATTATAAATAAGATAAAGAACGAATCTACCACGTGAATTTTGTAGCACCCGACGTTTCGGTGACGTTGCAGCCGCCGTTGTCTAGGGTAGACTGAAAGAGCTGTCAATCCGTTGTTCCGTGGGTAGGCTGCATACCGCTGCCGCTACTGCGTAAATATACATCCTTCTAGCCGTGTTCGGCCATAGCGACTGCATTGTAGATTTTAGTGACTTCTTTAGTCTTCTCAGAGTCCATTGTTCAGAAGCAGTCAAGTGCGCAGGCTATATTATAGTGCACAGGTGGGCGCGCGACCACGGGTGCACTCTCTTTTCCTCCCTCTTCTGAACCTGATGGAACGGAGACCGTTACGACCAGAGAAAAGTTTGGATGCAGATAAAATAAAATAAATTAATTAATGGCCAACACAGCAATGGCTGTCATTGTTAAATTTGTACTCAATACTGCGTAAATTATAACGGTGGTGGGGTAGCAGGCTCGGCGCGCGCAAATTTTAAAAGTCCGTCGTGTACAAGCCAGAGACAGATAACTCTTTCTTAGCTTGGAGCGCTGGAGACCAAATTATCCGTAGAGGGAGAATTTTTTGATCAAGTCTTTTGATCTTGGGCAAGCCACCGGTTAATTAATTTATAAAATGATCGAAGTGGAAAATAATAAACACAATATTTATTGCAGGCGTGACAATGAAATTGGACCATCTGAAGGAAGCAGGAATTCAAGCGGCTTGGCTTTCGCCGATTTTTCTCTCACCCATGGTGGACTTCGGGTATGATATATCCGATTTCAGGGCGATTCAACCAGAGTACGGTACTATGGATGACTTCGTGGAAATGACCAATAAAGCCAAAGAACTCGGCATAAAAATCATCCTTGATTTTGTGCCAAATCATAGCAGCGATAAGCATGTCTGGTTCGAGCTGTCTGCCAATCGCACCGAGGGATACGAAGATTTTTACCTTTGGGATGATGGAAAACCAGACCCTAAAAATCCTGGAAAGATGATACCTTCCAATAACTGGGTAAGACAAGATTGAAGTTAGGTGAATAATTGAATAATTTGACAATTTAATATCAATGTTACAGAACAGTATGTTCAGGGGCAGTGCGTGGACTTGGAACGAGGAAAGGAAACAATTTTACTTTCATCAGTTTGAGGCCAGACAACCCGATTTGAATTTCCGCGAACCCCGAGTCGTCGAGGAAATGAAGGTAAAGTGGGAAAAGTTTTATCATTTATGATAATGACGGATTTGAATAATATGAATGTTGTAAGCTTATTAAAGTTTCATAAATATTTAGACTTGGGAAGATCTAAAGATAGATAGAATAGGAATAAAATTTTCACAAATGGTGACCAAGAACCGGCCGATGCAATATAGGACCCCTCCTCCATTCTCCCCCGCCGTCCTATCCTACAAGATGGACCTACCGATGACATTGTAACGGTCGCAGAAAGAAGTTCGAAAGTCAATAGTCAATAGTATTTTATTCATCCAAAACTGAAAATACAGTTGGATATGTCATAATCCCGATTGTTTAAAACACAATAATCAGAATATAAATGTAACAAATCATTCTTTTTTTTTATCTGTAAAAATAATCAAAAGTCAAATAAATAAAAAGAAGATGTTTAATAATGTCATACGTAAAACGACAATAATTATAATGAATAATCCAATATTATCAACTTACTGCTACTAGGTTTACCTATTATGTGTTAACATAAGAATAATAAAGGTATCTTAGAGATAGGATATTATTTTTCATAATATATATGTACCTTTATTCAAGATATTGCAGTATTCTTAAATAGCATGTGTGATGAGCCAGTGTTTAACTCTACATATATTCAAATATTTTTGGTTCTAAATCTCGTATTTTCATTGGAAGGTTATTAATAAGTTTATAGGCCTAATACACAAATGACTTTTGGATCATAGTCAAACGGACTTTGGGGAGGGCTCTGTTGGCTTTGCTACGAGTGTCGTGATCATGCATAAGGCGGCGGCTCAAGACAATTCGTCATGGAATTCTATGGGGGAGAACTATGTACTACAGTAGACGTATACTGGCTGATGATGATGATATACATAAACATACTATAAATATTTTTAGGATGTTCTCAGATTCTGGCTAGACAAAGGCGCATCAGGTTTCAGGGTAGATGCTCTTCCTCATTTGTTTGAAACCGATAAAAGCCGCCATGGTGGAGTATATCCAGATGAGCCTCTTAGTGGCAACAGCAATGACCCCGATGACTACTCATACCTTAACCATATCTACACCAATAATCAGCCCGAAAATTTCGACATGGTAGTCCAATGGAGGCAGACTTTGGATGAGTATCAGGAGAAGCACGGCGGAGATACTAGGTGAGTATCACATTATGTGAATGAATAAAGTATAGGTATAACCTGAATATTTTACTCAGGTAAACATATAATCTTAATAATTACGATTATAAAACCATGAATACTTTATTTGTCTGACTCAGCACTTATCAATGCGACTTTGATTTCCTACTGAAGTTTCCACTCAAGCCCAACTTTCTATCGAAGGCGGAAAGTGCAAAGCACTTAGCTGTTCTGTCGTAGAGGCAGTCTTGAAAATATACTCTCCAAATCTGTAACATGTTTTCAATTTTAGGGTAATGATGACTGAAGCCTACAGTGACATCGAGTCAATTATGAAATATTTTGGAAACGTTACCCACCCTGGTGCACATTTCCCCTTCAATTTCAATTTCATAACCGATATCAACAAAGGCTCCAACGCCGCTGGAATTAAGAGGGCTATTGATGTGTGGCATAAGAATCTTCCTGGACATGTCCACAAGATTTACAATTGGGTGGTAAGTAGAGACCCTTCGGCTACGTAACGACCAAATTTGGTTGCACATCAGAACACCGTTGACTACGTAACGACCAATATTGCCGGCTTGCTCCCGGAGCGCACAGTAATATTATTTTCTAATTCGAACGCATCCTAAAATCCATACCAAATATCTCATTATTACCATAGATACATAGACGGTCGCTAGAATAATTTAACACGTCATTTCGCGGATATTTCTGGTAAAATTCCATTGTCAAACATCATCTTTTTTTTTTCGAGAAATCATCAATTTTTTTTTGGTTTTTATGAATTAATATCAAAATATTTTTGTACATAAATAATCAAAACGAAATATTGCCTTTGACAGAGAATCTAATAAAGATCACGAAAGTATTTACGATTTCTAAATAGGGTTCCGTATTTTTCCGTAAGACAAGTACAAGTTAGAAATGCCGAGTTTTTTTCACTTTTTCGACTTTCTCATATTTATTCATAATTATCTAATTGTTTTACAAAATGAAATTTCAATATACTATATAGGAAATTTCAATGCAATCATTGCACAGTTATAATTTTATGATTGCTATAGTTGTTCCATAGTTATAGTACTTTTTGTCGAGCGCGGCGATATTGCAAGAAATTCCAATAAATTGCCGCGGTCTGCCATGAAATTATGCCGCTATTCGAAGGGTTTTTTTATATAACAAACATTGTATATATCTGTCAGAATAATGTTTACTGCATTATATAATTTTGATTATCAGATAGGAAACCATGACAACAGAAGAATGGCCACTAGATACGGAGCTGAAAGAGTCGACGGAATGACTATGCTGGTGCAAATGCTGCCAGGAATTGCAGTTACCTACCAGGTACATAATATATACAGGTGTCCTATAAATTACGGATCAAATGAAAGGGGAGATAGGTGATGCCATGTCCAGTCTATTTAACCCTATATGTGATTATCCGAAAACATGATTAAAAAGTTATTTAATTGTATAATTTTCTTTTAAAATCTGTTAGCGCAGTTTAATTGTTTCTTCTCAACTTGATGCTGAAGGATGTGCATTTCTAGTAGTAACCTTTTCCTTTACTTTGATATACTGCGTCAATTAAAAAATAATAATTTAAAAAAGATTTTTGACCCATCCAAAATTTTACTTGATTTTAAAGTATCACTCACAGAAACACAAATATCAGAAAAACTATGCCTACCTACTTAGATTCTAACAAGGTATAAAACTATGGTAATTTAATGAAGTTTCATTTTCATGACTATTTTTTACTAAAAAGTTATATTTCTGCTGTTTTAACCTGGCGATTATTACAGAAAAGTGGTTTTTAAAAATGACTAAAACGACTTGCTTGAAGACGTATTGCTCGAAACTCGCCGGGACATGTGGTTTCTCCCCATTACGCCAAAAAATTAAGACGTCGGTTAAATAATACTTTCCCGAATTGGTAGTTTTTTAAATGTGGGTCCTTTAGTGACCACCGCGATCTCCTGATCTCAACCGCTTAGATGTATTATTATGGGGCTATTTCAAAGAAATCGTTTCTCGAAGTGAAAGTGGCACCGAGAAAGAAATGTGTCAAAAATTAACAGAAGCGACCTAGCAAATAAACAATAATCAGCGGGCTTTCCTACTTATAAATAGGAGTTTTTACCGTCGGTGCTGACTATGCTTGAGAACAGGAGGTAGAATCTAAAAACAGCTGATGTGAATTGAGTTTAACTAAAAATCCCATTTTTATCATTTTATTTTGTAAATATCACTTTTATTTGAAAATTTAGAATAGCAAAAACACGACTTCATATTATAAATAATCATGAAAAGACAACTATTATATAAAAAAACATATTGGTATCTGCTGAAATCTACATAAGAGGGCATACTTTTTTCTGATAAGTGTCTTACTTTTTTAAGTAGGTATATTTTTTTTCTGTGACTGACTTTGTTTGAACAAAAAACTTATTTTATTACTATTTTTTAACTGACACAATGTATCAAATTTAAGGAAATGTTACTATTAGAAAGGCACATCCCTCGGCATCAAGTTAAGAACAAGAATACATTTTTTAACATGTTTTTTATACACTACCAGATTTTAGGAAAATAATATAAAATGAAAAAACTTTTTAATCATTAATTTTTGGATAAACACATGTGGGGTTAAATAGACTAAACAAGGCCTCACCTAGCTCCCCTTTCGTTTGATTTGTAATAACTTTATGAGTAAAAAATAATTAAATATTACATTAGGACTAACATTTTGTTTCGAAGAGATCCTGAAAGTTCAATCCATCACAAATATAATATTAATATGGTTGTTGTGAAACAAGCAAAACCGCAAATTAATTAAGGCACGAAATTGCGGTTAGCCTACTAGGAACCGCATGCGGATTACAAGATTTATTTAGTACTTTAGGGTTTGTTTTAGCTCCGTGAAACAAGTTAAATATCATTGGAAATATGATACTGCCAGTGTTTTTACTTCCCGCAGGGTGATGAAATCGGTATGGAAGATCAGTGGATAAGCTGGGAGGAAACTGTCGATCCCCAGGCTTGCAACACAAATCCGAGGGATTACGAGCCGCATTCGAGGGATCCGGAAAGGACGCCTTTCCAATGGGACGATACGAAAAATGCTGGTCAGTATCCGAAAGGGATTTGAGTTATATGAAATCTATCGCAGTGGCGATTTTTGCATTTGGTTTTTGAACTAATTTTAATATTTTAGGATTTTCAAAGGCCGACAAGACATGGCTGCCCATTGGCAAAAACTACAAACATATCAACTTAAAAGCACAAAAAACAGCGAAAAAGAGCCACTTCAAAGTCTATCAACAACTTTCCAAATTGAGAAGAGAATCGACTCTAAAGGATGGATCTATGAAAGTCATGGCTCTGTCGGAAAACGTCCTAGGATTGAAAAGGTATACTCACGTTTCTTTGTTATTTCCTACCCCTGAGGCTGTATTTGTTCGCGAAAATGAAATGTCCGTATCTCTACTTATTATCTACAATCGTCTGTACCTCAAAGAGCCGTCTAGTCGCCCGCGAACAAAAGGTTAGCTATCGCTGAAATCTTTTGAGCGTTCATTATTTCCGTTACTCCCGGCAAATCGGGGAGATTTCATGATTTCAATTAAGAACGTAATGAAACGCCACTTCTTTGGTTCAGACTTCAGGAAATTGTGTTTGTAATGAGATAGCCCATCTTGTGCTTGCTATTCAGGCCGTTTTTTGACATTCCGTAAATTTTGTTTTCAGGGAACTTCCCGGCCACGATACATTCGTTGTCGTACTGAACTTAGGCAATGGAGAGGAATTGGTAAATCTGCACGAAATGAATGATTTACCATCAATTCTGAACGTTGAAGTTTCGAATATTAATTCTACGTATGAAACGGGTGACAAAGTAACCACTTCAACCATCTATTTGGAGGCGTACGACTCCTTGGTGCTGAGAGGAGAGCACGACTCCTTCGATGAATTTGAAGACGATTACCTAGACAATTTAATAAATTATTGAAACAGCTGGAACGATAATAAAAATATATAAATTGGCCGGATCTATGATTTTAAGTCCCATACACTAAATAATAAGGAGAGTTTTGTGAATCGAGTGAAAATCAATTTTAGTGAATCTTTAAATTTGAATGGCCAGGAACCCAAAAATGTGGTTTTTGAAACATGTATGTGAGGTGTCCGTTATCCGCACGGTTACGTGACACATTGCGCACACAAACGAAATTACTGGACAGATTTTTGTTAATTTTTTTTATGTGGGTATTCTTTAGATTTCTCTCTTCATAATATTTAAATTATTGTTTTCGACACAAAGAGTAGCTGCGTAAAAGCTAAAACTGAAATATATTTCATCCTAAAAACGGTAGTAACGATTTTGATGAAAATTGGTTTTAAGAGTTTTTATAGATACCGATAGAATGGCCTTACTACTTGTTCAAGAAAAACTCTACTTATCCAAATAAAATATCAAAATATATATTTATACCTACTGGCTTCAAAGGGCGTCGAAGGTAGCTTCTTCAAAGCACAAGACTTTTAATTTAAAGTAGGTCATCGCTTTTGTTGTCAGTTTTAAACATTGCATCGTTTTCTTAATATCCTCGAGTATCTGAGATTATACTCGAGTATCCTCGAGTATAATCTCAGTTACAAATTGAAATTTTGCATTCTCGGGTTAGTAGGGTCGTGGAGGGGCGTATATTTTTCTCGGCTATGTCTCTAGTAAATGCCAAGTTACATAAAGTCAGCAACAACATATCAAGTACCTCGTCTAGCAATATGACTACGATTATAGCACGGGAATAGAGCAAAGGCGATCCTATAGCACCTCAAAATAGCAATAATCCAGCAAAAGGAAGCAAAAATGTTGGGCGCGCGGCTTTGAATTCCACCCCTAATACCAAATAAGTTACCAACATTCAAGAAAGAGAAATCGGACTGTTGAAACCACAGTTAGGCAGTTAATAGTTTCTGTGCAGTTAGCAACTAAGGCACGCTCGTTAACTTTGGTCGGCTCAACTGACGGTTCAGCCTCCATCCGGTAGCTTCCTGGAAAACGGGCGAACCTAAAAAGGACTCTGTTTCCCCTGTCACGACAGGTGGATTAGTTCCTTTGGGGGATGTCCTTTGGGCTCTGCTGGGCGGTTTGTGCATTGTGCGGCGTCAGCCAATTGACTGTGCATACCGGCTAATAACCTTGGGGGTCTGGAAATGCTTTTATACGTTTCCTAAGCAGCGGGGTGCATGTTGACCTCTTGCCAGTCACTCTTAAAACGACTCGTTGACCACCCGATCAACGAATGAATTACCGCTAACCCAAGGCCGCGCAAGCGACTTCTTTTACCAGACAGAAGGACGGATAAATCTGGCCAAGTAGGTTAGTAAGGGCGCGAGGCCACCCGCTGGATTTACTTCCCAGTGCCTCGCGGTAATGCGTTGGCTTCTAACGGGCGAGTTGGCGTAGCTTTGGACTGCATTGTCCCAAGTCTCTACCCCCACGGTTGAAATAATGAATATACATAGTTTTGCCTTCCTGGGGTAACGGGTTCGCCCGTAGCAGCTGACAATTCCAAACTGTTCAAACAACCAGACCAACGAAAACCGGACAAAGTTTTGCGGATGTAAACTTAAAACGGCCTGTCACTATAGACTTAGAATACTGTAAACTCTCATAGATGAACTCTATAAATCAAAAACGATCAGGTGCACCGGAGCAGTTATATTAGAGAAACGTGACTGCACAATCGATTATAGGTGTTTTAATAGATTTCAACTATTTGGTTTCATTGTCAACACGTGAGTTAAGTACATAATTATTGATTTCGGCCTCATTTCGCATCGAATGTCCTGTTCCCGATGAGGGCTAAATTCTTGAAGACTCGAGAGTTTAAGATCAAAACCGACCACCTGTTTATAGGTGACCAATACTGCGATGGTTTAATTCTGTGTGCAGTTGGATTAAACAACTGTAAAACCACAGCCCAGAATGAGGTGGAATGGAGGAAGATTCTTGACGAACCTAAGTCTCACATTGATTTGTAGCGCTAAGATATTGATGATGAAGAATTTTACGCTTTCATTTATTAACTTATAAATCATATCCCACACGGGCAGACGTTGTAGCAGAACAGACAAAAGTTCTTAACAAACAGCGAAGTAGATGAATATGCCGACGCAAAGTACCGTAGCTACCCTCAACTTCATGCTCCTTATTTTATTTGCTATTTCTCGAACTTATCAAATTATAACATCCCAGCAACTTGACGACATTATTAGTTTATGGTAAACTTACAAGCTTAGTTGTGCAACTTTGGAGACACAACGTCACTTGTTTGACGACGAATAAATTATGATTACGTACAAGTCAGGGAAATAACTATCGAATGAAACATTTTGTATCATACTACTACACAAATTGTAGTAGCATGAATTTAGTACAAATTTACCTCCTGAATAATATACACGAACGAATAATATACACATATACACGATAATATACACGAACGTTTTCAAACATTAGTCTGCTATAAATCTTAGTTCTTTCAGGGGTCCCCCAAGGGTCTCGCCTGGGACCTTTGTCTTCTGATTATCTTCATGAATAGTTTCCTAGATGTCTCGATGCAAAGGGACCTAGATAGTTTGTACAACTATAACTTTCGAAAAAAACTAAATGTTTCAAAATGTCCCAAGACATATTTTATACGAAACATTAAGCAAATTGACCGTGCTTAAAATTTCAACCACTCCGAATTCTGCGAATACGTGATTTAGATATACCTCGACAAAGTAAACTACTCTTCGATAGGGCATTGAATATATATCCGGAATGCTATATTGTATTCAAAGTGCTTGCAAACCTTTTAAGGATATGCATGCGCTGCAAACGGTATAGTTTGCTTATGTTTGCAGTATTTTAGAATTACAATATTAGTCATCATATTACAACATTACAGATGTAGAATAGAAAGACCCAGTGACGCTTCCACCCACACCTAGATTTCAAAACGCAAAAAAAATTGCCTCAGTTACTCCAAGAGTTTCTGTAGGTATAACATGGAATTATTCGATGATTGTAGGGCCTGTTGGTGTTGGATATCTCGTTGGTGTCAATTGGTATTGGGTGTCAAATTTCTAACTAAAATTCTGAATGTTGATGCGAATGTTTAACCAGGAGCATATACTAATATATTTTATGTTTTTAAGCTATTAAGTGCAAGAGAATGTACTTAAAAGTGAGACTAACAATAATAATATGCATCGCATCTTCATCCTTATCTCCTATGCCTGCACATAAGGCTACCCAATCGCTCCCTTCCAGGACCCGCACCACTGCTTTCCTCATATTTTCCTCATTTTACTCTCCTCTGGCCATCTTCCGTACCATAGCTACTCTCTATCTTAGAGACTAGATACGTCTTTAGAGACTAGTTACGTATTATTTTTCTAATTAAAAGTATATATTTAGAGTTTAAAATAATACATTATTATTGAGAAATGTTTTAAGATTGCATTAATGTAATATCTGATTTTACGAATAGCTTCTCGCCTAGTTTGCCTAATTTTGTAGTTTATACCAGGGAATCACATCATTCAATAATCAATTACGTCTAATTAACCTGACTCCCTGGTATAAAACTACAAAATTAGGCATTTTTAGGCAAAATTAGGCAATAAATATTTAAAAAATATTTGCATATTTCCTGCGGTTCACGGTCCCCTCCCCGCCCGCGAACATGCTTGATCGTCTAGACAACCCTTAATAAGGCATTGAAAATTATTAAATAAAACTTTAGTAACGTGAAACTATAAACCTATATTTAACTATTCGTCTAATATGTGTGGCTTATACATTTGTAATTATACCTTTTATTTTATTGTGCGAAAAGATTTTATGGTGGTACTCTTAACAGGTAAAGGAAATATTACAATTTGAAATAGAATCTAATGAATCGAGGAAACGTTTAGCGGTAACTGTAAAACCGCGGTAAAAATTGATAACTCACCTCTTGAAAGAAGTACGCGACGGAATGGCTAATGCCGAGGCGAACTACACCGTGTTCTAAAATAATGTTGACCAAATTAGAAAGTAGAAAAATCATAAACGGAATGCGTTTCGTTGGCGTTTGTTTACTCATAGTTTTGGGGGCTAATTAATATTGATTGTGTGATCAAAACTATTTACAATTAATTGCTTAATTAGAAGATACATTGAGCCTGGACACATTAGAAACAGTCCGGAAGAGGAATGAAAAGGACTGTTAGGACTTTTACGAACCGACATAAAATTTAAAGGAGGTGGGATGGAAATCCACTGACCAAGGTGAAAAAATGGCGGCTAGAGATCTACGGATAAGTCGCTTTACCGTGCAACACATTGTTAAACCACAATTTGACCTCGATTTGACGACATATAAACTGAAGAAAGGCAAGTTCTTGATGGCAAAGATAAAAGAAGTTTCACTAAGAAAACCGTTTTCTTAAACGACGCGCCACTGTTGATACTTGCAATAATATCGTATTTAAAAACGATTTCTTTTTCGACTGAACAATCCCATAATCACCAATATAATAAAATATAGGCTGCTAATCATCGGAAATCTGTTGCAATTGTTTCTCATAGCCGAAGTTTGAAACCTGTAATGGTTTGGGGTGTCATTTGTGTTACCGGCAAACCTCCCATCCCCTCCCATTTACCTATTAGCTCTTAAGATTTGCCATCCTACTTGCCCGACCTGAATTCCATAAACTACGGTGTATGGTCAAGTTTAAAGGCCTGTACCATACATATTTTTAAACATGTATGTTGAGTATATTTTAACATTGAACTAACTACCAATAATTATTTGACTTTGTTGTTATATGTTATTTTGACAATGAATTATACTTTTTTTAACTAGATATATATAATAAATAAATAAATACAAACGGAGCTGCCATGGAATTCACCGACCGGAGTCGGGCCCATCATAATACTATTTTTTTTACACTTCTGGGGGGTGAGCAGTGGATTCCGGACTTACGAACCGGCTGTGGTAGGTTTAGGACAGCTGTCTTGCCACATGTGAGCGTTCACCTTGCCACCCATTCACTCCCCCTTCGAAGCCATAGAATTTGAGATGCGCAAATCGCAGTTTTAGATAATTTTTCTAAGAAAGAGTTGATTATTTTTCTGGAAAGGCCAAGATCTTTAAAGAGGTGAAATAGAGATTTAGCTGGCAGGCCACGAGCGCCAACTTCCACCGCGTGAAGGTGAACAGTGAAGCCGTTCCGGGTTACGGCATTTGCAAGATCATGGTATTTATTTAATTTGTACTCGTGGTCTTTTGGGATATTTGATTCCCATGGAACAGTTAATTCTACGATAAGAGCCACCTTCCGAGATAGAGAGTAAAGAGTTATATCTGGACGGAGGGCTGTGCATCCGAGACTTTCAGGGAATTTATACTGCTTAGAGACCGAATCAACCTCCAGAATCCAATCTGTAGCTTTCTCGATTATTGAGAAAGGTTTTGTAGTTAAATGTTTTTTGCCTTTAGAGCCATCCCGCACAAACTGTATTGGGGGTTTGGAGGATACTGTCAAACCCTTGTTGGCACGAGCCACTGAGAGACTAATTACCTCGCGAATAACAGCGAGAACTTTGTCATGGCGGTAAGTGTACCGTCCTTGATCTAAGGCCACCTTGCAGCCAGCTAGAATGTGCCTAGCTGTGCAAGGGGTATTGCTACAGAGGGGACAAGAACTATCCTCGGCAAAGCTCCAACGAGCGAGGTTACTGGGGTCTGGAAGTGTATGCTGAAAGGCATTCAAATAAAATTTCAGCATCTCTGGCGTCCAGTCATAGAGCATTACCTTCCAGTGCATTGGAGGCGGAATGCAAAAGTCACCAATTGTTGTCCAATCATTCTGGCATTGAAGGCCAATAGCATGAGCCATACTCTTGCTGTCGTAATCTCCCCGCAAAAGAGACTTCTTCAAGTCCACGTCGCTCGTGGTTGTACTGCCATACCCCAGACCAGTGCCATTCTGGCTGATTCCAGTAAGGAACCTTTTGTGGAAGTCTACGCGGGCTTGTAGTTCATTTGAATCACTACAGCCACTTATTACGTGCTTCGATATTGCCGGATCTTTGGAATTGCACAGAATCGAATTTTTGGTTATTCTGGAGTTGGCGTAGAGCAGAGAGGGCAGTTTAAGCGCTAGCCCAAAATTTTGTTTGGACCTGAAGAGAGTCGAGGGGTCAGCTGGTTTGGCTAAGGACAGCCAGGATTTTAAACTAGCTGTCACCAGTGCATCTAGACGGGACAGTTGGGTTTTGGTAAAATCGTAAATAAGAAAGGGCCATGACAAATGTGACGTTAGATAATTGTCATAGATCCAGGCCTTACGAGGGCCAGAAATTAGCAAGGCATCTATTTTCGCCAGGCAACTTTTGAAATGCTCTATAACATGATCGCCCGAGACGTCTTTTCCCTGATGGGTGATTTTTCTGCCGAGGAATTTGAAATGATTGTTTGGGTCTATAAGGGAGATATTAGAGCCCTTATAGACCAATTTGGGGTCATAGGATGTAATATATTAAATCCTATATTACGTAAAATAATATATTAAATATTAATAACTGTTTCTTTCTTTTCTCACATATAACTTTATTTATATTATTTATTCGAATTTTATATTATTGCCGATTATATAATGGAATTGCATTTTATTTATTATATTATCTTTTAGTAAAATTTATTATTATTATTTTTTTTGAAGACCACACTTTAGGGCAATTTAGTTTTATTAGCTTTTTACTAAAACTTGTACATTTGTAAGCAATCAAGCAATCAGGCAAACTTGATTGTAATATTAGAGTCCTGTCCACCCTAGAACGGGCTGGTCCCAGTTGGGTGACAGAATCAAATAAGCAAAAGGTTAAGGGTTTGCCATTCGGTTCCTGTAATTTTTGTAAGCAAATCAATGTTTTATAGTAATTAATTGTTAAATAAAAAATAAAAATAAAAAAAATACGGCACAGTGTATTTAAATGAGTGACAGTCAGCACTTACCTAATATTTTTTGAGTTTTGGTAAATATTTGTCCCTGTTCATCAAAGCCAAAGGAGGATATTTTGAGGACTAATTTATTTTTTGCTCAGAATGAGTTCATATCTTATTGTAAGCTACAACCGAATTTAACAAAATTATTATGATAAATATTTGTCAAAGTTACTTTGGACCACCTTATAGTTCATTGTTGTCCTTCAAGGAGCAATTCAGCAAACATTTACGAAGAGATAAAAGTGAGACGTCTAGTGCATCATACGAGTAATATTTCGTTGCTGGGAAGTTTCTCGAAGAAATATTACATGCACTTGACGTAGCTTTTGTCCCCTTGGGAGAAGGCTGCGCTCCGCATTTCACTGTCGGAAAAGTAGCACACCAATCAAAATCGGACGTTTACGTTGTTATACTGAATTGGACCTACAATATCAATGCAATATCAGAGCTGCAGTGGTTTTTCGATTTGCGTCATATAACAAAATTAAATGCTTCTTGATCGATCACAGAATAAATCACAGATCAGATGATAGATCGACAGATCATTTGGTTTATAGGTATACAGGTGTCCTGTAAGAATTATAAATATACTCGTACATGATGTCATGTAAGAAATTAAGCAACCCCTCTTGATGATAATACATAGTTATTCTCGATAGTCGAAAATTAGTTTGCTTATGTGAAGGTCTTCTGGGTGTGTTTTATAGAAACATTACACAAACAATTGTTTTCTTACACATACTGTCGTCAGCGCATGTTAAAAGAAATGTTGTAGATACTGAAATGAGTTCCGACAAGGAAGACGTCCTTTTAGTTTTAGCAATTATAGGCGTAATATCGGGTACAAAAGGAACAGATTTAACAGATATAATGGGTACAATGTATATAATCGGGTACAAAAGGAACTGATATAATGGTTTTTAATCAAAGTCCATTTTCTGTTGACTTCTTTTTTAGAACAACCCATCAAGTAAGCTTTTTCTCCGATAGCGTCATGTTTTATTTTAATTCCTGTATTCTCGGCTCTGTGTGTCTCAGAAAACGGGTTTCCCTCTCTGGTTGAGGTTAATAGGAAAAAAAACAGTATCTCTGTTCGAATTATAGTCATTTATTGCCACGTGTTCACAAGACAACATAACCTCAAAAAACGTGTTGAAAATGAAACAAACCCTTTCCCTCTTCACCCGCACGGCGAATGTTTTCCAAGTGCCTCGGAAAACAAATACATTGTTTGCATGTACAACTGGGTAAGGCAACGCCCCTTTGGTTCGATGTTTTTGTGTGTTAATTCGAAAAAAGACGCGCAGGAGACATGGTTTTATACTACCGAAAATACCAAGCAAAAAGTGAGGGTTGGTATAATAAGAAGAAAAACTAATTTGTCATACAAAAGAGGAGACTTCAAATTTCGCGGGCTTTACAATTTTTGAACCCGGGAAGGCGAATGAAGTAAACCAGCGATGAAAACACTTACGACGCTGCCGGAAATAGACGAACGGAAGCGACGTGTCAAGACCGGTCGAGCAGCCTGAGATTGGTAGTGGGGAGCCAGCGACAAAAAAGTGCAAGAGTTTTTGTAATAGCTGATACTTTCAGATCAGATAGTATTTTGACGGTAGAATGCCGGGTGGAGTCGGCATACCAGATTCCGGAACACCTGGCGCTGACGTACTAGGAAAGGTATAATTTTAATTAGTACTCGAGTTTTGGAAAAGCTGAAAATTCATCAGTAGACAGTGGATAAAATAAGGAACTCGAAACAAATGGTCAGACTGCTTAACAATACAAACGCGTGACGTCACTATTACTCCATATATGTCACGAAAATGAAGTCTCTGCAAATACGCCGCTACGTATTTGTCGGTAACTATTACGCATCGGCCTAATGTGCCGCGCATTATAATATACTTAATTTTTATGAAATGAAATGAAATGAAAAATACCTTTATTGTACTAACAAAAATAATTACATTGGTAAAGAAAACTTAAATTCTCTTTTAACTTAGTACAAACGGCGGGCTTATCGTTTAGCGATTTCTTACAGCCAACCGTGTAATATTAGATAAAAGTAAGAATACAGCTCACATACATAAACATATACACATAAATATACATATACATACATCCAAACATACATACATATACATACATATATAAAAAATATAATTTATAATATAATATATGTATATTATGATAATAAATACATAGGAACAACAGATAAAAAAAAATAAAAATACCTACTTATATAAAATGATAGATATTACAAAGTTCTTATGAGTCTATCCAATCAACAACCCAACGGAAGGGGGGAGGGTGGAGGGGATAGGGGGAGGGTTGATTCTTAGTTGATATTTTGAGGGAGAAACTGTTCTTTCAGTAACGCCTTGAAGCAAGGCAACGATGTTGCATGACGAATAGCATGCGGAAGCTGGCTTTTATGACATGTATGGAGTAATGCTGACGCCACGCATTATATCGTAAAGCAGTCTGACCATTTGTTTCGAGTTCTGTATTGTATCCACTGTCTACTGATTAATTTTCCTCCTTTCCAAAACACTTTGGGGTTACTAATTAAAGTAACACCTTTCCTAGTACGCCAGCGCCAGGTGCCCCGGAGTCTGGTCTGCTGACTCTACTACAGCAATCTATATCTAAAATACTGTCTGATCTGACAGCACCTATTAGCTTTTACAAAACTCTTACACTTTTTTGTCGCTGCCTCTTGCACTATGGGTGATGCCGTGCGAAAAGTGGACACCAATTCGCATATTGCGTGGGCCAAATTCTATCTATTAAGTAAACACAGTTGCGGACAATGAAAAGATCGACTAAATTTCTCGAATTAACATACTATATTATCGTGAATCAAGAAGTAGACAATTGATCGTCTTTAAGTTTAAATATGATCGTGGTTTAACAGCGAGTAATATAATTCCCAATGGTGTAACAATGCGAGTAATCATAAATCATGATGCTGCCATCGTTGATGGTACGGCGAATTATTACTGGCTAACATCGTAAAATTAAAATATAAAAATATGCATCTTCTACATCACCGCCTGCTACAACAACTACCAATAAGTCACCGGTCATCTCTACAATAGCTCCAGAAAAACCTTAAACATCGCCACAAGCCATAACTACTATACCAATTTCATAAATGACAGTGTGGAAAAACGAACTAAATCAGAAAAAAATAGTTCTGCAATATTGAGTACAAATTTAACAATGACAGCCATTGCTGTGTTGGCCATTAATTAATTATTTTATTTTATCTGCATCCAAACTTTTCTCTGGTCGTAACGGTCTCCGTTCCATCAGGTTCAGAAGAGGGAGGAAGAGAGAGTGCACCCGTGGTCGCGCGCCCACCTGTGCACTATAATATAGCCTGCGCACTTGACTGCTTCCGAACAATGGACTCTGAGAAGACTAAAGAAGTCACTAAAATCTACAATGCAGTCGCTATGGCCGAACACGGCTAGAAGGATATATAAAATTGCTGAAGGAAATCTTAGTATTATTCTAAAGTTGGTATCTTTTCTGCATGGTTGATGTTTCAACGTCACCCGACTATATTCACCACGCTTATTCCGCAGCTTCACATTTTTTTTGCGTCATTAATAAATAAGCGAGATATAGGCAGAAGTGTCAAACACCTACATTCCGGTACGTAAAGTTTTTTTTTTGTTTTATTAATTTATAAACACCAATATGGCAGTAAGTTACGTTAGTTTTTTATCCTAAATATTAATTAAAAATATATTTTTTTTCGGTATGTAAACTTAAAAATTGTATCTTTTGAAATACTGTGTGTCAGACTTAGTCTGTTTCGAAATACTTTCCTGACAGATTTAGTATTACAGTTATAGAACCTAGTAGGGGGGTTTTTTTTAGATATGAGAAAGATGCTAATACCATTTCCGAAATTTTCACGGAACAGCACTTCAGCTTGGATATATTAAAGGGGGCGATGAATGCGGCCGTTCTGCAAGTTCCTTAATGGTCATCGAGGAATTAGTAATCGTGAGTGATTTTTCTGTCCTAGTAGGGGGTTTTTTTTAGATATGAGAAAGATGCTAATACCATTTCCGAAATTTTCACGGAACAGCACTTCAGCCTGGATATATTAAAGGGGGCGATGAATCGAAAAAGAATAAGAATTAATACCAAAAGTTGTATTTAAAATTATTGTATCGGCTTTCGGTAGTAAAATAAAAAGAGTAGGTACCTATATAATATTTTTTATTTCTTTCCAATATAGTTTTATTACACCGATATGTATATTATACCTCTTCACCCCGACGAGGATGAATCTGTTACATTTTTTTACTGTTAATTAATCGGTCAGCCAGTTACAATATGCTAAAATCTGGTCAGTGGCTCGAACGCCGGTGCCGACACCAAAAAATGCTCACAGAAGCCGGATATAGGTAAAACTACAAAAAAGATACATAGTGCCAACTGCCATTTTCCGGCGATAGTTGGACAACATACGTAACTAAATTGGAAATGGCTGCCGGTCGAATCGCGTCCGCTGAGCCAGCTCGAATTCAAAACTTTTTCACAAATTCAGTCCACAATGATAATTTCAACAAAAAACGCGACATTGTTATCTATTTTACTGACAATGATATCTAGGTAACGTTCAGACAGGGCCGGTTTCATATTGAGGGCAAGCAACGGAGTAAAATTAGGTACTTCGTTGCTTTTTGTTTTTATTTATCATTTTAGCAATAAAAATAAGATAACATGGTACTCGCTGCACCAAAATTTTAGTATCTAGCTTTACATCAAGTGTAAGTACTTGAAATCACATGATTGCAAACCATACAAAGAGTTCTCAAACAGCGCTCGACCGCAGATTTTCTCGCATCTCGTCAAATGAAATCATAACTATGAAACTGCAAAAGAGAGATAAAGCACACTGCGGAATTATTTCGCCGTTTCAAAAAATACAGTACAATTCTCGCAGCTCGCGGCAAACTCAGTCGCCGTAATATGGGCGAATGTTTCTACGGCAATTTTATTGAAGCGAAATTTCGCCGCCGGTGATATGAATGATACATTTCTATGTCGATGCTTTGTTAGCGCTGTAAAGTTGGATGCGAGGGCAGAATGAGAAACATTTTGATTGTAAAAAGAAACGCCTATTTCGTCGAGGTTAGTAGATGGTGGATCGTTTGCCTTGTGATACAAGGGTAGACCTGGGACAATAGAAGCATTTCATATGATTTATTTTGTCTTTCGATGCTTTTGTAGTCTTTCTACGATAAAATGTCGTGCAAATAGGATAAACTTCACGCGGTACATTCGTTTATCCAATTGTAATGTCAAACAACCGCGATAGTCTTCGATTTCATAAATTTGCAAATTTTTTAACTCCCTCTTATCATTCATTAAATTTAAGGTGACCGATAACTTTGCTTCCACCATAATTAAACTCAATTCCACTAAAATTGTGCAATCGTACACGCCTGCGGGTTGATAAACTAAAAAACTACAAATTAGATGAGACTGGTTGCACTAATAAGTTTAAATCCTAAGGATACGTTTAACATGTTAGAGCGGAATATGAAACGAACGATCATCGATAAAAACTACCTGTAGAACTTATACTCGTCCGAATAAATTTGAACACATTTCGTGCAGTGTTAGATTTAGATGCTATATCTTTTGTTGGTAGTTTTAACGCGAAAAAGTGACAACCTCTCATTTCACGTTCCGCTCTAACGTATTGCCCTGTCTCGTTCACATGAACTAATTTCCGATTTTAGTTTACGAAGAAACGCAATCGAGCCCAATATGGTATAGACGACTGCCTCAAAAATCTACATGTCAAAACCGGCCAACTTTTCGTGGAATAATCTTGGTCGCCGTTATTTAAAGCGAACAAGCTACCTGTAATATTCAACGGATATTAATTTATAGTGATATAATTAAAAGTCACTTAGCAAACAGCTTCTCAGGGATGTTGTAAGCTTCTACTTTAATGATACCAACCCAAACTTATTCAATTTGGCTACACCCAAAACTTGGGATAAGTTAGCTCGCGCCTGAAATCAATTCCAGAAGAGTTAATTAATTATGATAATAAATATTGAAACCGGCGATATCTAATTAAGAAGGTGAAGAAAGGTTGATCATTTTACTCGTCACTCCTTTATTATCTTCTTCATCGTAATAACATATTTTTTGCAATAGATAAACGTTACTAAGAAAGTTTTCAAAATCGCATAAATAACTTTAGAAAGCACCCATATTCAGTCATAAACAAAAACAGTTAAAAAAAACACGACTGTCTACAAAAAAATAAATAAAAGAACTAGAAGCAGTCTAAGCAGAACAAAAAAATATATTCTACTACTATTATAAACGCGAAAGTTTGTAAGAATGTATGTATGGATGTTTGTTACTCTTTCACGCTAAAACTACTAAATGGATTTTGATAAATCTTTACAATATTATAGCTTACACATCATAATAATACATAGGCTGTAATTTATAAGGATATATAGTTTTCTATCATCATTATCACAATTTTCCATCACCACTCGGGTGAAACCGCGGGGCGCAGCTAGTTTTATTAATAATACTGTCCCCAAACTAAAGCAAAAAATCATAGCAACAAAAATCATCATACATATTTTTTTAATTTTTGTGTGGGGCTTTTCTAAGGTCTTTATGAGCCATGCAACACTGCGACCATTGCTGATCTATAGTGTTCGCCACCTACTATAGTTCTGCGCTAAGCCTCGTGTGATTTAAGAACCGCAACAGGCTTTTGGCGCCAGATTGTTGTATGTACAAACATAAAAGTACGTTAGTTAGGATGGAAGTCTCCCTTTCTACTTTGGATCAATGACGCATTGACTTAGACGACGTCGAGTGAAATATTTCTCCAAAATCTTTTCCGTCCTCAGTACTACAACTTATTTTGAACTTTTTAACTAACTTTTTGTAACGGCAGTCGTGTTTAGTTTTTTTAGTTCAACAAATAAACAGTTTTTGCAATGAAAATGACGATTTTTTAGAGAATAAAGTCTTTATAGCAATATTCGTTGGAATAAAAATCAATTTACGGAAGCTTCGTTTCGGACCCATTGACACGTATTATATATATAAACATCGAGTGATTAAAGACGACTTTAATTGAATTCTTGCCCAGGGCCCGTGACTTCCTCGGCTGGGCAATTACTCTTTAGCGGAGCTTCACAAGAGCCGGTCACATTGATGGCTTTCTGAGTATGGCGTCGATAGTACGCCCTGCGGAAGGTATATCGTGACGATATATATATATATATATATATATATATATATATATATATATATATATATATATATATATATATATATATATATATATATATATATATATATATATATATATATATATATATATATATATATATATATATATATATATATATATATATATATATATATATATATATATATATATATATATGTTTTTAAAGAGTGGATATATTCGAATTTCAAATCGAATTTTCGGTATGTCATTCCGCATTTAAGAGACGATTCATTGTGATTTTTTTCATTGTTTTTGCTTTAATTTGTCTTTAATAAAGACATTTTATTTTGGTTTGCAAAAGGATACGCTTTGTTTTTGAGATGTGGATGAAGGGCGATCGTTCGCTAGCGATAAAGGGATCCCATTAAACCTACATTGCACTGTCGAAAGTGGTGCTCATCCAGGCATACATCTCATTTAAAATAAGCATTTCCCAATCCAGTCCGGGAAAACCTTCCAGCTATGTAAGTGGCTTTTATTATTTTTATTTTTTCATCAAAGTGTCATCCTTTAAACGAATTCTTAAAAAAAGAAATTTTACAAAAAACCAATCAAATATTAACAATATTATACAATTTTATCTTATGTTTTGAACTCTTGTAAATATCATATAGCCTTAAGTATAAACTTCTCGACCAGAAATTACGATTTATATCTTATTTCATGGCAACGAGCAAATGAAGTATTTTAGTTTTATTTTCATTTAATCGCTGGCTGATAGCGAGCCCAGCAATGGTATATCGTCCTTTTAAAGAGTGGATATATTCGAATTTCAAATCGAATTTTCGGTATGTCTTTCCGCATTTAAGAGACGATTCATTGTGATTTTTTTCATTGTTTTTGCTTTAATTTGTCTTTAATGAAGACATTTTATGTTGGTTTGCAAAAGGATACGCTTTGTTTTAGAGATGTGGATGAAGGGCGATCGTTCGCTAGCGATAAAGGGATCCCATTAAACCTACATTGCACTGTCGAAAGTGGTGCTCATCCAGGCATACATGTCATTTAAAATAAGCATTTCCCAATCCAGTCCGGGAAAACCTTCCAGCTATGTAAGTGGCTTTTATTATTTTCATTTTTTCATCAAAGTGTCATCCTTTAAACGAATTCTTACAAAAAGAAATTTTACAAAAAACCAATCAAATATTAACAATATTATACAATTTTATCTTATGTTTTGAACTCTTGTAAATATCATATAGCCTTAAGTATAAACTTCTCGGCCAGAAATTACGATTTATATCTTATTTCATGGCAACGAGCAAATGAAGTATTTTAGTTTTATTTTCATTTAATGGCTGGCTGATAGCGAGCTCAGCAATGGTATATCGTCCTTTTAAAGAGTGGATATATTCGAATTTCAAATCGAATTTTCGGTATGTCATTCCGCATTTAAGAGACGATTCATTGTGATTTTTTTCATTGTTTTTGCTTTAATTTGTCTTTAATGAAGACATTTTATGTTGGTTTGCAAAAGGATACGCTTTGTTTTTGAGATGTAGAATAAGGGCGATCGTTCGCTAGCGATAAAGGGATCCCATTAAACCTACATTGCACTGTCGAAAGTGGTGATCATCCAGGCATACATCTCATTTAAAATATGCATTTCCCAATCCAGTCCGGGAAAACCTTCCAGCTATGTAAGTGGCTTTTATTATTTTTATTTTTTCATCAAAGTGTCATCCTTTAAACGAATTCTTAAAAAAAGAAATTATATATATATATATATATATATATATATATATATATATATATATATATATATATATATATATATATATATATATATATATATATATATATATATATATATATATATATATATATATATATATATATATATATATATATATATATATATATATATATATATATATATATATATATATATATATATATATATATATATATATATATATATATATATATATATATATATATATATATATATATATATATATATATATATATATATATATATATATATATATATATATATATATATATATATATATATATATATATATATATATATATATATATATATATATATATATATATATATATATATATATATATATATATATGTATATATATTTATATATATATAGGTATATATATATATATATATATATATATATATATATATATATATATATATATATATATATATATATATATATATATATATATATATATATATATATATATATATATATATATATATATATATATATATATATATATATATATATATATATATATATATATATATATATATATATATATATATATATATATATATATATATATATATATATATATATATATATATATATATATATTTCATAAGGTTTGTAAAGAAATCCGTTTATAGGATCATGTTTTTATTTAAAATAAAATTAGTAAAAGCTACTTAAAAAGTAGCGAAGGAAATCCCAGGTTGTATTGGGAAATGCTTATGTTTGAATGAGATATACTTACGGATGTGCACGACTTTCGACAGGTGCAATGTAAGTTTAAAGGTCCTTTTGCAGTCGACTAACGATCACTATTCATCCATATATCTCATAAATAGGGCTTATCCTTATGCAACACAAAATGCCTTCAAATGAGACGAATTAAGCGAAAAAAATAAAAATTAAACTATTGATCATTTCGGCAAGGCCGTTTTATAAATAAAAGTGACATTACGAAATAATTCAAATTTCGAATGCCACTAACATTTAAAATATGATACAATTGGCTGAGTTTGTTATCAACGAGCCATTAAATCGAATTAAAAATAAATAAAAAAACTCCATATGCTCAATGAAATGAAAGAAGAAACTTAAATCTTTATTTCTGGCAGAGAAGTTTATAAAAAAGATTGTATAATGTTATCAAAATAGGGTAAACCTATATAAAATTGTATAATATTAAAAAATTGTAAAGAAACATTGTAGAAATATTATACAATTTTATATAGGTTTACCCTATTTTGATAACATTATACAATCTTTTTTATAAACTTCTCTGCCAGAAATAAAGATTTAAGTTTCTTCTTTCATTTCATTGAGCATATGGAGTTTTTTTATTTATTTTTAATTCGATTTAATGGCTCGTTGATAACAAACTCAGCCAATTGTATCATATTTTAAATGTTAGTGGCATTCGAAATTTGAATTATTTCGTAATGTCACTTTCATTTATAAAACGGCCTTGCCGAAATGATCAATAGTTTAATTTTTATTTTTTTCGCCTAATTCGTCTCATTTGAAGGCATTTTGTGTTGCATAAGGATAAGCCCTATTTATGAGATATATGGATGAATAGTGATCGTTAGTCGACTGCAAAAGGACATTTAAACTTACCTTGCACCTGTCGAAAGTCGTGCACATCCGTAAGTATATCTCATTCAAACATAAGCATTTCCCAATACAACCTGGGATTTCCTTCGCTACTTTTTAAGTAGCTTTTACTAATTTTATTTTAAATAAAAAATATATATATATATATATATATATATATATATATATATATATATATATATATATATATATATATATATATATATATATATATATATATATATATATATATATATATATATATATATATATATATATATATATATATATATATATATATATATATATTTATATACATATATATATATATATACCTATATATATATATATATATCTAGTATATATAAATATATATAGATAAATGCTTAATCAGAGCTTTCATTTGATACTAAAAAATATGTAGTTATCCTAATTTATAGACATTTGGACATCTGGACAAATATTTATTTGAAATTTGAACAGTTTAAGTACGCTATAACACCCGGAATGACATAACGATTCTATATGTACCACACACTTCTAAATCGGTTCGAGCATTTAAATGGTATGGTGGAATAAAGGAACAGACAAACATACCTCTACATACGTATACATACATTCATACATAGGTACATGTACCCTGAAAATATTACAGTCGTGAACAAGTGTAAAAAATAAACCGATTTATTTCAAAGGTTGTGCATCCTGCATGTTTTTCAGGTTTTATATGAAATAAATTGACTCTTGATGGACCAATCTTTTGAACAGTGCAAAGTTGAGACTGCTGACAGCACGGAAATGTGGAAGGCTTATTTATGCCCGAGGAGAAATGGAAAATGAAATAGCAAAATAGAATAAATAAATATAGCGGCATTCATTTTAAGTCATTTTAATTTATTTCTAAACCTTTGTAGAAAAGGTAAATTGAACAAATTTTAGTAGGCAGCAGGTGGGACAAAGCGATATAATAAATCTTCTACATTAATAATGGTGTATCGTAAAAATGATATATGTTTGTAAGTACATTTCATATTTTAGTTATATTTTATTATAATATGCCAGTATTCATTTTAAGCATCTTGCTCGTGTTCTTGTCGGCTACAATTTAAAAAAGACTTTAAAATATAGTAATATTTCTTTATAGCTCCTAGATTTATTTCTATAATTCTTTTAAGAAAAGGTATACTACGAGTATTGATATTTTTTTCTTATTTGCCCATCTTTACTAGTTAATTCACTATGAATTTTTATAAATTGCTAAAATATGTAATTTAAGAAATTTTTATTCACTGTTCTCTTGTGTTGTGAAAATTGTCACGACTAAGGTCGATCAAACCCATAGTTTTAAAACGCCTGCTAAATCAAAGGATGCTTAAAATGTCATGGACTTGATATTCGATATGGTTTCCGACTTCAAAAATATATTCAGATACTCACTATAATCAAATCGTGACGGAATATACGAGTCGGTATGAAATTGCCAATCTACAAAGGATGACGCATTAAATTGACCGTTGGCATATGAAATTGCCAATCTGCAAAGGCTATTTAAAACCAAGCATATTTTATGAAAACTATATATTTCATTAAACAAAATATTGTCTATATATACAGTTTTGCTATTTCAATGGAATGTAGTTATTGCCTCTACAGTAAAACTCTCTTGAACAGGAATCAATGAATTCTTAGAAGGCGGTTTTCACTCCCTAGTCAGACGAAAAAATGCCCTTAAAAAAGTCATCAAAATTAGTGGAAGTCAATTGGAGCAAGATCTGTCAAGGAGTCGCATATCCAGTCGCAATTTCCGCAAATTTGCGACTGTTTATTGCAAATTTGCTGTAGTATGTTGTCGTGTAGAAGCAAGTTGTGTGTATGTTTCTACTCTTTATTTTCAGCAATTCACAATGAGCGGCTATATTATCATTTGACAATCCCTTACAACCAATCCTTTAGGACGTGTTTATATGTATTTGTGCGTGTAACATGTGTAAGCATGTGTCTTGTTATTGCTTTCGATCGACAGAGTTGATATGCAATTCCGTTAATTTTATCCCTACAGAAAATGGTTACCTAGTCGAGAAACCAACCCGGAAACTTACAATGTAAGATCAGGCGAACTAACCCTAGTAGGGTTAGAGCTTTTCTGACCGATCATGCGTTCTGAACATTATCTAACTGCATAACCTAGATTCAACAATTCTGGTTAGCACATAAAGTTATCAAAAAAGATCCATTTTTCGTTGCAAGTGACAGACTGAATCAGAATATCTACATGTTCGTGTTGATTAGTAAAGTAATATAAGAGTGAACGTTTTTTTTGCTGCTGGCATTTATTTAGCTAATACGTTACCCGCTTTTCGAGCTTATTTGCGACGGGTCTCCTTTCCCTATCGCTTTAATTTATCATTGTCAACTAATATCTCCGGTCATCCCCGGGGTTCATTCTCTAGGTCGAAATTACGAGAACGGAAGCGATCAACCCAATAACGTGCGGTGCGTTCATTCGTGGTGTATGTTTCATACTTATTATTGATATGGCGTCCGTCACTGCTGCATTGCTACCAAGGCGGAACTCATATTCAAAAACAGCGCCAATATTCAGCTTTCTGTGATAGCACATACGAAAATATCCGAGCAATAATAAACGAATAAAAGTCGACTGAAAAGTAATAAAAAAAAATTGAAAACATTCCATCGAATTTAAATTTATTTGAATATTGATTTCTAACTCAAACCGAAGTTCAAATTGCAAATTGAAAAACCGATGTGAAAACGGCAATGCCATGGGTAATCTTGTATTATTATTTAGATTAATTTCACCTTTCGTATATATCTCTATGTGTCTGTCTCTCTCCCTGTTATAGGAGTTGATATGGCATACAGGGCTGACATAATATCTGAAATCACTGACAATCAGACTTCTCAGGGAAATACTAGGAAAGTATTCACTTTGCTTATGCTCGAAATTAAATTCAATTCCATAGGTAAATCGCAAAAATAAAATCAAACGTGGCACCAAATTTTCTTCTTTTTCAGCGAGAAACTCTTTGAATTTATTAAACATCGACACAATTCTCCCTCGCTTCAGATTCACAGAAGCCGCTTGTTTTGCACTCGCTTTTCAGTTACACCTTTGATACAGATCGAAGCGAGGTTTTCACACCTCGTTCGTGGGATAATCCGACGGTGATTTCGGTTGCCGCAGGGACGACAGCATCACGTGCATATCGTTAAACAGTTTGACCCACTTTTTGCCTCGCCTTGTAATATGGTGAATATCGAGGCCCACGAAATTGCCGGCAACATGCGACACTTTAACCATCTCCCGTATTGGCAAAGTCCACAAAGGCGGGACCCTTTGGGACTCGTTTAAGGAAACCCTTTTCATAATATTTTATTATGCCCTGTGGTGGCGGCGCATGAATAGAATATCGATTATTTCGCGCTTTAATGTATAAGTAAGTATTACGGGTTTCGAGGAGTGATTTATTGGGTGCCCAAGTAGCACAATTGGACATAAAGGCCACGGCAACGTTATCGCTACAGTTTTTAGTTTAACGTTTATATAACGTCTATACCACCGGATACAACTTTTAGCTGAATAGTGGCTAAATAGCGGTCATAACGGCTAACTTTGGTGGTATAAGAAAGCTGAATAAGCGCTTATAAAGCACTCATAGCGCATGCTGTGTTACCCTTATATAGCCAGCGGCTGTAAAAGTGTCTCCAATTGTTACTTTATTACAACTTCTAGTCGGGTAATGCCTTGAAATGATATAGAATGGTAACAAAAGGAAGCTCCATGATCAAACATAGAATTCCTAATGTCTACTAATATATTGTATCTTAAGTCTACGAATTTAAAATGATTGTATTGTAGTTTTATACACCAAATTCCTTTGCGGACATCATTTCATCTACAATATTAAGTAACATGTCATACAAAATTTTAACGCGCCCTCAAAATATTAATATTTTACCTCAATTTAATTCATAACTATGATTTAAAGTTTTTTTGTAAATTTATTTTATTTTTCGCAGTAAAAAAGAACACTTGCTGGGTATTGTTCAAACACTTTGAAATAGGATTAACTTATAATACGTGTATTTTATGACTTAAAATGCCTTTAAAAATATAATAAAAATTGTTAGGTTATGGTTTTTTTTAATGGGATTTTTAGGTTATAGGATAGGTTATTTTTAGGTTTTAGGATTCGAGAAAAAATGGCCGCTTTGCTTATCTGCAACTTTAATATAAACTTTATAAAACTATAACCTGCGTAAGTGAGGTCCTAGTGACAACTTTAGAGCTTTGACTTTTTGTAAATCAATTACTGAACTTCAATATGACTATAAGCTGTATAAGAGTAGGTCTTGTAACCAATATACAGTCTTTAGTGGAGTAAGTGTAATGTAGAAACTTATGTTTTGTTTGTTCTATAAATGTTATTTATTCGTATACTATACAGCTGTTAGTTATAAAATGGTTATAAATTAGTATGCTTTATAGCGATTATACCACCCTTATAAATAGGATAGAAACTAATTTGCCGTGTGAAATTTGTAGCACCCGACGTTTCGGTGACGTTGCAGACGTCGTTGTCTAGGGTAGACAACGGCGGCTGCAACGTCACCGAAACGTCGGGTGCTACAAATTTCACACGGCAAATTAGTTTCTATCCTATTTATAAGGGTGGTATAATCGCTATAAAGCATACTAATTTATAACCATTTTATAACTAACAGCTGTATAGTATACGAATAAATAACATTTATAGAACAAACAAAACATAAGTTTCTACATTACACTTACTCCACTAAAGACTGTATATTGGTTACAAGACCTACTCTTATACAGCTTATAGTCATATTGAAGTTCAGTAATTGATTTACAAAAAGTCAAAGCTCTAAAGTTGTCACTAGGACCTCACTTACGCAGGTTATAGTTTTATAAAGTTTATATTAAAGTTGCAGATAAGCAAAGCGGCCATTTTTTCTCGAATCCTAAAACCTAAAAATAACCTATCCTATAACCTAAAAATCCCATTAAAAAAAACCATAACCTAACAATTTTTATTATATTTTTAAAGGCATTTTAAGTCATAAAATACACGTATTATAAGTTAATCCTATTTCAAAGTGTTTGAACAATACCCAGCAAGTGTTCTTTTTTACTGCGAAAAATAAAATAAATTTACAAAAAAACTTTAAATCATAGTTATGAATTAAATTGAGGTAAAATATTAATATTTTGAGGGCGCGTTAAAATTTTGTATGACATGTTACTTAATATTGTAGATGAAATGATGTCCGCAAAGGAATTTGGTGTATAAAACTACAATACAATCATTTTAAATTCGTAGACTTAAGATACAATATATTAGTAGACATTAGGAATTCTATGTTTGATCATGGAGCTTCCTTTTGTTACCATTCTATATCATTTCAAGGCATTACCCGACTAGAAGTTGTAATAAAGTAACAATTGGAGACACTTTTACAGCCGCTGGCTATATAAGGGTAACACAGCATGCGCTATGAGTGCTTTATAAGCGCTTATTCAGCTTTCTTATACCACCAAAGTTAGCCGTTATGACCGCTATTTAGCCACTATTCAGCTAAAAGTTGTATCCGGTGGTATAGACGTTATATAAACGTTAAACTAAAAACTGTAGCGATAACGTTGCCGTGGCCTTTATGTCCAATTGTGCTACTTGGGCACCCAATAAATCAATCCTCGAAACCCGTAATACTTACTTATACATTAAAGCGCGAAATAATCGATATTCTATTCATGCGCCGCCACCACAGGGCATAATAAGATATTATGAAAAGGGTTTCCTTAAACGAGTCCCAAAGGGTCCCGCCTTTGTGGACTTTGCCAATACGGGAGATGGTTAAAGTGTCGCATGTTGCCGGCAATTTCGTGGGCCTCGATATTCACCATATTACAAGGCGAGGCAAAAAGTGGGTCAAACTGTTTAACGATATGCACGTGATGCTGTCGTCCCTGCGGCAACCGAAATCACCGTCGGATTATCCCACGAACGAGGTGTGAAAACCTCGCTTCGATCTGTATCAAAGGTGTAACTGAAAAGCGAGTGCAAAACAAGCGGCTTCTGTGAATCTGAAGCGAGGGAGAATTGTGTCGATGTTTAATAAATTCAAAGAGTTTCTCGCTGAAAAAGAAACGTAAACGTCGGGTGCTACAAATTTCACACGGTAAATTGATTTCTATCCTATTTATAATGTCAAATAACCGCGATAGTCTTCGATTTTATATACCACATTTATTCGACTAAAAGGTAATATATGCCAAATTAATTTAAATGACACCTTTACATAGCTGAGAGTTAATCTGAACGCCTTAAATCAGCTTAAAGCTATATTCGACACTTCTCAAATGGCTTTTGTGCTTGTTGGGTGGTTATATAATAATAACAGCTTACGTCATCGGTTACCTAAAGGTCGCTCCCGTGCTCGAAGCATTGGATCTTGTGCTATTATTGTGAGGTAGGCCAGCGGGCTCACTGACCCTACCTTTTAGCTCACAGTGACGTATAAGCCGTAATATGTCATAAAGTTCTAGGTAATAGCAGCAAATTCTTTGAGAATGTTTAACCCCAAAAATAGCCAGTACGCAGTCTATACAGAGCTTCTCAAAGAAATTCGTGTCAGCCGTTTTCTTCTAGTCGGGAACCATGACGATGTACTCATGCTACATCCACGAAAATATTATGTTCGCTCGTAAATATATATCGAAGGTCCTGGCAAATAGTTATTTCTATCAACACAATACCAGAAATAAACTTGATTCATCACACTACCACCTTAATCGGCACCGGCTTAGCAAAGTGCGAAACAGTTTCCTCCACTAAAACCTTTGATTTATAATAATGTCCATGCGCCTATAAGAAGTCTTGGAGGGAACCAAATACAAAACATAATATCCATAGCTAAGTCATTTTTAGTATCCGATTATCTATATTCATGTTTATCACAATATTACTATGAGTGTTCTCTTTGTTTAACCGTTGAGTATGATACGACCAAATCTGGTTCTGAAACAATTATCCGTTGAGTATGATACGACCAGATCTGGTTCCGCGTTTTTTTTCACTTCTTTGACGTTCTCGTATTTATTCATAATTATCTAATTGTTTTACAAAATGATATTTCAATATTCTATATTCGAAATTTCAATGCAATCATTGTGCAGTTGTTCTTTTTATGATTGGTGTAGTAGTTTCGTAGTTATAGTACTTTTAAGTCGATGTCGCCGAAAATCCTGCAAAAGAGACAGATGCATCCATGAAAATACCCATTTACTCCAAGGGTTAATCAGTAATGTTCACTATTGCATTGTTTTCTGATAACCGATAATGACTGTTTTTATCCGCATATCAAATTCATAAATAATATTGATGAGCGCCCTCACATTGATGGACGAATCCGGTTGAATTCCAATGCAACCACCTCGGGCGGCGCGGTTCATTTCACGTTTCTCGACTAGTGGCTGGTTTGGGCCAAGCGCCAACAGATGGCGTTAATATTTATTTAAAATGCAATTAGTGTAGCTTGTATATGATATTGCAACCAAAATTTCACAATATGATTTTGGCCTAACAGGGAATCTGTGTACCAGTTCCAATATTTCGAGGTTGATATATGACCTGGACCCTGGTGGGCTGATTTCAACCACAGCCTTTCTAACTCTTGCCATAACTAAAAGATGCCTGCATACGCATTAAGCATTTGGACGCTGTCGTGGAGGAATTCACACACACAGACATACTTTAATTTGGAACGTTCTTCTTCGTGGAGGGGGGCTCTTCGTGTCTGGAACTTCGTGTCGGGGGGCTTAAAATATATATTCCGTCTTCATCTCAAAAGAAAAAAAATGCGGTTTCACAATATTTTAGCCCCTCTTTTCGGTTGGTGGGCCGAAAAAGTAAAATTGACATGCACGCGTAGTATACGCGGGGAACATACTACCATCTCGTCCCGCTTTCCCAGCCAGACAGTTTGGTTTTGATGTTCACAATCTTGGAACAAGGCTAAGTGAATACAAAAAAATATATATTGTCGTTCATTAAATAAAACAATCTGGGTTATACGCATCGCACACTGAAAACAAAAATGACACTAAACGAAATTTGGCGGTATTGAGTTACAGAGATATCTGGAAACTACAGGAAAAACTACGTCATATTCAAAGACCCGTTTCTTAATCTTTGATATCGCTAGATGCCCCATTGTGTCACTTCGTACTTTTAGGTTTTGTGCTTGATAGTTAAACAAAAACCGACACTAAGACAGTTCGCGTCCGGTCGTCAGCGACAACTGTTCATTGGGTAAGTGAAAAGGTGTCATATTTTGGTTAGTTATGCCGTAACTTTTCATGAAATAAATATAAATAATAAGTGTCACTTTTGTTTTCAAAGTGCGACATCATATTATACTTTCATCGTGTACAAGTAAGTACTTTCTTAAATTTCGTATTGATGAAGCTAGAGCAAATGCTCCGCTGTTCTAGTAATTAGTTATAATAATCGCAATTTTGAGGTTTGATTCTCAAAATATGCTTTTAGCTACCCATTATTTAAAATTTTTAATAGTGTAAAATATTATTATTAACAGAGTTATAAAATATAAATTTTTTTCAACATGTTGAAAGGTGACTTAAGCAAAAATGGCAATGTCCTCAGGCAATGAGACAATGCAATGGGACAACGCAAGGCAATGTCCTCAGAATTCTAAGTGACATGTTTTGTCTAGGACTAGTATTAACGAATTTATTTAATTATAAAGTAGCCGCCATTTTTAAACAAAATGGTGGATATATCTTAAGAGTTTTTTTAAATTACAGCATTAGGATAAACTATACTTGTTTGCTATTGGGTTCTAATAAGTCGTATACACAGGCACAGCACATACCCCACCCCAAACACACACTTACAGAGACCCACACACATACAGTCATACTATTTACATACTTCGTGGACATATTTGGAAACATTTTTGGAAAGAAAAAAATAAAGAATTAAAATCGAAATTGAAGATTCAACAAAGTTTACATCTTTAATCTAGTACTTTTTTATGTGTTCTTGTAATAACGTTCCAATTCCTTTCTTCCATTGTAGGTGATAAACGACGTCATTTCTGGTAAAGAAACCCATTCAGGTGCGGCGAAATCGTTTCGCTTTGCCAAAAAGCAATAATAATTCCCTTTGATGGAAAGAAAATTAATATAGTATTTCATTTTACGCTCCATTTACGGAGGCCCTTAGTATTGTATGCTCGATCTTCGCTGTCGTTAATATTTTGTAGCGGTGGGTCTAATAAAAGTTAATGTATTGCGTCCGAAATGATCGCCTTTATAGGCGCCAAGACGCCAATTACAGGCGTCGTTTTGCCGGCAATATTACCGGCGTAGGAGATTATCTTACGCGTAGATAAAATGTTTACCTCCATAAATCACTCCTTCGCCATGTTCAACGCCATCTGAGGGAATATATATCTTTGTTATAGATTTTACAATAAATCAGAGAGTTTAAACATTACAAAAAATGTGTATCTATATCAGACTGAGATACCACATTTTTACTCGTACGGTCGCCAATGGGCTCGATTGCGTTTCTTCGTGAACTAAAATCGGAAATTAGTTCGTGTGAACGAGATAGGGCAATACGCTAGAGCGAAATGTGATATGAACGCTTGTCTTATTTTCGCATTTAAACTACCCACCAACGGCACTTAATGTATTCAAATTTATTCGGACGAGTATAAGTTCGACAGGTAGTTTTTATCGTCGATCATTTGTTTCATTTTTCGCTCTAACGTATTGCTCTATCTCGTTTGCTTTAACTAATTTAAGTTTTAGTTCACAAAGAAACCCAATCGGGCCCAATATTTATAAACGCTAATTTACATTTTGTCAAGTAGAAAGTGCATGTGAAAGTGCAGGTGGCACTAGTAAAATCAACTTGCAAACGGTCATACCTACTATTAAGTGATAGAAGGGCGTGCGATGTAAAGTGGTAAAAAGCACGGTCTATTTTTTCTATTAAGTAGCTTACAGTAACATTCCCGTACAAACCGCGTACTCTCTACTCGCAGCGTCGTAATCCCCAACGATAGAATAGATGTGAAAGAGTGCCTAAGCTGCATGCAGTATTAATCATATACTAGTTTATATTTTGCATTCGATTTGGTATAGGTAAATACATCAGATTTTGTTATATTAGGCCTAACAATAGCGAAATCAACAAATCAACCTTAGTCAATTTTATCTTATCTCATTCCCATTGAATTACAAAATTCAGTTGTATCATGATTATTCCGTTCCTGGAAAAGTTTGTAACTATCTCCATTGTAAAATCTTCTGCTAATATATTTCTTTGTCATAATCTCTTAGATTTTTCGATTTCAACTTGTTAGTGTTCGTATTCATGTTCGATTTCTGATGCGAGGTCAGCAACTCTCTTTTTTTAATATTTCGTAATTCTAAGACCTCTTATCAACCCCCCTTTTAATGCCGAGAAAACCTACGGTTAATTCGCCGTATGTAGGAACTATCGTCAGAGTTGTATGGATCAATATGGAAGCCTGTCGACGGACACGGCGAAAAAATGCCACGGCGCCGCACTATGAAAAATAAAGGTCTCCTTCGGACCTTTATCTAAAGACAGACTGCTAAAATTTTGCACAAATATAAATAATTATATTCGGCTTCAAACGAAACTTTTTAATTATCATTCACTTTAATGTAATAAATAAACAAAACTCAAAAATTTTCAGATATTGCCTATTTTTATTTTTTAACTAAGATTATTATTTAATATACCTATTTAGTGTGTACACACACTAATTATTATACTTAATCTATTATACAAGTCAATGTAACCGAAAAATATTAAAGGTGAAGTGATTACCTACTTTAGTAATTAATTTATGTTTGAAGAAATAATTATAAGAATTATTTTGAAATATTACTATAATATTCGATTTTACTATATTATACTTGACGAAATTCGGGATCTCAAATGGGTTCGTCCACTTTAAAAAAAAAGGTATTTTCCTAAAGTTGCGAAAATGATTAATATAATATAGCGGGACCTGTACGGTTTGTTTTACGTTATTTCCCCATATATTCAGATTGACGAGAGAGCTATTTTATCCTACTAAAAGAAAAAAAAACCTTATCTTAGCAGCTTCGTAAAGAGGTCTGTTTTCATTACCCTTAGATGGAAGTTTTAAAATTTGGCTATATTTATTGTGGAAGTTTCCACCGTAAGTTTCGATTAAAAAAAAACTTTTAGTCTCAATATATCAGAGAATTGCCACAGTTATCCAACTTGTTACCGCCTACTTCATAAATTTGTACGCGAGTTACTTCTACTTTTAGATTTCTCTAAGGATACATAGTAGGTACGGATATAAATTAATTTGCGCTGGCGAGAAAATGCTATATTTCGTTCTCACCCGATTTTGTTCAGGCCTTGATAAGAGCGTTCCCTAACGCGATATTTCGAGCGTTTAGCTTTATATGATCCCAGAAAATCATTTAAAGTTCCAGTCTTTCGGATGTTTTTAAGGTTAATTCCTTAATTATTTATTTATTTATTTATTTATTTATTTTAAGGAAAACCAACAGCCATATAAAATATTAAATAACAACTTAAATAATAAATGATAGCCAATAACAGGTTCTCACAACTTATTTATTAAGTATTCCTTAATTAAGTATATTCCTTAATTATTCTTATACAAACTAGAGCTGCTAACTACAACGGGCGAATCCGTCACCTCAGGAAGTTTTAACGAAATTTATCGTTGTGTATCCCGTGAGGCGAGCGCAGAAGACTTGGGACTAAAAACAATCCACAGTCTAGCTACGCCACCTGCCCTTCAGAGACCAACGCCTTACGGCGAGGTATCGGGAAAGGTACCCAGCGGGCAGCCTTGCCTCTGACTACCACTTTGGAAGGATATTTCCGTCAGGAATTGACCTTCAGGATATCCTACCTCCTGACTGGTTACAGGATCGAGGTCGCTTGCGCAGGACTCTCCCTTATGAAGCGGTGGTTTAGTGTCAATCGAATCTATCGCGGACCACGGCATCCTTTGCCCGGATTATTCACCCGGGATTGGGTGGCCGAATGGTCGTTCCAAGAGCAGTTGCCATAAGGTTAACAACCACCCCAGCTCTATATGAAACAGTTATTCTGATACAGTTATAATCCTAAATTTATGACCACACACATGGGTTACTAAAAAAACACGACACTAAAACAAAATTCAAAAAAACTAAATTATGATGGACGCCACCGCTTTTTATAGCAAAAAACGGAAACTTTACTAAACCCAAAAAAACACTACTAACCGCTGTACTTTAAAAAAGCTTTATCTCAGGTCGGGGACTTGAGTTGTACGTCACTGGCCTTCAGAAAAAATCTTTTAACAAATACGCAAAAAAGAAAAAAAACACATTTTAGGAGAATGTTATATAATTCCGCCCCTAAGGAACGCTCCTCACTCTGTAGAGACGGTAAGCCGATCAGCTACTGCTGTCACAAACAACGGCATCCAACAAAAAATAGTAGAATTATCCAATAATGGAAGCAGGTATCCTCGTGTCATCGCGATGTAATGTTATTTCATTAAATCATGGTCACCCCTCCTGTTGCGAGGTAAAAACTCACCCATCACTTTTGCGACCTTGATAAAAACGACCATAACTTGTAAACCACTATACGGATCGTAAAAAGAAGAACTGTAAAATGATCGCATTGAAATTTGACATATAAAACATTATAATCTTATCTCGTAAATCAATTAAGATAATAATGGCGACAAATTACAAATTTGGCGAAGTGAAAAAACTCGCCTATTTATCATTTCGATGTTTTTATCACAAAACACGAAAGTCTATGCGGAAATTGTATTTACAGTTATGTTCTTTATTAAATGCTTTACCAAAACCATTATTTTGTTTTACTTCTTTGCATACAAAAATATTTAGTTTTTCAGTCATAATAACCAAGAAAAATTTGATGTCTCCTCGTAAAAATTTTTTTTTTTAATTTTGTATTTCTGACTACTTAGGGACTTTATTTATATGAAATTCTTTCATAATAACTTTTCCACTACACTACACTTCTTATAAAATCATACCAGACTTTTCAACTTTGTCTGATATTACAGAAAAATCCAAACTTTTGCGAGTCGGTGACGAAAATTTGGTATTAATTTTGACAGGTCATAATACAAAAGTGGATAAAGTTTTTCAAATATATTGTGTTATTATGTGCTTATTATATGTCTAATAACTAATTATTATACTCTAAAGAGTCACATTTCATAGAAAAACTATAGGAAATCACACTCAAAATATGGTAATTCTTTCATACTAATTACGTAAACAAATAGGTATGCGCACCCCGCGATTTCGCGAATATCGATAAAATTAGGCAGCGCGCCTGTCTATGCAATATCGCCGCGGTGCGTGCTCATTTGTTTAGGCAAATTCGGAGTGTGATTTTCTAGTTTCTTCTATGAAATGTGACTGGAGTATAATAATTAGTTATTGGACATCTAATAAGCGTCAAGTTTTCAATACATTCGAAAAACTTCTAACCACTTTTGTATGCCTTTGCAATTATTATGAAATCAGACTATCGCGGTTGCTTCACATTATAGCTTTATAAACGAATTTACCGCGTGAAGTGTGTAGCACCCGACGTTTCGGCGACGTTGCCCAGGGTAGACTGGACAGCGGCGGCTGCAACGTCGCCGAAACGTTGGTGTCTAAACTTTACGTGGTAAATTCGTTTTTTAACCACATTTGTATCATGCCTTTGCAATTATTATGAAAAAGATTATCGCGGTTGTTTGACATTATAAATAGCTTTATAAACGAATTTACCGCGTGAACTTTGTGGCACCCGACGTTTCGGCGACGTTGCAGCCGCCGTTGTCCAGGGTAGACTGGACAGCGGCCGCTGCAACATCGCCGAAACGTCGGGTGCTACAAACTTCACGCGGTAAATTCGTTTATAAAGCTATTTATAATGTCAAACAAACGCGTTAAGTTTTTGATTTTATAATAATGGCAAAGGCATTATACAAAGTGGTTAAAATACGAATTTACCGCGTGAAGTTTGTAGCACCCGACGTTTCGGCGACGTTGCAGCCGCCGTTATCCAGAGTAGACTGGACAGCGGCCGCTGCAACATCGCCGAAACGTCGGGTGCTACAAACTTCACGCGGTAAATTCGTTTTAAAAGCTATTTATAATAATAATAATTATTATTATTAAAAAATCCTAGAAGAAAACTCAACAAACCATTTTTTTTTTATTTACTAAATTTCCAGTACAAAATTTTATAGTAACAACACTCATTTGATAAAAATAAAACAAACATGTAATACAAAATAAACAAATAAAACAATTGTACCGACTAAAATAAAAACTTTCATCAGTTGGATTAGGTATACATGTATTGGTTTCTTTATATACAAAGGAAACATAGAAAAATTTGACAAAAAAAATCTAAGTGAAAAAAGTTGACAAGATTGGATTTTATCAATTATATTTTATGCGACTTATGCTTTCAATTTTTTTATTGGTACTAAATTTCCAGTACAAAATACATGAACGTTTAAAAATTGCCACATTTGATAAAAACTTATAATGTATCACAAAAAACACATCATGTTACATCACAGCGTGATTACGTATGAATAAAAAAAATAGAATACAAACGAAACATAGAAAAATATAAACAATTAAAAAATTGCGGAGTATCGGCTTATTCAACGGTAGTGAGTAGTGAGCGACGGCGGCAACTTGTGGCTTGCCGATACAAACAAGCTGTACACTGAGAAAAATATAGCGCTGTAATACACGGAAATACGCATGTTTCAACAAGGATTACGTATATTTCATTAGGTGCGACTTGGGATCTCGCTTCTAACATGGCAGCATGTAGTAGTATACGTACGGTTAGTCGGACACATGAATCATGTTAAAATATAATGATACATATAATCGAGTAATGGAGTTTCATCAAAACTCCTTGTAATACAACAAAATTTCGAGTAAAACCTCATAAATAGAATAGAAAACGAATTTACCGCGTGAAATTTGTAGGACCCGACGTTTCGGTGACGTTGCAGCCGCCGTTGTCTAGGGTAGACAACGGCGGCTGCAACGTCACCGAAACGTCGGGTCCTACAAATTTCACGCGGTAAATTCGTTTTCTATCCTATTTATAATGTCAAACAACCGCGATAGTCTTCGATTTTAGAGTAAAACATCGTTATTCTATATAAAACATTATGTAAGAATCAATCTAATATTTTTCTCAGTGTGAGTCATACAGTTTATCAGTTGGTACATAAAATTATACCTAATGATGAAATACAGTTATTACCAAGTATCAGAGATGGATAACTTTTATTTTTTAGGATAGAAAACGAATTTACCGCGAGAAATTTGTAGGACCCCACGTTTCGGTGACGTTGCAGCCGCCTTTGTCTAGGGTAGACAACGTCACCGAAACGTCGGGTCCTACAAATTTCACGTGGTAAATTCGTTTTCTATCCTATTTATAATGTCACAACCGCGATAGTCTTCGATTTTGGATAACTTTTAGGTTGTATCGAGCACCGAGCCAACACCCCCCCCCCCCCCAAATTCTACAGATCCAATCAATCATCACACATCCATCCATCCATCGTACTGAAATAATGATACTATAGGTAAACTAATGTCAACTATTTTTATAAAAATCACTATAAAACAGAGAATCAGCCTACTCCAATGTATGGAATTCCTCGAAACAAGGTGGTTCCAAACACAGTGGCTTTAAGCACTTCTTACACTGGAACCTGGTTCTTGGTCCAATCTTACCTGGTACTCGAGGACGACGTAGTTTGCACCAGATACATTGAATTCGCGGAGTACTACCTGCAGCATTGGCAGGTATTAGCTCTGGGTAATGTCCATGCCCAGAGCCTGAAAAACGTACAGCTGGTAAGCGGACGTCTCTGGTTGGTCGTACATGACTTGCTCGAAGAGGGACATGAGCCAAATGCTGCTCCATAATCTCTTCAATCAAATTTAATCGAAAGTCCTTGTGAGAAATCATTCTCTTCTCGGGAAAACACTTTCTGAAGACAATGCAACTGTTAAATACAGATACATTGAGGAGTCTCTTGAAAAGTTTCTTGTACCACTTCATATTTTTTTTAGTTTCAACCAGGAAAGGCTCTAGCTGTTGATCCTTCTTGTCAACACCACCCATTTTGAGATTGTAGTCCGCAATAAGCGCCGGTCTATAGTGTGATGGACGTCCAGGTCTACCGTCTATTAGTAGAGACTCAGTGGTATGGTATGTTGACGTTACGTAAATCTGGTTCTTATCTTGGTAAGCCATCACAACAACATCCCCGGAATGCCGTGCTAGACAAGTGCCTTGATCAACCTTTGCCAGTTGGAGCAGTGCCGGCACATTTTTGCGCGATCTACGCAAAGTGCCAACACAATCTGTTTTGTTCCGCTTCAGAAACCTTGATAACATAGGCGAATTGAACCAATTATCCATGTACAAAATATAGCCTTTGTTTAGAAGAGGCTTCATGAGGCGTGCGACAATCTCGGTGCTCTTTGGAAGCGGAGATTGATCAGCGTGATTTTTACCCGTATAAATATGAAACGACCACAGGTAACCAGTAGTCGATTCGCAAATTTCAAATGTTTTAATGCCGAATTTGGCGGATTTAGTTTTAATGAACTGCTTGAAGAGCAGGTTACCTTTCCATAACAGCAACGACTCATCCAACGATATGTCTTGTTCCATCACGTAATTAGTTTGAAACTTTTCGTTGAAGTGATCAACCAATGGACCAAGACAGAAAGTCCTGGGTGAGTCGGGCGTGCGGGTAGACTTGTCTACAAAATGAAGGGCTCCGCTTAAATACCAAAAACGGTCTTTTGATATTAGATTTCTAAACACGGGGTTTTTCAACAGGGGATGATTTGAAAATTTATCATTTTGTGATGGCAGCCTAACAATGCCACTCAAAAGGTAAAATGCAAGAAGTATCATTATTTCATGCACATTTGTCTCGTACCAATCTCTAGCAAACCTTTCCGAAGCAGCCGACAGTTCTATAGCATACCGATTAGTTTCCTGCACGATATGCTCCAGAATTTGATCGTCCCAAAAAGAGCGGAACGCCTCATATTCACTTTGGACCTGAACGGTAGGACCAGCGCGATAATGAAATTCTTCCCGGCGGCCCCTAAAAGTATCCATAGGGAACCACTGGAATTGCATTGCCGTTCTATCTCCTTCGAACAGTTCCCGCGATATGATGGATTCCGCATCCACTGACAACTCGTTCTCGTCGCTTTCGTCCGCATTCGTGCCGACGTCCCGCAGCCGCAATAACCTTGCTGTCTCCCTAGCGCGCCGATCACGAGAAACCTTCTCCGCCTTATCCACTAACTCTTTCAATGGCGCGGGGATGTCTTCATCATTCTTACATACTTCAATAATCGGATCACCTCGACACCACACAGTCTCACCGAGCACAGCTCTGTTGGCGGCGTGCCTACCGCCTCTAAACCCCCTCGACCCCGCCGCCGCTCGCCCCCGTCGCCCCCCGCCGGCTGCCCGCCCCCGGCGCCCGGCGCCCGCCGCGCCGCCTCGCCCGCCAGCCACTGCGCCGCCTCCTTCGCCAGCCGCCGCGCCGGCCCGTCCGCTGCCCGCCGCTCCGCCCCGTGCGCCGGCTCTCAAGCGCCGCCCGCCCGCTGCTCTCCCCTGGACTCGCCCCGCCGCCGCCAAAGGGACGCTGAAAATTCAAATTTAAACAATGATGTTAGCTTACTGCAGATGCTGTTTTGAGTTGTGGAACGTTAAGAGAAGCTTTAGATGAAATCACAAAATGGACTCAAGTCTGGGTTATTAAAATCAACCCTAAGAAATGCATCTCGGTATAACGATAACGGACAACTAGAAATGGGCAAACCATATTGAAAACATCGTAAAACGGGCAAACTCACTTCTATATTTGGTAAAGAAAGCTTTTCAAGTATTGACGATACAGACATTTCAAAAAATTAACAAAACCTACAGTCGTCCTCTGATTGAGTATTGTTTTCAAATCTGGAATCCTTATTTTGCCAAGGACATCGACCCGCTTGAAAGTATACAACGTAGAGCGACAAAACTGCCAAAAACCTTAAGAAAAACACCCTATGAACGTAGATTAAAAATCCTCAAACTGACAACTCTGGAGCGACGGAGATGCAGAGGAGATCTCATAGAGACATACAAAATACTGAGGCAACACTATGACTGCCTAGAGTTGGAAAGCATGTTTGTGTTCAATTCAAACCGTCACTTAAGAGGTCACAGCCTGAAACCGCCGAGCGACCGAGATGCCAATGGGGTTCAAAAATCTGGAATACGCAGAACGACTCCGCAGATTGCAGCTGCCTACACTTAAGGATCGTCGGACCAGGGGTGACCTCGTTGAAACATATAAGATCCTCAACGAATGCTACAATTGCCCCTAAATTGCAATTGCCAACATAAATTTCAATAAATTTGTTTGTGATCGTTTTGTGAATTTCTGAAAACTTACTCGATGGTGAAAACAAAGTAAAAATAAGATAACCTTTAACTGGTGACGAGCGTTATAGTGCGCTTATATAGGAGAGATTATGGGAGAACGAAGACACGTGCGACCCCGTCGCACTTACGACGCACAATGGCAAATGTAGTCTGGCCGCTTCGGTTAATTCTCGCGTTTGTACTTTGTCTACTGTCTTGATGTACCTACCCCCACCAATCGATCGATCAAAAAGTCAATATAAAATGAATAAGTTCTAACCTTAGAGCACTCGGCGACCAAACAGAGGCAGGTGATGATGTGCCAGAGCCAGCGGGCGAAGACCGAAGAGCGCGCAACGGAGACCTCTGGAAAGTAAGAATATTCCGCCTTTACTATATTTGCTATATAAGGATTACAAAATATGGTGCGTGTATGTATGTGTGGGTGTGTGTATCTGTAGTGCGAATGTGCTTGTGAGTGCTTGTGCATGCTAATTGAATCCGATCTGATAATCAGCTTTTCACGTACTTCCTTAACAAAGGATCGACTATTCTGATGGTTAAATATGTCAATATCGTTAAAGCATACATTGTATGCATACATAACGCGCGGCAATAACGAATTGGAACCATAGTTTGTGTTGAACCTTGGTACGTAAAAAGTTGAGTGAGCACGTGCGAGTCGGGAAGGCGCTCATATGCTCACCCTACTCCGGAGGTATGAACTGTCCAACCCAGTATGAACACTTGTAGCAATTTTTTTAATATTATCTTTTATATTACTTGTAATTTCTTCTTATAATGATTATTTATTATGATTATTTTCTTTAATTATGATTGTTTGCTTTGCTACTATTGGCCCCACTTTGGGCACCATTTTGTAGCGAATTATTTTTTATTTACATTACTTATTGTTGTTGCTTCTATTGGCCCCACTTTGGGCACGCCATTTTGTAGCAATTTTTTTTAAATTTATCTTTTTATTTTCTTTTATTGTTATATTTAATTTCTTGTTATATTGTTTGAGTCTATGGATTATAATTTTAATATCTATGCTAATCAATCTTCAACCAATCTTCAAACAACCTTCAAACAGCCCCACCAATTGGGAGACATTTGTAGCGTATAACTTTTATTTTTATATTATTACTTACTTAGACGTGCGCGCGATGTGTCATCAGCGATAAGCGCTTGATGAAGAAGATAAAATTGAACGGAGAAGTGACTAAACGAAGAGGAAGATGCTAATATATGTATAAAGATATTCAAAGTATGCAGAGAATAAGATTTCAAGTGGATAGCCCTGTTTCCTCTTGTACGCGCTCCTTCATATGTGAATTTCTCCTGTCCTGACTAAAATGTATTCTCCAAAAGAAGAAGAAGAATAATAAGGAGTATTCTATGTGTCTAGACCAATTTGTTAGACCCTTATGCACTTGGTTTTAGATAGTTTGAATCAATTTGAGGTTTATAAGTTAAGATCGGCTTGTAACCTACACTTTTAAGATCTCGTCTTGATGAGAAATATTGATTTTTGATGTTCTATGACACAATTCTTATCTAGTGGATTATCAAAGGTGTTCTATAGTTAAATACTTCCAGATCAATGTATGCTAATAGTTTTAAGTCACTTTCTCAATATCGGTTGACGATTGCTCCAATCAGCTGAGATTTTTTTATTTTTTAAGGTACTTATAAGTACGATATTTGTCATTACTGAATATCCGACATCGTTTGATTTGTCGATGCACTATTTATCACACTGACGGATGCTACAGTCTTCCGTCAGGGCGTTGTGAACTCAGGAGTTATTTTTTTTATATATTTATTGGATCACGAGATAAATTTATACCAAGGCGCCAATCTCGCGTATTCCTTTACTGCGTTCGTTCATCCGTTAGTGCTGCATCTGATCTATCGAATCAATTTCTAATTATGATTTAGCTCAGTCTATTTAGTTTTATTTTATTTAGTGGTTTATTGCTATTACGCTTCATTTTTAACGAATATATAAACGTTTTATTGTTTTATTGAGTTTTAATCTTATTTTAATACATTTTATATTCTCTTGTCGGCATTTTTACAGTTATCTGCTTATCGACGGTAACATTTCTCGCTTTTCTTTTCCGCTAGATGTCGCTACAAGTTTTGAAATTGATTTAAATTTTAGGATAATGAATGAATCGACTAATTACTACTTTTACGCTTTGAAGACCATTCACCTTGCCTTCCCGTTGCTGCGTATAGATGGCAATAGGTGTACTTACTTGGCATGGTTTGGTTTAGATATTAAGTATTCTATTTGACAGGAGGCGTTCGATTTTATATCATTACACACTTTTATGTAGAAACGACATATCTGATACTACTCGCCGGTCCTCTAATGTCTCTAAACCGTAGCGTTGCAGACCTTCAGCGTACGACAAGCCGCTGGAAAATAAGCGGTAATTTAGATGACGTATAAATCGTTTTTGAATACGCTCAATCCTCAGCTTGTATGTAGCATACTGTGGAGACCAAATATTAGAAGCAAATTCAAGCAGGCTGCGTACGTATGCAACATAAACCGTTGTCAAAGAATGAGTGTTTTTAAGAGGTCTACAAACTCTCATGATAAAACCGAGGGTGCTGTAAGCCCTGTTGACGACTGAATCAATGTGCTTATTCATAAAAGCTTGCGATCTAAGATGACTCCTAGATCACGCACTCGATCTACTTCCAGAATTTCATCATTGCCAATTGTATATTTAAAGTTAATTATATATAAAAGTCAATTGTCTATGTATATTGTAATTATAATAAAAGCCAATTGTATATAAAAGAGCTATTAGCTCAACATGATTGACACGATCAAAGGCCTTTGAGAAGTCAGTATATATCGCGTCCACCTGAATACGCCGATCCATACGTCCCAAAGTATAATCAGTAAAATGAGCGAGGTTTGTAACAACCGACCGATTTTTAAGAAACCCGTGTTGGTGCTCTGTGAACGAGCTAGCGAGAGCTTGATATAGCTATATAGATAATGCTTTATTTAAGAGAAAGTAGTACAAAAATTATGTCTTAAAAACTACCCAACTAGGTGCACGTACTAGGGTAGATTCTTTTCTTTTAAATTAAGATGCGCACGTAATTTTATACTGCAATTATAGAACTATGGTAATATTTTACTTGTTTATATAATATTTAACATTATACATATAATATTCTCATTTATACATAAATATATACATTTACCTACTTCTATTATTTACATACTATTATTATTTACATACATTTGCATTTACGTACATGTATTTATTAGTAATCGAAGGGGGAGTGAATGGGTGGCAAGGTGAACGCTCACATGTGGCAAGACAGCTGTCCTAAACCTACCACAGCCGGTTCGTAAGTCCGGAATCCACTGCTCACCCCCCAGAAGTGTAAAAAAATAGTATTATGATGGGCCCGACTCCGGTCGGTGAATTCCATGGCAGCTCCGTTTGTATTTATTTATTATAATTGATTAAATTGATAACGTCGTTTTAAACGAGGATATTTTAGTCAGTTTCCCCTGGAAATCTACCTTCTGGCGCTCCTATACGGTCTGCGCACCGTGCGGCATAAGCCAATCGATCGCGCACTCTGACTAACAGTCAGGGGAGTCTGGAAGCAGTACTGTTTCCTATAGAGCGGGGGTGGTTGCGGACCTTACGGCGACTGCTCTTGAAACGACCATCGGCAACCCGATCCTGGGTAAACAGCCTGGCAAAGGATGCCGTGGTCCGCGATAGATTCGGTTTACACCGTCTCACCGCTTCGTAAGGGAGAGGACCGCGCAAGCGACCTCGAACTCTCGAATCTGGTCGCAATTGGAAGTAAGGGCGTGAGTGTAAGCCCGTTGGGTTACACTTCTGGCTATCTCGCGGTTAAGGCGTTGGCCTCTTACGGCTGTTATAAGTTCCACTATGATATAATATTGATATTGGAAAATATTGATATAATATTGATATTGGATAATAATATTGGAAAATAAATAAATATTTGTATTTCTTACCTCTCTGTAGCTTGGAGAGAGGAAATGGTCCGGCCAGTAGTAGGCCGTGCCGGGCGGCGAGCGCTGTTCAGTCCTGGGCGGCGGGCGGCGAATCGTCGGCCTCTTGAACGGCGACGGCGTCTGAGGCTCGGCAGCCGACGCGCCGGCACTGGTCGATGGTTGCGGCTCAGCCGACATGGAATATATACCTTCACACAACGCTCTATAGTGTTGAGTTCGGGTATACAATAAAAATGCATACGCCTGTGTTAAGGATTTCAAAATATACCCGACCGCAACATTTTTCTGGGGGTATACTTTCATGTAGGACACTCCATTTTGCTATACTATAATGTATACCCATTTCAGTGTCTCTCCACTTTTTTTTACGCTTACCAATAAAGAGACAGACATACAAAGGGACGTTTAATTTTAAATGTTAGGATTGAGATAAATTACACCCCAAGAAAAGAGGATAAAAACATTTATTACATAAAATAGTTGGTATTAATAATAATTAGAAAAAACAATTTAGCGCGCGTTATGGACATTCATTTTAATATTCTGTCCCAAGCCATGCTTTCGTTTAGTTGTGCGTTCTGTATCAGATGGCCGCCCAGCTTGAATTCTAGACTTAGTCTTTCCTATTCCCCTGTCTTTACGTCTACTCAGGGCTGTGCTTTGCACTTTAATTTTCCTTGGTACACGCCTTGTACATCTGATGTAAAATGAAGTTTTGTCCTTGCTCTGATGTATTTATTTTTTAATCATATTTGTGAATTTTGCTAGTGCTCGCAGATTGTGGACAGTGGGGTTCGTTTCAAATAACTGTGTGAAGCATTGTACTTCAGTCTTAAACTCTGCAAGTGAATTTTTATATTGATGCGGAAATTCTACAGCAACCTATTGTGAGTAAGACGTAAAATTGGCCGCATCCTGTATCGACTCTTGTGTATTGGAGGAAGAGCACTGAGGAACTATCGGATCCAAATCATTGTTCGGTGTTTGATCCAAGTTCATCATATTTATATAGAAATTTTCATTGATCTCATCCCGTGTCGCAATTCTTGCTAGTGACATTCTATCATGAATAGACAGCCGAGGAGAATTGGGAAATATTACCCCAAATTTTTTCTCAATGCTACATAGGTGCTTGCAGAATCTTCCACATTTTCCAGCATCGCAGTCACAAACGGCTAAATCGGCTCTGATAGTGTAAAAAGTATTTGGACTGGTCTCCGATTCCACACTATATCGTTGACTTTAGAAATATTTTTAATATTTCGAGCAGTCTTCACGAACATTGAATATATGGAATCCTTGGTTTTTCGCGTATTTGCGTAAAAATAATGCGCCGCTGAAAATAATTTTCAAATATGGACGTAATGAAATCTACCAATGCGCAAGCATTAAACGCTTTACAGCGCTGAAGTATCACGTCTTTAAGAATGCGTATAGATGCTTCTGTTATGTTGTTGGTGTTGTTTCCTCGCGTAAGTAAATCCAACCTATCAGAGACGCACCATTCAAGCCGCCGTTTCCATAAGTTACTCAGATGATTTAACAGAGCTGGCATCGTCTTAACATACTCGTCACCTGTTAATCCGGCATACAATTTGACTGCTTCTTCTGGATCAGTTACAAAAAGAATATTACGAAATCGTATCATGATTGATTGTCTTTTTATTATGTCAACCTTGTGATCTGCAACGCAAAGCCAACACCAAAAGGCTTGGCAAACATGGAATGCGCATAATAGTAATCGAGCATTAGGAAAAATTGTTCTCAAAGCATTTCGTTCTGCAGTAGAATCGTCCGTCATAACAATATCAGGCTCAAATTTTTTACCCACGTTATTCTTTTCTACAGCTTCTTTAATAGCGGCAAATACCATCGTGTAATTTGATTAATTTTGCTCAGTATGTATAGCACAAGCCAATGGAAGACCGCCAATTTTGTGAGATGTAAAAACTAGAGTAATCGCAGAACCGGTCTGGTCACACGATGACGTTGTGTCTACAAATATCATATTCTCATATGCAGTGGATAGAAAGATCCGTTTCATTATAGGGGTAATTATGACGATAATCCTGGGATTCTGTTTTAGCAGTATCGAGTACCCTTTGTTATTGAAACTCTCAATTTTCCGTTCTATTATTTCGTGGAGATTGCATTCATTACGGTCACCATATTTTTCAGAACGCCATTTATTGTACATGTAGTAGACATGATTTTCAGAGGGATTTATTTGAGAATTTGATAGCATCTCTATTCCATTTACAGCAGTATCTTCAAACAAGTCCAGTATGCTCAATTCATTGTAATTTATTGCTGCGCAAGGTGTCATTCCGCTATCGAAATATTTCCTAAAGGTTTCTTCGGTTTCTTGGCTGCATTTTAGTAAATTCAAAGCTTCTGCAACGTAAACGCGATGAGAGTGTTCAAAAACTATGGTCACTAACACATTATACCCCTTCAATAACAGTTTGTCGTTTCGAAAGTGTCCTTGTGGACTTTTTTTATTACAAAGTCTATTTTAGCCTTACAGTTTTGTCCACGAGGCGACTTAACAGATTTTTTATTGAACGATGAATGTTGACATGTATATATTTTTCGAAACAAGAGGCGCTTCAACGAAGGATATGACTTTCGAACTATCCAGTTAGTTCTCGTAAAATTAAAAAAAATTTGAACAAACTTATTGATGAAATTAGCGTATCGTTCTTGTTTTTCATTTTGATCAGCTTTCAGTCGAAATGTCATACAGTACGTTTCCTCCTATTCGAAATCCAGATTCTCGATAAGTCCACAATGTTCAGTTATAAAACCCTCTAAACTGGCTTTATCTATCATTTTATACACTGTTTCCCACTAATAGGAACACAAACTAAATAGTAACTTTATAATATACTTCACACCCTACTATACACTATTTATTATTATTATTATTTATTTATTATATATTTATCTCCTGTTTTTTTTAATGAAAAACATTTGCATTCACAATTTAAACCGTACTGACGCGCACTTGGTGACACAATGATGCAAAAATGTTGCGTCATCCAACGGGGTGAAAAGGAAAGAACGATTAAAATAGTAAGTGACAAAAAATGAATTGTTGCCGCTCGCCGCGTCGTTGCGATAGGGTATGTTTTAGAATAGCTACGCGCGAAATACTAAATCTGAAAGTATACCCGATGTCAACTCGGCCAGAGACGTCACAAATGTTAGGTAGAGGTACGCTTTAATGAATTAATTTTCGATTTCTGGATTGGAAAACATACCCGACGGCAACACGGTCTCTGAGGTCTTGAGCGTTGTGTGAAGGTATATATTCCATATACGCTACGGCACTTGTGGACGGTTGCGGGTCCGCCGAGGACGGTGACGAGTGACTATCGAAAGATAAAAACACAATAAATAAATTGACTGATACTGTCTGACAGTCTGACTAGAGACTGACATATATACTTACAATTGTCGGAGAGTACCACCTGGGCTCTGCCAATCTATCGGCAAGTCGTTGAGATCGAGATGGCCCTCGATTTCAACGGCTTGCCGATCGATTGGCAGATCTATCGCCTGCGATGTGGCATCGAGACGTTCCTCGATATCAACATCGCAGGGGACGTAGGCGTAATCGTCGTCCAATTCATCGTCACCGTCCTCGTAACAAAATACCGGACCCGCTTCCTCGTCCGAATATTCGGACACGGACCCCTCCAGGAGCTCCATGAAGGCACGAGGAGGGGTCCGATCAGGGCTTAGATTGAATCTTCTTGACATCTAAAAAAACAAAAACACATTTTTTAAGAAAAAAGTCAAAATAGTCATCCCAATGCGTCTGTGCTTTTGACCGTTGAGGAGTTCCTCGCCCGTGAGTCAACCATGGGCGCAGCTACAGGCGAGCCCGTCACTTCAGGGAGTTATAAAGATATTAGATCGTTTTGACTGGTCAGGTGAGCATAGAGAAGCTTTAGGACGAAACAGTCCAATTTTTTCTCAGTAAATAAGCCCAAATTTTGAAAAAACTTTTATGTTACTGCTGCATTTTTTATTTATTTATGCATGATAAGTTTTATGTTATTTTAGTTTCACTATAAAATCCAATATTCAAATATACAAATTTCTTCAAAAATAAAATATCGAAAAAAAATTTTTCGTCGGCTTTTTTTTTTAGTTCATTATCGATAGAAATACTAAGTTTCACTATACACATTGAGAAATATCGCTTTTTGCCGCCAAATTACAAACTCAAAAAAACTGGTGACAGTTTCAAACACTTTGTATTCACAAAATACGTTTAATCCTATGATTATTTTTGATGTAAATGAAGTAATAACTATTTAATTAGCGAAATAAACAAATATTACGTCATATCAAGTGATATTTCGTCGTTTCAAAAGTGTGACGAAAATTACCAGCCATTTTGATAAACAAGGCGCCTGGCCGCACAAAGTTTTTCACTCGAAAACAAATGAAGAAAAGGAAATGGGCTACGCACAATAAGTAATGCTCGTTGATTAAGAGTTTTAGAAAGGAAATCACTCACTTTTAATCACCAAATCACACAAAATCGCACAAAAAATCACTTTTTAGTGTAGCCGGCTCGCGTCGCAGTTCGTCGGTCACACGTCGGTCAGAAATGATGTCATCGATGTTTTTGTAAGGGACGTAGTTATTCATAATCCTATGATCGCATGCGGCAATCGAGCAATTTCACAGTGAGACATATTTGGCTATATTATGGCATCATTCGATAGAATATACAATCGCATTTCGAAATTTAAACGACATTTTCGTAAGAGCCGAGCGCTATATCCAGTAGTGGACGTTTCGGAAATTAGGCGGCCGCCATTCATGTCCCCAAATGGATGTTACGTGCTCAGCGGGTTAAACAGAACATTATCAGCAATTAGAGCGGAATTAGAGGTGCCACAAGCTGAAGCAATGAAAGAAACCCTTCAAAATCCTTCCGATCCGCGTCGCAAAATAACCCCCAAATGACAGATAATTGCTTACCAAAATTTGACGAACATTCTCATATTTTCACACGCCGCCAACAAGGCCTTTATCTCATAACACCGGCGAATTGCCGCACTCAGGCACCTTCCAAGGGCCACGACGATTTCCCCAGTCTCTGCAACTCGCCATTTTGTGGGCGCTCTGCTGGCGGAAGTCGGGCACTTTTGACAGAAGGTCAGTTGCCCTAGAGGCGTAGGGTTAGACAAAACTCGATTTCCTCAAAACCGTACACCGATTAACGTCATTGTGAAACGATTCGCACAGCTCTGCCTGAGAATTATGAGCATTAAACCAAGTTAAATTAGGCAATCGCGATGTTTTTTATATAGTCACAGCAGTGACTTCTTCTCATTCTCTTTCACCGTGCATGGAGCCCGTCTTTGGAATGCTTTGCCGAAAAATGTGAGAACCGCGCCAAGCATAACAACTTTTAAAAACAGACTCAGAGAGCATTTGAAATCCTCCAGATAAATTCCCTTTCCCCTCCCATCCCCCTCCTTTTAAAACTTTAGCGTCCTTATAGGTGTTAGATTATTTTGATGTGGCAAATCTGTGCCCACAAAGAGTAAAGTATATACTTCTTTCTATCCTCCTCTATTTTATTTGTCATACTCTTTATATAGGTTAAGTTATGTAGTCTACTCGAAAATAATGTTCTTACAATAGTATAGGTTAGCTCTAAAATATTGCCTGCAGGCAATAAGCTCGCCTTTTCTTAAGAATAAAGAGTTTTATTATTATTATTATTATTATTATTTTAAATATTGGAGAAAAAATTTATATAACATTTATAACAGAAAACAAACAATATTGTTTTTTATTTATTTTAAAGTTTGGCGTGTTTGCCAACACGCCAAAATACGTCAGTGGTTAAAAACACAAGGAAAAACCACGAAATTACGTCTTTGAAGGATGAATGACGCAACAGCGCAGAAAGAGGCGATTTTTGTTACACAGTAAGATACTGACGGTTTCAAGCCAGTCCTATGCGGAGTCTGCGACAAGGATCAAGCTAACATGAATATGATATTTTAGTCGAAATCGGACAAAGTTAAATGGAATGTCCTTTAGGTAGGTAATCCGTGGAAAGGACAGACAGAGAGACATAACGGAATCTACATATCCTATCCTTGTATATTTATTTAGAATTATAGGTATACATTTAACACTCCAAAAATTGCAATAATTATCACCAATGATTTAATATAATTAAAGCATAATATTCTATATATAATACGCTAAAATAATTATTGCCTATATGCCATTTCACTGACGATTCATTAAAAAAATATAATAAAAAACAATTTTTTATAAAATTATTGAGGTTATTAAAAAAAATAAATGTTCAAAGCGATAGAAAAATAATTAAAAATAAAAATAATGATTCAGTAGGCAATTAAGTTACATTAAAAAGATAAAAAGAGATATCATAAAAATTATCATATAAAGTAAAATCTAGAAATAATAATTAATAATGAAATTCTAAATTCAGGGAAAAATGGAAGACAATTCGGTGGTATTTAATATTATCTTAAATAAATAATAAAATATACGTTAAAAAAGAACAATTTAAAAAAAACCACAACTGCTGTTACAAAAACTTAAATATTGTATATTTCTATATACAATATTTAACTGTTTAAATAAATCTTCATACAATATTCTTTATACAATTTCTTTATACAATATTCAATTGTTTTTTATAATTCTTTATTAAAAACAATGTATTCGCTCTGAAAAGCACGTTTTTAAGGAGTATTATGTTCTTCGTGAACAATATTCGTTGAAGAAAAATTAAATTTACGGAAGCTCCGTTGCGGCTCTATTGAGACGTGTAACCTCCATAAATATTCAGTGCTTATAGGCTGCGCCGTTCAAGCGTGTAGAAGTTATGGTGGAATAAAGAAACGGAAAACACACATAGATGAACCCTAAACACATTACACTAATTTTTTGTTGGGCAGTCGCGTAATTATCAATTTATGTGTATCGTAATGTAGACTCTGAAATGGATTTAATCGAAAGCGGTCCCAGGATGCAAAATATGATTTAAGGACATGTTTTTCTTTAATCACAAACGAACATCGGATACAAGTTTTAAAACCACTTTTTTGTGTTTCTGGGACTTGATAAAATTGTTACTTTTTATTGGTTTTGAGAGTAGATTGGTTTATTATTTAGTGAGTGCCTACTTGGGTGTTGATTGATGAGAAGCGTGCCTTAATAACCCTGCCAATCACCCGCATCGCGGCCGAAAGGAAATAACAACGAATAGGGCGTATTCTGTATTATGCGATGGGGTATAGAAAATCCTCCCAAAAGAAATCAATCAAAACCAAGTAGATATAAATTGTTTCGCCGCGAAGTTGGAAGTGATATAGGTAATGGAGAGGGAAGAGCTAATAGTCTACTATTAGCCCATATTTCCTTTCATAATACGTGTGTATAGTTTATAAAAACAATTTGATTGTGATTTTCATTTTTCTTTTTATGTAAGTATAACGACAAATGTTATTAAAAAAATCATCTGCATAAATTTGCGTTTTTCAAACTGTTTTGCTCGAAATCTCCATACCTATATCACTCCACGGGTTTAACGACTTTTTAAGCAAAAATATATCACATGTGAGGGACCACCCCTCACAAGACTCCAAATTACGAGTTATCTCCGTATTGAAAGGCGGTTTTGAATGAAGTTGAAGGTATTCATTGATTGAAAGTTTGATATTGCCAGTTATAACGCTTCCCGAACAAGTTATGTTGACGCGAGTGTAAGGATGCGCGACTGCGGTTACGAGGGTATATGGATGAGGACTGTATGTGTGCTCCTAGTATCGTGTACTGGGAACGGCTCGAGTCTGTGGGATTACAGAGTGATGCTTCGAGACTAGGGAGGATAAAGGAAACCAAGGAGCCGGATTCGTTGACACACCTCGTGAGAAGGGTACCGAATATGCCGTCGCAAACTTGGGGGAAGGTGATCACTCGGGGAATGATAATTTGGTTGCTTTTTCGCCGGTTTATATAGGCCGATAAATGATGCAATCCAAAATATTCCGAGTAAAAGTATCGTTTAATCGTGCTGATTCATGGCTGCACGGGTTAAAATAATAACTGAATCGTGTCAGTGTTTTTCACTGGAAATCGATGCATTTGTCCGTTATACACACATAAGAAAATATCTATATGTGACTATTTAACCGACATCATGAAATGTTTGCTAGGATACTTTCCAAACACTAACCGATGTCACAACATGCGGTAACTAAAATAAACTGTTCATGTTGTCTGTACTATACTATAAAGTCAATATAGGAAAAAGAAACTCAACGTTCAACCATCTTAAAAAATAAATTAAAAATTAAACCATTTGGGGCCTTTTGAATTTGATTAAAGAACGAATATTTATCAGTAGGAGAAAAAACAATTCTGTCTTTACTCTCCTTATTGTAGAGACCAGCAAGCCGGCTAGGCCTTGATAAAATAAGAACGTATATCGCTTCGCTCTTCGCACTTTTCAATAGCTCGCGTAGTCGTCCAATGTAGCGACGTTAGTGATTCCGCGTGCTTATAAAAATGACGGAGACAACACCAAAAACAATAACAGCACGACAATACCTTCTAACGGAAACCGTCTGTACGTCAAACCGAACCTTAAAATAGAAAAAATGCATAAGTCAAAAGTCTGATATTGAAAAGTCAGCCAGAAAATCTATAACGCAAGAATGGCTTTGAAAAAAAATTATTTTATTCCTATCTTTTATGACAAGGGTACAGATATTTAACGGTCGAAGAAATAGAGGCATAAGCCGCAATATGTAATGAAATAATTAATTTTATCTCATGGTCATGAACACCCGTATATACCATGCAGATTTGAACACAATTGACTATATTTAGGGATATATAAAAAGACATCTGTATCGAGAGTGCTTGTCATCAGATCTGATAACTAAACAGTAGCGTCTGCAAGACATAAATATATTTCATATATATAAAAGAAAGTCGGGTTTGTTCGAACACTTATAACTCGAGAACGGCTAGACCGATTTTAATGGTTTTTGATTTGTTGTATTTGTATCCGTCCCGAATAGCAAAACATTGGAAAATTAACGAAAAAATTAAATCAAATAAAAAACATTTTCCCATACAAAATGTTCATGGGTTTCGTAACTGTCAAAACATTTAATGTTCATCCCGTCGATATGGTAAACTCCCCCCTCAAATTAAAGAAGTATTTAAATAAAGGTTTTGAATCGACAAAATATATCCACAATATTCGGACCACAATTATTACATAGTTTAAATATCAATCATGTCATGCTGACATGCGATTGATATACTTCATTTTTGTACTTTTCTTATTGTGTTATTATCTTAATAAAGTAGTGAACTTAATATTTATTTTGTATTTATTGTAGTAGGTACTTCATAAAATCATAAATTAAGTTCAGCTAATGTGTAACACGACATTCATTGACCGTTAGGCGGTACGAAGTTCGCCGGGTCAGCTAGTATTTCATAAAATAAAGAAAAAAATATTATATGTATTATATTATATAAATATCCGAAAGTTGAACATAAAAAAAATATTTTATCTCGGTATTTAACCAAGAACTAAACATGAAAGTCGGATTTTCATCTAGAATGAGGGCGGCTCGTCCTTGTCTTTTAATTTCCATTTTCATCAAGCGATACCATGATATGGAAAGCCGGTATCCTATTTACATTACTTTAGCAAAACTTTGTCAGAGTGCAGATAGCTGCCAGTTGTAATTTCGTCACAGATATCGCTGTCATAAACATGCGATGAAAATCCTTTCTGAAATTCGTCAAAAAGAGAGCGAAAGGGGAGAATCCTCGTCTAGACGGAGCACTCTCAATCTGAGATAATCCTCAAAAGAGGATTGGTTCGTGAGGACCATTTTAAACAGAATCGGGGAAAGTAGCCTTTGTTACGACGACGTTCTTTGGGTCGCCGAAAAGTTGAAGATAAGGCCACTCTGTTTATCTTGTATATTGTCAATGTTTATTGAAAAAATATCGGCGTAGGATACTCATGGAAAAATTGTGAACATTGTAAAAATAAACAATCCAACGCAAGTCACTTTCCGCATTGTTTTAGAGACAAAGAACCTATTTTCAGGGACTCATACACCTTATATTAAAGTGGGCATCTCTATTATATAGTTAGGCTACTTAACGTTATATGAAAAATGCGGAAAATGTGCTATGATACTTATTCCTTTCTCCAAGGAAATAAAGTATCTGGGAGTCACGCTCGATCAGAGACTCACCTGGAAAAGCCACCTAGACAAAACAATTCATAAAGCTAAAAGTGCTTTGGATATAAGCAGAAGACTGGCAGGGAAAACTGGGGCCTTAACCCCAAGATCTCCCACTGGCTATACACTGCCATTGTGAGGCCGATAATCTCGTACGCCTCGGTGGTATGGTGCAACAAAGCCAACCAGAAAACTGTGATTAACAAACTAAACAATATCCAAAGGACGGCGTGCCTCATGACAACTGGCGCAATGTCCTCCACTCCTGGAGTAGCTCTAGATGCACTGCTGAACTTACCACCCCTACACATTCATTTGCAACAGGTGGCGAAAGCCAGCATGTACAGGCTATCTGCCCGAGAGAAGGTAAACTGGATCTTACAAGCACTAAGATCAGTTCTTGATTCAGTCAGTGAAATTCCAACCCTCAACATGGTATCAGACACCATGCTTCCACTCTTAAATTTTGGAAAACTTTTTTACAGTGGAACTGCCGCCCAGAGACGACTGGCTAAAAAGCCAACTGCAATGGAAGGCCGGTAGCCTTAAATGGTATACTGATGGGTCCAAATCGAGACTTGACGTAGGCTGTGGTATATATGGAGAACGACCAAACTTCGAAAGAAGTGTAAACTTGGGGAAATACGCCTCCATATTCCAAGCGGAAGTAGGTATACGCCATTATTGAATGTCAACCTACAAAAGAACTACGCCAACCACCGTATCTATATCCACTTGGATAGCAAAGCAGCTCTTATGGCACTAGCCTCGAATAACATTAATTCAAAGCTAGTGCAAAACTGCATATCACTGCTGAATTCCCTGGGCGAAAAGATCAGGGAAATTATAAGATGGGTTCCCGGCCATGCAGGAATCGAGGGAAATGAAAAAGCCGACGAACTTGCTAAGACGGGAGCAAAGGAAACGTTATACGGCCCTGAACCTTGCTGTGGCGTACCAAAAAGCCTTGCAAACCTAATGCTCAAACAAATATGTTTAGAACAATCCGTTGGAAACCTAATGCTCAAACAAATATGTTTAGAACAATATGTTTAGAACAAATATGTTTAAATCATTCCAAAGCGCTAATTAAGGCTTACAACCGTAAGACGGCCCGTGAGGCCTTGTCGCTAAATAGGAACAATCTACGCATACTGGTGAGGACGCTCACGGGGCATTGTGGCCTGAACAAAGACATGTTCAACCTCAAGCTCAGAGACGCAAAAATGTGCAGGTTCTGCCAATGAGCAGAGGAAACTCCCCAGCACCTCATGTGCGAGTGTGGCCCGCTGATGACAGTCGTTACGCGGAAAATTTAAAGAAATCAATATTTTGACACTTGCATCTCATTACATCTATAAAAACTTAATGTATGTGCATAAAAATAAAGAACTGTTTTTAAAAAACTCTGATAGGCATGGTGTCAATACTAGAAATAAAAATAAACTTGCTGAACATAAAAGTCGACTCTTCAAAACCACAAAATCATTCAAAGGGCAATGTATACGCTTCTACAATAAAGTCCCAGTAAACATGCAAAATTTATCTGTGATACAATTTAAGTAATTTATTATGAAGAAGCTGTACTCAAAGGGTTATTATAAAATAAATGATTATCTAGACGACAAAGACCCTTGGAAATAAAATGGTTACCTCGATTTCGATATCACGTTATATGTCACAATAATTTGTTATTATGTCACAATATCTTAAATTTTCATCATTTATGTATGTTTGTATGCATAATTGACGTCAAAAAGTTACGATTTCGTACTATTTTGAATAAAAAACTTATGATTATGATGCGTAAAAGATACACCCACTTGGGTGGTCATTACCTCCAACCTGAGGAGGTAAAACAATCTGGCGCCAAAATCCTGCCGCGGTTCTTAAATGACACAAGGCTTAGCGCAGAACTATAGTAGATGGCGAAAACAATAGATCAGCAATGGTCGCAGTGTTACAAGGCTCATAAAGACCTTAGAAAAGCCCCACTCAACAAATAAATAAAAATAAAAATATACCCTATCAATATGTCATGGGGGCTTTTTCTGAGGTCCAATGGGATTTCTGCCATTTATAATTAAAACTTGTATTCCTAATTCTAACGATTCCACTTAATTCTAATTCTAACAATTCTGCTACTCAAAATTCTAACAAAATGAGAAGCATAATATTTTAAGACCTTTGGCGGTACGTTAAACATCGATGCTGAATGTGCTGTCCTGGAAAACGCCGAAAATCGACAGTTGTCTAGGTAGAATTTAGCCGTGTCATCTATTGTATAAGACGTAATTATCTACCATTATGTATCAGTATACCGTCTGGACTATCCGTTATATTTTGATGGATAAGAACCGTGTACGATGTAATAGTCTTTTCTAGACTCCTTATGACGACTCAGACAATTCGCCCTGCTTGGCAACATTAATATAGACGTTTCCACATTACCTTGCGATGGGATCCAGTGCAATGTTGTTACTGTTATTACATTACGTAACATTACGCGTAATGGTCTTACGTCTAATGACAGATTGGACAATAAGTGGCTTTCTTACGTAGACATAGGTTTACGAGTGAGTTTACGTTGCACGCGAGCACAATTAGTCTAGCAATTTCCGTTTCACTATTACGAATGGTAATTATCTGCTTGTATGATATGATTCTGATTATCGTCCCATATCAAAACTGCCAATATTTAGTAAGTAAATTGAAAAAAATGTATCCGACCAATTATTCGCAGCTGCTCGTTTAGTCATAGTCCCAGATCAACACAGATTTTTCAAACTGAACCAACCTTATTACCTTCACTGATTCTGTGCTTAAGTCTATAGATAAACGTATACAGGTTGATGCTTTATACACATACTTTTCCAAGGCTTTTGATAAAATATATCGAAACATACTTTAAAAAAAGTGATGGCCTTTGGGGATTAGGGGTGACTTGTATCGCTGGAATTTCTCGTACATCGCAAATCGGACTCAAGCGGCAGTTGTTCAAGGCTATCATTTCGAGTTTTCCGAAATTCACTGAGGGGTACCGCAAGGCTCCAACTTGGGACCATTTCTTTTTTTTTATACCTTAAGTATATCACCGGTTGCATGCACTGAGAAAAATATTGGATTTCTTGCTAATGTCGTTTTGTTACTTCGGTTTAATAAAGCATAATGATATTTCAATCGTAAGTTTGTTGAATTGCAAGGAATTTCGCTAAAACTCCATTACTCAATTATAAGTTTTACCATTCTCCGTACGGGTAATACGAAAATAACGGTATAATGTAGCTTCAACATGATTCTTGTAACTGACTATAACTTTATGTATGTAACAACATGCTGTCATGGTAAAAGCAAGATTTCGTTGTGCACTCTAATAAATGTGCGGTATAATTACTATGCCCGTGACATGGTAACTACAGCGTTAATCCCTTTTGAAACATGCGTATTTCCGTGTATTACAGTGTTATATTTTTCACTGTGTGCTTCATTCCAATATAGTTAGGTATATATGCGGATGACACGAAGATTTTTAGTGAGATTCAATCAATTAATGACTGCCTTAATTTGCAGGTGAATATAAACCGCCTTATGAAATACTGTTCGGATAACTGTCTTCGTTAACGTAAGCAAACCTCACAAAATCATATACTGTAGAAAAAAATACTAATATAATGTTTGACTACAACTTGAATGGCGGTATATTTGGAAAGGAAGCAAGTTGATGTCATTGGAGAGCTGTAGAGTCTTAATCGATACCGTATACTTGCATGGGTTGATAAATAATTCCATCGATGCCAACGCGATTTTGGTGCGCATTGAATTTTATATTCCTCCTCGCCCTGTTCGATCGCATCGACTATTTCATCTCCCTGTGGTGAAAAACAAAGCATCCCTAAATGCATTTCTATAAAGAGATTGCCATAGATATAACACAGACTTTTTAAGTGTTGACATATTACACTCATCAAAAAACTCTTATAAGAATTCAATTAAATAAATTCTAGAGTCTAGATAATGATCACAAAACATTTGTACATATTATATTTAATTTAATTCGTTCAAGTATATAATTTATCTTAATTCTATTTATTATAATACCTACATGTCATACCTAAAATTAAATATAAATATATTTATATACATACATAATAATTTTTAAACCATTTTTTTCTCTTCCTATCACCTTACTTCCTATTCCGACTCCACCCATTCTCAAGCGGAAACAATATAAAATATCATATTGCATTCATTTTATTGACGTTACTTTTAATGCATTGTATGTAGTATTTTGAATGCATTTTTTTGCTTTGTAATTTTAACATTTTTACATAAATTTGAATTGCAACTTTAATGCATTGTATGTAGTTTAATGCATTGTATGTGTTTAATGCATTGTATGTTGTTTTAATGCAATGTATGTAGTTCTGTTTAATTCCAGAATAAAATAAAAATAAAGAAAAAAATGATCACTACTTTAGAGTTAGTTTTGAATTTCTTGATTATTAAGAGTGCAGATATTTCATATATCCGGCAACGTCTTTCGTATACCCGCAACCGCAACGTCATTTTCGACAGCTCAAAATAAAGCCATATCAATCATTTTCGGCTTCTCTTCCGCATCTCCTTCGTCACGATTGAATCAATCCAGATATATCCAAGAGGCAGTCACACCTGACAAACCAATTTACACCGGCGAACCCCCGGAATCCACTTTTGCCGCGGATTTGATTTATTCCGTCGCAATGTTTCCGTGAAATCAAAGCGTATGGTTGTTTTCTTTGTCGTCTCTGCGTTGGTCGACTGCGATAAGCCTCTACCCACACTGATGATATTTGCACCGCGCCCGCGGAGATCTTCACGAGGACAATATTTCACAGCCATTCATACATTATGTAAGAACCGTCTTGCGCGAGAGATAAATCTGCGAAAAGCAGACGAAACAAAAATAGGGGGCGGCTGCAAAAGAGGAAGAATTCGGCGTATATTATTCATTTATTCATGATACAATTCGGCAGCCCGACAGATACTAACTGGCCCAATTCAAAAGTTTAATGAATTTTGTCTCAACACTTAGAATTTGAATAAAAAACCTTCAAATTAAGGGGTTTTAATGCCTAGCTACCTTTCTATTACAGTATTTCGATTATTGCAAGTTATGCTCATTAATTTCTAATGTTTATTCCAAGCCGCGATTATATTAGAACTAGCTGCGCCCCGCGGTTTCACCCGCGTGGTGATGGAAAATTGTGATAATGATGATAGAAAACTATATATCTTTATAAATTATAGCCTATGTGTTATTCTGACGTGTAAGCTATATTACTGTAAAGATTCATCAAAATCCAATCAGTAGTTTTTGCGTGAAAGAGTAACAAACATCCATACATACATTCTTACAAACTTTCGCGTTTATAATAGTAGGATAATAAGTAGTTTTAATAACAAACCCTACTTTAACATATGTATTAATTAATAGGAATACAGTTTATGAAATGTGTTTATGAATATTATTAATTATGTGGGTGGTGAGACTCTTAAGTTAGTATCGCTTTTAAAGCCATTTTAATCATTATAACCGTCTATCCAAAGTATTGTGTCTAAACAACTATGTAAACATTTTGAAGGCAAAAAACGTGATTCACATTCACGGGTAAAGATGTTTTCTGCTTTCATCGAGGGATCGAAATAAAAAGTAAAATCCAATACTGTTTTTTTCCACCTGTATACTATCTGCATACTAACCTACCAGGAATATACGTCTACCTCGACGTTCCTGCAGACATTATTTTCTAAGGCTATGTAAAGGAGAAACCAAATATAACAAGGCATCATCCGGTAGGTACTTCTTTATTTAATGTATTTGATGTTAGACATTTCTGAATGCAGCCCTAAAAAAGCTTATAAAGATATAAATACACAAATAAAAGAATAATTCAGCCGAGCAGGGGTCATCTAAATATACTCTAAATCAAGTGCGTAGCGTGCCTTGGTGGGGCCCCGTATAAAAATTTTGTTTGGGGGACCTTAGGTAGGGTAAAGATTTCTCACAAAAGAAAAAAAAATGTTTGCATAAAATTAAAAAAAATATTTATTCATCATAATTATCTCTGTCACTTTTTCCAAAATTTTTACAAACAATTTAAATTAAATATACACTCTCCTTGCCTTTTTTTCAACAACCTGATTTATTAAATCATTTATAGCTGATGATAACTTTAGTTTTTCTAAAGTTTCTGCCTCTTTGGACAATAGTGACAGGTCTTACAGGCGTTCATGTCCCATCGAAGTTCTTAGGTATTTTTTTATGTTTTAATTTTGAAAAACTTCTTTCAATCGTTACAGTAGTAACTGGAAGGGTCAAGAATAAAAAGCATGCTGTTATTACCTCCGGAAAACTGGATGCCAGACTATTGAATTTTATCAGCAATAATTTTATGAGATCCTTAATGTAATGAATTTTTTGAATTTTAGATTTTAAGCATGTTTTTAGAGCCTTTAATTGGTCCTAAAGAATAACTGAGATGTTTTTACTGTATTAGCTGACAGTTTTCCGGAAGCGTTTAATATCACTTCGCTTGAAGAAGACAGGAGTTCCACCGGTTGTAATATTTCGAACATACTACTCAGGTCGCCGGGTCAGGTCAGGTCAGGTCAGGTTGGGGACCCTCGTAGCCCAGGGGCCCCGTATAATTGATACGGCAGATACGGCGGTAGCTACGCCCCTGCTCTAAATGTCATTGTTTCCAACATATCCGTTTATTTTTTAACTTGAATACATGCTCTACTCAGTCACAGTTACACTATTATAATACACATATCGATATCGCATCGATATATTTCATGATAGTTTATGCTCCTTCAAAGCGACCCTCTTTAAAATACTGTAATTCTGGTATTTTTTGTTGTTTTTTTTTCTTTTTTTTATACATATTAAAAAAAAACAACCATTGTTCATGCATTGTGCTAATTGTGTACTCATATAAAAAGGATATTGATATAGTCATGTAACTGTAGTATAAATATGTCACTGTATGTGTTGTCAATATTCTGTTTGGGTACCAAATAAAATAAAATAAAATAAAATAAAATAAAATATCGCTGAAACGTATTTTTGATTTTCTGCATATTATCAAATAAGTTTGCAGTGTGTTCGCTCTTACCTTCGAGCAAAGAAACCCTTTGCACACTGAATGAGGCTTCATTTCATCTATCGTAACATTACGTCCATCCAAGTGTATCACACAATAAAAGCAAACGAATAATACGCGAAAAGGGAAATAAAGGGGCGAAGAACGAAATACGAAATCAGTTCGTAAAGTTGTCAGCGGCAGAAGTAATGATCACACCAGCTGACGCTATTCTGTTTATCGTCGAAGGAGACATTCTCACTTGCAATATAGGAGACGTAATATAACTATTATTTATTATAACCTCAACGTCATACACGTGATGAAATATTTAGTGTTATTCCAGATGAATTTTGTAATGGAGGTATGTTATTTGTCACTGACATTTGTTCTTGACTACCCTGTTAAATCGGCTTAAATACACATTTATTTTGTTACCATTTGATGCGATATACTTATGCCAACGATTAATCCAATCATAGAAAAACTTGTAATAAGGATTTTATATGACCTTCAGCTTCAACTGAGAATTAAGTTGTGTGACTTCAATTCACTCAAAATGACTACCACAATGGTCATTGTATTTTCGAGAACATGAAAAAATCGAGCACCTCTGGTAAATACAACATTTGGTCGAAAACAATCGTTGATTTTCATCAAAAAATCGTATTCAAGTTTCAACGTAATGAAGTATTATCATGCTGCAATATCCAAAAAATATTATTTCATAAACTCTGACCTATTTCATATACTCTGACATGTTCAAAATCTTATTATTTGTGATTGTTTATTCCTTCACAGTTCATGAAGGAACTTGGAGTGGTCAAAAAAAATATACCCCGACAGTCAATGAAAATGATTTGTTTGTTTGTTTGTTTCTACTTTTTATTGTGAAGTTCACAGTGGGCGGGTTTATCGTCATTCGACAATCTCTTACAACCAACCCTACTATGAAGTGTTTATATGTATGTGTGTATGTAACATGTGTGTAAATGTATGTCTTGTTATTACATTTGATCGATAGAATTGAAAACGCAATTCCGGTAACTTTATCCCAATGGAAAATGGTGATCCAGCCGGGAATGGAACCCAGAATCATACAATATAACACTAAGCCACCGTGGAACATGTACATAAAATGGTCAACATGACTTTAATTTTAGAGCAACTTTGACATGGTTATTTCGAATTCGGCTCGATATCGAATCGCCATTCCGTGGCTTGTGGCTGATTTGTAGGTCAAAATCATAAATTTTCCTACACGCATTACTTTAAACAGTAGCAGTTGCATTGACAACTTATTTTCAAACTGTGAGGTTATTGCAGCCAACCGTATAAACTGCGGTCTCTCAGACCACGACGGCCAAATGGTGAGTGTCAAATGCTACAATAACTGCAGAGTTGGCCGAGAAGTTTATGTTAAACGAAAACTTACCGAAAATGGGCTTATTAACTTTCAGGCAGCTTTGATAGCTAATTCCCCCGATGTAAGCAATGATGCAAATGAGTCATATGAAAACTTTTTAAGGTGGTATCTAACATCTCTTGATGTGACGATTCCCCTAAAAAAAATTTACCCAAAACTGAAAAAAACATTTAACGACTGGGCGACTCCAGGTATTAAGCTAAAATCCTCCAATCCAATCCAATCCAATTATACCTAAAATCCTCCATTGAACGGTCGGAAAATAAAATCAAAGCTGTCTGGAATATTATAAGCAAAGAGTGTCGTAGGAGTTCGTCTAAAGAAAATGTGATTAGGTTAAATTCAAACAGTCAAACAATATTTGACACTAGTGCAGTTGCAGAGCTCTTTAACGACCAATTCAGCATTCTTATTCAGACAATATTAGCTTATTTGAGACGACCCAAACTTCTTCTGACCTTCTATCAAGTTATTGCAATAGAAATAAGGTGACTTTAAAATTTATGTATACGACGCCACAAGAAATTATAAAAATAGGTAATTCTATAAAAATCAAGGACTCTACCGACCTCTGGTCTATTTCGACAAGAATAATGAAGAGCAGTATTGTTCCGGTGGCCGAACATCTGTCTTCTTTATTCAATAAATGTATCGGCTCTGGAATTTTCCCAACTAAAATGAAGATGGCAAAAGTGATTCCTATCCATAAAAAGGGCCTCCGGGAAGACATAAACAACTACCGGCCAATATCACTTTTGCCATCTTTTAGCAAGATATTTGAAAAAAATAATTCTTCAGAGGCTAAGTACCTTTTTTGCCGAACACAACATCCTTACGCCAAAGCAATTTGGGTTCCGCAAGTCACTATCCACCATAGATGCGATTGCAGGTCTGATGGAAAAACTATTATCTAGCATCGATAAGTCGAATAAAACTTGTGGCATTTTTTGTGACCTATCCAAGGCCTTTGATTGCGTCGATCACCTTATTTTGCTTCAGAAGCTCGAGCACTACGGCATTAGAGATACAGTTCTAAGCCTAATACAATCCTACCTACAAGGACGGACGCAAGTCACTAAAGTCCAAAACAGCTTGAGCGATCACCAAAAAATTACTAAAGGGATACCTCAAGGTTCCATTCTGGGACCCTTTCTTTTTCTTGTATACATCAATGATATACCAGAATGCGTGTTATCTGATAACGATGAAATTGTACTGTACGCAGATGATACCTCACTAATTTTCAGCGATGCAAATCATGAACAACTAGCTAAGCGAATTGACGTTACCATGGAAAAACTTGGTACTTGGTTCCAATTAAATCAATTGTCTCTTAATGCATCTAAATCAAACTCCATCAATTTCTCTCTTCGGCCGTCCCAAAATAATATCTTTAGTATTAGCTATGGTGATAAAGTATTAGAAAATGTTGATCATACGAAATTTCTAGGCATTCATATTGATGGTCATTTCTGCAATGGTCGACTCACCTAGAAGAACTGAGCAAAAAATTAAGTAGCGCCACATTTGCCATAAAAAAATCAAATTGTTATGTGGCTTTAAGGCTTCCAAATCTGTCTACTTTGCCTATTTCCATTCCCTATTAAGTTATGGCCTCATGTTCTGGGGAATGGCGGAAAATGTTATAAGGATCTTTCGCCTACAAAAACGAGCGATTAGAAATCTATTCTCAATATCTTCGCTAACATCTTGCAAGCAGTACTTCATCGAATCTGGTATCATGACTTTGTACGCCGCGTAAATATACCAAAACATCATGTATACGAGAAAAAATATCGAGACTACCTCAACTAACTCAAATATTCATTCGCATAATACGCGAAATAAAGAGGACTTGCGTCATTTTAAGGTGCGTCTGAGTAAGGTTCGGAATAGCTTTCTCTGCCAATCTTACTTATTCTACAACAAACTTCCATTACACATCAGGGGCCTTGGGGAGGTTCACCTCAAGAAAAAGGTACAGGGTATTTTGACTTAAAACCCCATTTATAGCATTGAGGATTTCGACAATATCAATTTTTCGCAGCTCTATTGACCTACTTGACTATTATTATTCCTTATTCTTTCTATTATTGACTATTTTACAATTGTAATTGACTATAATTATTATTACTGATTTACTTGTATTTGTGTTTTTTCTTTAAAATATCTTCCCGTATGATAATTTGTGAAATTATCCAATATTTGTTTGATTATTTAGTACTTAGGATTATATAGAAAATTAGATAGAAAATTTTACGAAATTTCTTAAGAATTTTGATTGAAAATATTGGAAAATGTTGTTTCCTCTACATATATAACCTAGAAAATCTGCGCTTGGATGTTCAACGTTCATACCTTGCAATACCGACGTTCATATCTTATACCTTAATAGGTATTTATATTATACTTGTTATTTTTATTACTTTTGACATAACCAAGTGTAGGAACTCCTATCAACTGGTTTAAAATAAAAAAAAATAAACCCTTGATTGTGCGCCCATTATGATAGGTCTCAGGAATGTGTGATAAGAATTAATTCATTCAAACACGCTTCAGCAAGCTGTCTGTGATGACATTATCTAAGGAAATCGCAAAGTACCCGTGAGGTCGACTAACCTAACCAACAGCTGTAAACAAACTAGACAAAAGGTTGCACCAAGAATCCTATAGTTAGGACTGACGAAAAACTATAAAAAACCATGACGCCGAAAAAAACAATAAAGACGCCGGCACCTATGTGCCGACGGTTTTCGGGGCCAGAAGGTAAAAGACATTTATTTTTCACAGTTATGAATACTATTTTATTAATAGTTGGTTATTTTTAATCGAACGACATCAATTATTTAGTCGATTATTGTATTTGATAATTGCATCGTTATCAATAAATACTCAATTTAAGGTCATATTATTACAGAAAAAAAACACACCCTATTCAAGTTCTTATTCATCATTATCTACATTTTTTTTAATGTGATACAATTTCATGCTTATTAAAACATATTAAGTAAGTAATTTTAATAATCATTACGATTGCGTCAAATTGAATATGCGAGAACTATGACTTACACTCAAGAGCAACATGTCCGGGCCACTAAACGTACTTCATAGACAAACTAATACTATTATTGACTATTTAACAATTGCGTTTTTTTTCTTCTAACTATTGGCTATTGACTATAATTATTATTACTGATTTGTTTGTATTTGTGTTTTTTCTTGAAAATATCTTCCCGTATGATAATTTGTGAAATTATCCAATATTTGTTTGATTATTTAGTACTATTGTCCACATGAAAATTTTACGAAATTATGTAAGAATTTTGATTGAAAATATTGGAAAATGTTGTTTCCTCTATACAACCTAGAAAATCTGCGCTTGGATGTTCAACGTTCATACCTTGCAATACCGACGTTCATATCTTAAACCTTAATAGGTATTTATTTAAATATTATACGTGTTATTTTTATTAGTTTTGACATAACCAAGTGTAAGAATTCCTCTCAACTGGTTTAAAATAAAAAAATAAAATAAAAATGCTAACTTCAGACAAGCAAAACAAAATAAAACTTCTTAGTTGCTGTAAAGTAATGCCATCAAAAAGGCTGAAACAAAATCAATGATTATTCGAAAATCGAACTACGAATTCACTACACTTGTTTTTGATTTAGTTTCTGTTCTCTCACAAAAAAATAAAAACAAGCGCTCCTGGTATTAAATATTGATTATTATTATGGTATTAATTAGATAAGGTAGCTCTCTTAGTTTCCCCAGATATTCATAGTTTTATATTGGTGTATATTCATTGCTCTTGAGTGTATATTTTATTTAGCTGATAGTATATGGTAGTAGTAGATATATGTCGTCTAAAAACATAAATACGAGTAGAATGATAAGCGATAATACAATATTACAGCACTCCGAATGTGGCGAAAGACGTGCAAATAATGAAATTTATCAGCATAATATGAAATATCATGGCGGGCAAAGCGACGAAAAAGTCAAAGGCAACCTTTATTCCTAAATGGGTACGGATATGCTCTGAATATAACGTTATATCAGGTAGACCCGTCTATATTTATAGAACTAGAGCGAGCAACATACTTTCAGTATTGTCATAAGTTCGCTAATGGGAGCTAATGGGGAGTTAATGGGCTCTTGCTGGGTTGGCCACGAGACCCATTCTGTCCAGGGTTGGTCACACTCACGGGTCAACACCCATCCGGGGGCCTCCGCGCATGAAGTGCGAGCCCGGGTAGGACTCTGGCCTTAGGGCTAGTTTCCCCTAGGAAATAACCTTCTGGCGCTCCTGGACGGTCTGCGCATCCTGCGTTGTAAGCCAATCGATTGTGCACTCTGACTAACAGTCGGGGGAATCTGGAAGCAGTACTGTTTCCTATAGAGCGGGGGTGGTTAAGTACCTTAAGGCGACTGCTCTTGAAACGACAATCGGTTACACGATCTTGGGTGAACAGCCGGGCAAAGGATGCCGTGGTCCGCGATAGATTCGGTGTACACCGTTTCACCGCTTCGTAAGGGAGAGCACCGCGCAAGCGACCTCGAACTCGTAACCAATTGAGAGACCGCCAGAGGTTTGATTCCCAGGGGAGACTGGTTGACCCAGTGTCCTACCCAGGTTCGCACCCCGTGCGTGGAGGCCGTCGGATGGGTGTTGACCCGTGAGTGTGACCGACCCTGAACACATGGGTCATCGTGGCCACCTCATCATGGGCCCGTTAGCTCCCGAATTATTTCAGATAATGACGACGACAAAGAAATAAGTCAGCGCTATTTGACGGCTATTACAGAAGAAAACGTAATGCAAAATTTCATTGAATTGAATCGGCGGATGACATGTGAATAGATCAGCATGTAAATTTAATCGGCAAGAGTGCCTGAGATTCTTTATGACATCCTTTATTGAGGAGGATAGTTTTATGGTACCGCACAACTTCCCCGAGGCCCAGAAGTATGCTGGTATGGAAAAGTGTGGTGAGATGGTAGGTAAAATTAAAGCAGGTTCATCTCAGCGTATTTACGACATTATTACTAGTGGTGAATCTTGGATCTATCAGTATAATCCAGAAACGAAGCGCCAGTCGACCGTTTATGTGATGATTTTGAAGAAAACTTTTTCACTTTGATGGGATAGCTGGTATAACGCTGAAATTGATATTACTAAATGCTAGATAGAAGTAATTACAGCTGTAAGCAGCAAGCGACCGATACCGGTATCCGCGGACTGCTGCTACATGACAATGTGAATAGGCTCTCAAAATGAGGGGCTTTATGGACAGCACACTGGTCAAACTAAAAGGTCCCTCTCCTTTCAGTTCCGATTTGGCAACGTGTGGCTTCTTTTTATTCCCCAAAATTTAAAAAAAAATCTACTGAAAGGAAAACGGTTTTGGTCGCCGGAAGACGCACTAGCTTCAACGAACTAATTGCAACGCACTAACTGCCTGCCCAGGCGCTGGAAGTGGTGTCTGTTGCAGACTGAAAGAATTGCTTCGAAAATTGGTTTAGACGCATGCAACTTTGTATTCTGGTGCAGAGTTTCTTAAAAACATACAATAATAATTTTTAAATCTGTTGAACTTTTTGAGTTTCCCACATACATTATAATATGAATGCCTACTCACATCAGATCCGATATAGAATAAGGTAAAACTAAATGATTGATTATATGTGGTATTCGATTGCTCAACTCCATAGAAAGATTTGGCAATCCTTCTGAAAAGACGATATGTAGGTTATGCTGTTAGCCTTGGCGGACAAACTAATAACAAGTTATTGGAGTATGGATCAGTGATCTGGAATCCGCTTTACAGTGTTCACAGCGATAGAAATGAACGAGTCCAAAAGAAATTCACTCGTATGCTGTCGAACAAATGTGGCCTCAGAAATACTCTAAAAGGTTATGTAGAGCGGCTTTCTCACTTCAACCTAATAGACTTAAAAACACGTAGGACTATAACTGATATAACGTGTCTCCATAGGCTTTTGCACAATCGACTAGACAGCCCAGCTAGTCTAGAAAAAGTTCAATTTCGTGTGCCACCGCGACTAACGAGGAGCTCTCTAAACATTTTCTGTTGTCGCTTGCAATAACAACATCGGATCGATTAGACCTCTTGCCAGAATGTGTCGCGTTTTTGATAAATCGTGTAAAGGATTAGATGTATTTTATGATTCCATAAATATAATAAAAGATTCGATCATACCTAGCCTATCTCCTACTTTTTAAGATTTCACTAACTGAAATCATAATGTACTGTATTATATGATTATTATATTATAACATACTATTGTATTATATCATATTATATATAATAAATATATTATCCAATTACTCATACTTCTATTTTGCTCTATCCAAATAACCTTATTAACAACTTATTTAATTATTTCTTTTCTTACCCTTATGTTATTATTAGCTTTATTATATTTTTTTCTACTATCGACGTGTTCAAGTAATTTCTATTCTATGCAAGCATTGCAAACTATTCATAGGATAGTAAATTTGTTTCGTTTAAATATGTTTTTAAGATACTAGTATCATATATTTACTATCAGTAAGTTTGCTATAAAATAAAATGAAAATAAAATAAAAATAAATTTAGCCATTTATAATAACATTGGTAAAGAATGATTTTTTGTAATAGACTGATTGAATAAAGAACTCAATAATTTAACCAATTATAATAATAACGACATCTAAGTATTAGTTCTATCTATCGCATTTTATATATAGGCAAATTACATTATATACATAATACGGAGATATAGAATGTCATATATAAGCCTATCTGAACTTAATATTACTTATTGAAACATTTAAATCAAATTTAAAATTTGTCATTTTTATGCAAATAATACTAAAATAATAAGAGCTATGAAATAAAAACTCGTTTGTTATAATTTTATACCGCATAGCCGTGTTTATAGCGCCATCTACGGTGCGCCGCCATACTTATATACCACGAAAGTCGCCATATTGAACTTAATAATAGATTATTAGATTTTTAAGAGTATAAGTGCCATTTATATGTTTCATATTAAATTCCTAGTTACCAAATTGTAATACGATATTGATCAATATAATACGCTATATAATCAATGACTAAAGCAATATTTCTTGTGATTATTATGTAAATTGTTTCGACATATGTTGTCTCTTGACGTCACAATTTGGCATCAAATATTAAAAGAACACCATCTAAAACTTACAACTGATAAAAAATTTAAACGTGTGGCTGGCTCTTGGTTTACCTAACGTTTGCAATACACGTGCTACACCGACGTTTTAACCCGACCTTCCACCGTATTGGCTTTTTCGCCTGACAGATTTCGACGATCGCTGGCCTCCGCAAACATTCGAACGAGACGGATCAAGTATTTATTTATTTCTCACATTGAATTTTCTAGTGATCAGCATTCGTTTTCACATCAAATACGTTTTCCTTTTTACTACCGTCTATTAAAATATATGTATTTCTTTCCCGGCCGTAGTATTGTGAACGCGCTAAACTTTTTTCCCCGAGGAAGAAGGAAATATCAATTTTGAGACGATTAAACCATTTGCAGACTGAAGTCTGTCTGTGTGTCTATGTGTATATATTCCTCCACAATAGCGGCCAAACGCTTAATCTGATTGAGCTGAAATTTGGTTTGGTGACATTTTAAATATATATAGGCATCACTATAGTTTAATGTGTGGAACCTCACTGGTCGATACCTTGTTTTATAATTTATTGCACTTGGAATAATCGTTTTCTGCACCCGCTTTGGCGCGCGGGCGCGGTGCGGTGTCTGTGATAGTGAAACACGATATATTATCTGGCTGAAGATTTAATCACGACTGTTGAGCGGTCAAGGCGCTCACATGTCTGGTGTTTACAGAAATGTACCATATATTCAAAATCTGACTCGGCATTTCTGTGCAATGGCAACATTGTGTGTGACGAAGTCTCGACAATAGATGGGGGGCGCCAGTTTTGCATGCGGCAATTTTGCACAAATGTCACTTTTGACAGGTCCAAATTTGTTGAGGGCAGATTTGCAGGAGGCAACCTTGCAGGAAGCAACCTTGCAGGCGGCAACCTTCAGTACAGTTTTTAAGTTTTTCTGTTAGGTTAGGTTAGGTTAGGTTTTTCTTTCCCTAAAATCGAAGTGACATTAATTACCGGCATCCTTGTAGTGGATGACTTTTATACATCAAACTAAACATTAAAAAAAATGTTTTAAGTTTTTCTGTTAGGTTAGGTTAGGTCATTTTGACATTTGCAAAACTGCCTTCTGCAAGATTGCCTTCTGCAAAACTGCCGCCTGCAAGAATGCCGTCTGCAAGATTGCCGTCTGCAAATTTGCCTTCTGCAAGTTTGATGGGACCCCAATAGATTGCTTCATCCGTCGTTACTCTCATACACATAACCTGGCTAGCTGGCCATAACGAAGCTGCGAATCCTTAGATATGTTTTCAAAGAGCTGAGGAGTATTCTGGATTCCAAAATGTTAAAAATCGTTTATCATGCTTTACGTGAATCGCTTTTTACTTCCGGCATAATTGGAGATGGGGTGGATGTGCTTAGATCCTGCTAAAGCCATTGCAAGTTACGCAGAATTTTACACAAAAAAAAATATCCTTCGCAGACCATATCGCCATCCCACCAATGAACTTCATATGGAAGCTAAAGTCCTTGATTATATGCAACATTTTTCCAAAAACTGCCCTCTTAAAGCTTTATTTGGACAATAATTCAATTTTCAGAATACTTCAGAATCGAAGACCAACGAGGCAAGCTTTAGGAAATAATTTTGTAATACCCAGGATAAAAATAATATTTTGACTAAGACAATACTTTTTCATTACGCCGAGATTTTACAATCTGATCAATATGAAAATTAAAAATAAATTTGATATTTAGCGTATTTAAAAAAAAATTGTTACCTAGTCATGACAGACTAAACATTTATCAAACTATAAAAATTATAATTTAATAAAACTTTGATAAAATCTATTCCTAAATATGTACGTTGATTATATTATAACTGATTACCAAAAAATCTTTAACTTTGTTGTAATTTTTTTATTGATAATGAATTCTACTTATTTTAACTAGGTATTATTAAATTTAATTTTATATTAATTACTAAATATTAAATATTATTGATTTTTCATTTTTATGACTTTATATTCTCTTTTATAAATTTAATTTTAATTTTAATTCTATTATATTTGACACATTTATGTAACGGAATATTGTGTTCCATTTAATGCCGATTTGATAATGGAATTGCGATTTGTTTTTTTTTGAGGACCACATTTTAAGGTAATTTTGGTTAATGAGCATATTACTAAAACTTTTACATAATTTATTTTAATTTAGAGCCCTGTCCCCCCTAGAACGGGCTAGTCCTAGTTGGGTGACCGAATCAAATAAGCATAAGGTTAAGATTCTACAATTCGGGTCCAGTTATTTTTGTAAAATAAATGTTTTATAAAAAATAAATTCCTAAAAAAAATTAAAACGTCGGCCCAACGACGCATCGGTGTACCGAATTTCTAATATAGTCCAATATTTCGAGTTTGAAGTGTGACTAGCGTATTTCCCCCTACCCTGATAGGCTATCGTGGAGTAATACACACACCTACACACCCTCACACACACAGACCCAAACACCCACACATACCCCCCCCCCCCCACACACACACACCCAAACACCCACACACACACACACACACACACACATGCAGAGAGACAGACAGACATACTCACAGACAGACTTCAATCTGAAAACGGTCTTAATCGTCTTAAGGGGGGCAAGATGGATATTTCCGTCTTCATCCCGATTTTCTTTAGAGCGTTCAAAATTCTTTTCCTTGGGTTGGGAAAGTAACATCCAAATTTAATGAACAGCCATTATTCAGTGTTTAGTATTCAATTTATTCATTCAGAATATACAATAAAAGCATGAATTATCAATTAAAGCTAATTATCGCATATTAGAATTCGTCAGTTGCTAGTAATATATTATATTACTATACTTATGTAGATATAAAACTATTGAAGCAGAAATATTAATTTGACATTAGCGTTGACTATAGTCGGCTTTACACGGCAGACAAATAAAATTAAAAAAATAGAGCTGAATCCATATACCGATTATACATATAAAATAAATAATTATTAAAAGAATATTATTAGTCATCTTAATTAGTAAGCCAATTTACATATTATTCCATAATAAGGGATAATTTTATAAAGGTAACGTAAACGGTTTGTTTTCGTAAAATTAATTAAATGCCATAAACTTTTACAGTTATTCGTCATTAAGAAGCTCTTTACAGAGACGCTCTTCAATACGTAGTCATTTGCATCAATACCATCTTCTATACTTTCTTAGAGATATATATCCTATTGCATCGTTACTGACTACTGCTATGCTATTTAAATATTTATTTATTTAATTTATTTATTTGTTTATTAAGGAAAACACATAGCACGATACATTATACATAATTATGAATAATATAAAAATTAAAATATAAAATATAAAACCGGTTAATGATTTTCTATGAATTACAAATTTAAAGGAAATTAGAAATTAGAATTAGGAAATTAGAATTAGATATTTATTTCAATTCTGGTACATTTTAGTAATTTTTTGCCCATTTCTGAGTACGAAACATAATACAATTGCCTAAAATTGGGTGCGTATGTGTATGTTTGCTGGGAGAGTAAAGCAGATAGTGCGAGGGTGTGTGTGTATGTGTGTGTGTGTGAGAGAGAGAGGGTGAGTATGCCTGCATCTGTAAGTGTGTGTGTGGGTGGGTTTGTATTAAGTGTGTATTTATACTATATTTTATATGACATTGTATTTATATAAATAATAAATACAAACGGAGCTGCCATGGAATTCACCGACCGGAGTCGGGCCCATCATAATACTATTTTTTACACTTCTGGGGGGTGAGCAGTGGATTCCGGACTTACGAACCGGCTGTGGTAGGTTTAGGACAGCTGTCTTGCCACATGTGAGCGTTCACCTTGCCACCCATTCACTCCCCCTTCGAAGCCATAGAATTTGAGATGCGCAAATCGCAGTTTTAGATAATTTTTCTAAGAAAGAGTTGATTATTTTTCTGGAAAGGCCAAGATCTTTAAAGAGGTGAAATAGAGATTTAGCTGGCAGGCCACGAGCGCCAACTTCCACCGCGTGAAGGTGAACAGTGAAGCCGTTCCGGGTTACGGCATTTGCAAGATCATGGTATTTATTTAATTTGTACTCGTGGTCTTTTGGGATATTTGATTCCCATGGAACAGTTAATTCTACAATAAGAGCCACCTTCCGAGATAGAGAGTAAAGAGTTATATCTGGACGGAGGGCTGTGCATCCGAGACTTTCAGGGAATTTATACTGCTTAGAGACCGAATCAACCTCCAGAATCCAATCTGTAGCTTTCTCGATTATTGAGAAAGGTTTTGTAGTTAAATGTTTTTTGCCTTTAGAGCCATCCCGCACAAACTATATTGGGGGTTTGGAGGATACTGTCAAACCCTTGTTGGCACGAGCCACTGAGAGACTAATTACCTCGCGAATAACAGCGAGAACTTTGTCATGGCGGTAAGTGTACCGTCCTTGATCTAAGGCCACCTTGCAGCCAGCTAGAATGTGTCTAGCTGTGCAAGGGGTATTGCTACAGAGGGGACAAGAACTATCCTCGGCAAAGCTCCAACGAGCGAGGTTACTGGGGTCTGGAAGTGTATGCTGAAAGGCATTCAAATAAAATTTCAGCATCTCTGGCGTCCAGTCATAGAGCATTACCTTCCAGTGCATTGGAGGCGGAATGCAAAAGTCCCCAATTGTTGTCCAATCATTCTGGCATTGAAGGCCAATAGCATGAGCCATACTCTTGCTGTCGTAATCTCCCCGCAAAAGAGACTTCTTCAAGTCCACGTCGCTCGTGGTTGTACTGCCATACCCCAGACCAGTGCCATTCTGGCTGATTCCAGTAAGGAACTTTTTGTGGAAGTCTACGCGGGCTTGTAGATCATTTGAATCACTACGGCCACTTATTACGTGCTTCGATATTGCCGGATCTTTGGAATTGCACAGAATCGAATTTTTGGTTATTCTGGAGTTGGCGTAGAGCAGAGAGGGCAGTTTAAGCGCTAGCCCAAAATTTTGTTTGGACCTGAAGAGAGTCGAGGGGTCAGCTGGTTTGGCTAAGGACAGCCAGGATTTTAAACTAGCTGTCACCAGCGCATCTAGACGGGACAGTTGGGTTTTGGTAAAATCGTAAATAAGAAAGGGCCATGACAAATGTGACGTTAGATAATTGTCATAGATCCAGGCCTTACGAGGGCCAGAAATTAGCAAGGCATCTATTTTCGCCAGGCAACTTTTGAAATGCTCTATAACATGATCGCCCGAGACGTCTTTTCCCTGATGGGTGATTTTTCTGCCGAGGAATTTGAAATGATTGTTTGGGTCTATAAGGGAGATATTAGAGCCCTTATAGACCAATTTGGGGTCATAGGATGTAAATTTTGTGCCCATGCGGGCGAGTCCAAGGCAAAAACATTTGGAGGGCTTCACTTTTATACAGCCTGACCAGTCGCAGAAAAGCTCCACTTTCTGTAATAGCAGGGAAAGCTGCTTGGGGCTTCTGGTGATGAAAGTTAGGTCGTCGGCAAAAGCGAGGCACGACGAGGTGTATTGGCCGTCTGTTTTAAAACGGTAGTCCCACTTCCTGTCAAACTGGGTCAGGCTTCCAGCAGTATATTAAAAACTATATTAAAAATCGTTGGGGAGAGGCAACAGCCCTGAAATAGTCCAATTGAATATGGTATAGAGCGGGTAGTCCATTCTTGCGTTTTAACATGGAAAGTCAGACAGTTGTAGTAGGAGGCTACAATGTCACGCACGACTGGTGGGAAGTTGTACCAGCGGATTGCAAAGTGGAGGAGACTGTGTCGGACTGACCCAAAGGCATTCTCTAGGTCGAGCCAGCATACATTGATTTGGCATTCGTGGTGTCTCGCATCCTTAATGGCAGCAGCCAGGAGAGAATTGTGCTCGAGGCAGCCCGAGACGCCACGCATGAAGCCACTACAATACATTTTATTTTAATGTATAGTTAAAACATAAGTACATATATGATAAAGTGGCCGTAATAAATAAAGTGCATTAATAAATGGTCAAACCTACATAGTAAATAATATTGATGTCATTATCCTATATCTATCCTATCTGTACATAAGGATATACAAATAATAATTGTCTTAACACAAATCGCTTTTCAGAATTTTAAATACTGGTCGCCTGTATGTAGTTATTGATGTATTGAATTAATCAACATTTCCTAGTTGTTTATTGTAAAAATCAAAGCTACGAGTAATAATGCAATTCCTGGATGCAGTCGTATTGAAACGAGGAAGTCGGTACAAGTTATAATTTCTTGTAGTTCTTTGTAGTAGTAGTAGTAGTAGATTGAGTGGGGGGCTTGTTTCCAGCCCTTGATGTCACCTAGATCTGTAAGGTCTTTTGTAACTACCCACTGTGTGGTTAGGTCAGTGGTCAGCTAGTAGCCCGGTACTTTTTACCAGTCCAAGTAGGTCACTGACCTTCAAGTTGGGCAGATCGCTGGGTTCGAGAAAGGCTCGTCCCAGTAAACTGTGTCTTTTGGCGGCGAGCCCTGGACAGCGACCAACAATGTGTATGCTGTCTTCAGGTTCCTCGCCACATATTCGGCAATCCTTGCTCTCAGTCAAGCCAAGGTTGAATAGATGAGCTCTAAGGGTCGTGTGTCTGGTGAGGAGACCGATAGTGGTTCTAAGGTTCTTCTTGCTCATGTCAAGTAGGGCCTTGGTTTTCTTCTGTAGTGGTTGATCCATCATGGCTTTTGCCTGGCGACATCCCCCTGACTCTGTTTCCAGGAAGCCCGATGTTCCTGCTCCAAGTAGTCCCTGATGATTTTCCTACCTGTAGCGATGGGGACCCCTACAGCTGGCTCCACTGGGCATTTCAGTGTGCCCAGTTTTGCCAGTCTGTTGGCCTCTTCGTTTCCGGGTATGCCTTGGTGACCCAGTATCCATATTAGAGTGATTTTGTTGGATTTTCCCAATTTGTTGAGCTCCTGCATGCAGTCCCAGACCACAGAAGATTCTGTGGTGGCTTTAGCCAGAGCGTCCAGTGCTGCTCTGCTGTCAGAGCAGATGAGGATTTGTCTGTTTTTTACCTCAAGTCGACTTTGTAGTTTTATGCATTCCAATAGGCAAGTACCTCGGCTTGGAAAACCGTGGCGTATTGTCCAAGGGGGATGCTGATTCTGTGGTTGGTTTTGGGTCCATACACGCCTGCCCCAAAACGTCCATTTGTTCCTGAGCTGTCGGTGAACCAGGCGTCTGCGTTGTAGCTTTGAAGCCACTGCGGATTTTTCCATTCTTCCCTGGTGGGGATTAGGATTTTATAGGATTTTTCTACCGAATTTTTTTCCGTAGTCGATCCTGGGTCAGAGTGAATGGGCTTTTGTGGAGGAGGTTTAGCTCAGGATGATTGTGCCCTCCTCGCTTCCACTCGCCCAAACACTTCAGCCTGTATGCTATAAGTCTGGCGGAGTGGATGATGAGCTTGTCCAGAGGCGGGCAGCAGAGTGCCACCTCTAATCCCGCTGTTGGGGTGGTCTTCATGACGCCAGTTGCAGCCCTCAGTTACCTTGAAGGTTGTAGTTCTTGATGGCGCATTAATTTTAATTTCTCCCAATAGATCGCTGCAATTAAAGGTACCATAAAGTATTTTGAAAATATACATAGCATCATTTAAGTTACGCCTATGTACCAGAGCATCCAAGTAAATTTTACAGAAGCCTAATTTGTCTTGTTGCAATAGCTTTTTATTTTAATGTTTAGGTATCGTGCAAATTTATTAGGAATGTTCTGTAACCTGTTAAGAGGCCGTATACGAAATTTTGCGCATTTCGTGAATTTACATAATTTTGCAGACGTGAAGTTAAGGTTAAAATACTGTATTTCTATAAGTTTTATTGCACAACATAACAGATCATTTATATTATTGTCTAATGAGTGAGCTACTTTTTTGAAACATATTACAGAATTTTGATTAATTGACCTTAAACCGGCGACTGTTTGTGAATTTTTGCTGTCAGAGGTTTAGAATATAACATATTTACGAATCGTTTTGAAATCTATACGGTATGAAAAAATTACAATGTATTGTTGTGAAAGTACTCTATATAATAAGTGAATCGCTTTATACTACTTTGGTATAAAATTGTTGATAAAAAAAATATTTAAATTTATTATTTTTTTTAGAAAATGGGCGAAGAATTGCTTTTGATTTTGGCCTTTTAGAACTCTCGTTCATAAAATTAAAACAACAGAAATAAACTTTAGTTCAATATCAATCCATTTCTTCAAAAAAAAATGAAAAACATTAATTAAAATTGGCAATAAAGTCTTTTAAAACAATCTAATTCTCGCGGTATGATACTCGCCTATGATACGATTCACGCCTCAAGTAAGCTAGTCCCCGCCGATCGCTTCCAAAGGGTGGACGTATTTCTTTGGCTCCAAAAATCCTACCTGCCTATAGTTATATTATACCATTGATTATAGAGGTATCGCGGCCCACATCGATTTCGTACACGGCCTCTGTACGGTAGTGTGGGGACCAGAACGGTGACGTGAACTCCAGATGTGGCCTTACGAATGAATTATAAGGTAACTTCATTACTGCAATTTCATTGAAAGCTTTCGATACTATTATAAACCCTATTATAAACCCTTACATTTTATATGCTATCTCAGCGAGGGCTTCAATAAGCGCGCGGAAGCTTAAAGTGCTATGCCAAAGTCACTGCCAGGTCTCTTGCCAGACTGAGATATCCTGCCAAAACTGGTAGTTAGGGGGTGAGGCTGCCCGCTGGTTACCTTTCCCGGTGCCTCGCCGTAAGGCGTTGGACTCTAACGGGTTGCTGGTGAACTAGACAGTCTGGTGGTGAATCTTGACTGGTGAATCTTGTCCTCAAGTCTTCTACGCTCATCCCACGGCTGAAAGAAGGATCTATATCGATATACCAGCCTGGGGTGACGAGTTCGCCCGTTGTAGTCGATACCTCCATCCTGCCAGGTCTCTTGTAAATTCGCATTTTGCTATGGGCGTATCGTCAAAATGATAAACGTAGTTAATCTTGTGTTTATTTCAAATAAAACTTATATGAAGGCATTTTGATATGTTCATTTTGATTTAATTTTTATCGCAGTCTAGCTTTAAAGATTCTATATCTTTCTGAAGGAGGATGCAATTTTCCGGAGAGTTTATATTTTTACATATTTTTAAATTTACGCTCGGAAGACTTTCAATAACACAGCGACCTTGACTAGACCGAAGCCGCGGATACAGGCTGTTATAATACTAAATGCAAGGATTTTTTAAAAGTATGTGAAGTATTTTTACATGCCCACGTATATAACAAGCCTGAAACATTGTCAGCCGAAGCGAAATTGCCTGGCACAGTTACGAGTATACATATATACCATTGAACAAAGAAAGTTTATAACGATAAAGCTTCAGACAAACGAAATGTAAATGAGGCTCCCCCGCAGATTCGGGTTGGCCTAGTTTTTACTTTTCAGGGATATAAACCGGAAACCAGATTTGCTACCTCTTTAGGTATAAGTTTCGCTATTGGGCTACGTATGCAATATGTGAAAGAAAATATATAAATACTAAGAGCATTGATTATATAGGATATAAGATTGCTCAATACCGTACTACGTTTTGGCAGCTAGGATATTACTAAAAATCGCAAGGTGTAAATGGCACTCATAGTTCCAAACATTGAATAATCTTCTCTTATGTCCAGTCATTTCTAAATAAAATAATAATATAGGTAATACCAAACGAATTTTTAAATCTTAACTTTTATTATTATAATATTATTTACATAAATTAGTCAATTTTTAATTTGGTATACAGTTTTCAATACGTAATAATTACGCTCTTTAAAGTTCAAATATAGTAATGTATGGCATACTACATCTCCGTAATATTTCTACTATGCAAGCAGCCTATATAAAAATACGATAGATGGTACTAGTAATTGAATATTATTATTTTATCAATGCTTTGAAAAACATTAAATATCAATGTTATAGGTGGCCAAATAAATTGCTATTAGTTTTACCAGACAATGCTATTAGCGCCATCTGCATATAACCAGCACAGGTGTTGCCAAAACGTACTATGGCAATGAGCTAATGGGCCTTGTTGCATTTACATGCGATTAGGGTCGGTTAAACCCGCGGGTCAACACTTATCCGGCGGCCTTCGCGCAGAAGTGCGAGCCCGGGTTATAGGACTCTGGCCTGCTGGCTAGTTTCTCCTAGGAGTCAACCTTCGGGCGCTCCTGGACGGTGTGCATCGTGCGGCGTCAGACAATCGATTGCCAGCCCCCCGGCTGGCTTCGCCGTACGGCGTTGGCCCCTGACAGGCATGTTGGCATAGATAAGACAGTAGATTTGTATTGTCTCTAAGTCTTCTACGCTCATGCCACGGCTGAAAGAACGATCACATATTGTGTATACCTAATAATTAATCAAGATACCTATACAATAACAAGATATACAATTAATCTGTGTGCCACTTAAGTTTGCCACAAGTGAGCCACTTAAGTTTTCTACAGAAACTTAAGTGGCTCACCATCCGCGACCGCAGAAAGATGCATATTTTGTAACTACTCTTTCAAGTCCTACTTTGTCCCAAAAATCGATAAATCTAAAAGATTTATTCATTGCCCTCTATTCTAGCCGTGGAAGGATGGATATCCAGACAGGATAATACTTTCCCAATACAGTTACATCGGTTTTCCATTTTATGCAAATCATTTTTCAGTCCAGGTCGCCCGTTTATTGAATCAGCTCTCATCGAAGGTTTGAAGTGCGTAGTCACTTATCACTTACAAAAAGTCAGTGGGAGAATATTTTCATTTAAATCAGATGTAAATTTTGTTCGCCTTACCTGCCCAATCCCTTTTCGCTTTGTTCCTTGGATATTTGTCATTTTCTATTAACTAATAAGTTTAGTTTTAATATATTTATCATATATTACGTGAGCTAGTACCATATTTCCGTCGCACTTTAGTGATCATATTTTAATGGTTCATTGTAAGATATTATTCTTGTATAATAAGTCCGCCGTTTCTACATTTTATGCTAGATACAATAAAAGGTTACATACACACAAATTGCCTTTTTTATTTCGTTTATTAAAGAAAATATATAAGAATTATTTAAACACAATGATTCTGCGTCAATTCCAACTATTCTGATATCGCCTGTTCCAAGGAAGACACCTATTTTATATGATAGCAATCTAAATGTAATTTTATGAAAAAAGTATTAACTTATTGAAAGGTGCCTGGTCGGTCCTTTCTGATGGCGTGCGGAAACCAGGGTTCCAATCTTAAGTAATTTTTTACCTCAGCGGACAAGAGAACAGATAGACACAAATATTAAACAATTTATTATCTATTTTAATTAATGTATACAGAGACGCTTACAATCGAGTTTGATTGAGTGAAAAGAGTGAGTGATTGAAAACAGGAAAACTCGTTGTTTATATAGCCAACATTTTGGCGTTGAAATGTATGAAATAATTTATTCCTGATGCCGAAAGACACAACTTGCGGTGTCAACTACAACGGGCGAGCCCGTCACCACAGGACGTTTTAACGATTTTCTCGTTCTGTCGCCCTGCAGTGAACGTAGAAGACTTTGGACAGAACGAAAGACACAATACGAATTCTGGTTAATTATGTTGTTAATGAGGTCAAAAAAATTCGTGAGAAAAAATGTTACACGTGTTATATTAAAAGTAGTCGCTAAACTATGCGTGTTGCTAACCGTTACAAACTAATTGGTTCAAGTATTGGTTACATAAGCTGAGATCAAAATGGTTGAGAAATTAGGAGATAGTTTTTTCCTCCTTAAAAAGCTATCCAAATTCCGGAAAAAGCAGAATTACGGTGGGTAACGGAGCGTCTCCAGATCTATTTTGTGCAAACATGAGACTGTTTGCTGTGAATTTTATGGTCGAGCGTTGTCGTGCAGAGGGAGTACTAAGCGAAGAGCGATTGATCAATGTTATCAATTCTTGGCAGTACACATTTGCGTTTATTGTATTGCACCAAACTACACCAAATTTGTAATGGATACCATCGGCAAAGGACCGTATATTTGAAAATAAAGCGAATTTTCAACCTTTCTATTATTACACAAACGAAAAAAAACTTTGCATTGCTTGCTTTGAAAAAAACAGAATTGCTTTCAATTAAATTTATTTAAATTTGAAATTCCGACTCAAACTGTAGTTACTAGTCGCCAGTGTGAAAAAATGGCAATTACATACGTACGAAAAAGTAGCATTGAGAATGCCTGTCATATATACATGTACATGTCATATTATTATGTCGTGTACAAATTAATTCGGTGCGTTAATAAATGTTGCTTGATTTAAACATTTAAGTAAGTTCTGATCATTTTAAATTTTGCAAATTGGCAACTCTGACTTTTTATCACACCACGTATTTCATCTTAATAAACCTCGAAAAACAGTGGTGAACACGATAGCTGTCGATAAACAACATTTTAGACTGTTTTTTATCATTTTAATTGAAGAAAAATGACGCTGAAGCAACGGAAATGATTTGTGCTGCATTGGGTAAGATGATTTGTGCTGCAATGCTAGACAATGAGAATAACACACAAACCATGTAAAAAGTGGTATCAAAGATTTCGAGACGGAGATATTGATCTTTCGAAAAGAGAATGGGCCAATCTGAAAAGTCCTGAAAATAGACAAAGAATATGTAATAAAACTACAAACGCTGCAAATTAGGGATATACTCAAGATATATCTTAACCTGGTTTTGAGGACACACCGAGTATTGATAGGTACCATTAATAAATGAAATTAAAATAAAATAATCAAAAATAAGGAAATAAAAAAAATCTATATCAAGATATACAATAACAAATAATATACTTATAAACAAATAAAAAAACAATAATTATAATCAAATTAACAATCAATCATTCTAAAAAAAACTAAAAATCTTTAACGTCGAAAATTCTTAATTTAATAACATAATCTTGTCTTTGTCCTTGGATGTACCATTTGAGATCGATCACAAAGCCATTCCCAACCGATTTCATTAGAGTTAGTTTTGGAATAGACTTGTTTAGAGTGGGGATTAGTGGTAGCTCATTGTGTGTGTATTCTGTGCTCTGTGGCGTTTTACTCTGAAGCTCGCTAGTCCTGCAGGCTACGCGAGTACGGACGGCTTCCGGACATTAGACGGCTTAGCGAGCTACCCGAGGTGCTCGTGGAGCGAGCAGTCAGCTCAGATGTACATGGAGCGGACGAGGTGATACAAGAACTCTTCTGCCGTTTCCGTCTCGTCTAATGCCTCCTCTACACATCGACAGATGCATCCGCAGTTGGATCAGCAAACGTATCCGCGGATATATTAACGATCCGTCCACACGTCCGTGAGTCTGTGTTCAACCTCGAAAGACGCAGCTCGTGCCGCAAAAAATGCCGCTGATGAGCTGGTATAAATCCTCTACTCCAGACCCAGACTTTACAGACGCCTTTTTGTTAAATTAAACCTAAATGTTGCTAAAATATTACATTTGATACAATTCTATGAACCTAAAAGTTTCCTGAGTGGTCATATTAGCAGCCATCTTAAACGACGAGAAAGGACTAAGCACGTTTGCACTTTCATTTACTTTCCGAGCAATACTCATGAATCGGCAGAAGTGTGGACAGACGCTTTGCGTTCGCTCTACCAACCTTTGACCCGTGACGCAAAAACCGACAACAAACGGATAAGTTGCAGACGCATCGGCCGACGGTCTCTTCCCATCGTCGAATAGCGGACGTACCAAGGCGCCTCCACAATCTTGTCGGATGTTGATGTTGGAGTCAACATCGGATGTTGATGAGCCGCTGCATTTGGAGTAGCTGAGACGGGACAATCAGGCGATCTAAATCCACCATGTCGGAACACATTTGAAGAAACATTTGCGTTCACACAGCCACTATCCAAATACCCCCCCTCCCCACCTATCCTGTCTTTTATCCTTCCCTGGACGACAAACTTAAAAAAACTGTATATTATAACTCTAGCACAACTTATTGTATATAAAATCGAAGACTATCGCGGTTGTTTGACATTATAAATAGGATAGAAAACGAATTTACCGCGTGAAATTTGTAGGACCCGATGTTTCGGTGACGTTGCAGCCGCCGTTGTCTAGGGTAGACTGAAGAGCTGTCAGTCCGTTGTTTTGCGGGTAGGCCGCAAACCGCTGCCGCCACTGCGTAGGTTATAACGGTGGTGGGGGGCCGGGCTCGGAGCGCGGGAATTTTTAAAATCCGTCTTGCACACAACACTCACTGTATCCTGTTTAACGTCTTTGCGTTCGGCGTTCGGCGGCGGGAACATTTTAAGAAGAGGGTTCCACGTAGAAGAGAGTTTGTAGCCGTCATCTCTATTGAAGTTCGGAGTTCTTCTTATTTCAATGGCTTCCCGGATCATGCGAGGAAAGTAGAATTGTTCCTTGGATAGAACAATGGGATTTTGAAACTGCATCCAGTGGTTACTTCCGCTATCCAATATATGTTCGCAGATCGCCGATTTTTCTCGCTGAACGTTTTTAACAGCTTTGATGTGTTCTGTCAGTCGCGTGGCTATGGGCCGTTTCGTTTGTCCAATGTAGGCTAGACCGCAGCTGCATTCGACTTTATACACACCCGGGGTTTGCAGTGGTATTACATCCTTTACAGGCCTCAAAAATCGAGCTATATTTTGGTCGGTTTGAAGATCGTTTTTATATCGAATCTGTTTAGCATCTTACTTATTCGATCAGTCACGCCCTTGACGTATGGTAAGAATGCTCTTGATCTGCTCGGTTTTTGAGTTTCGTCCGTATTAGATCGTGTGCGTGTCTCGTGATATTTTCCGTATCCATTTTTCCTAAGGACATCATTGACATGTTCCATCTCCTTCGGAAAATGCTCAGTGTCGCATAGATCGCGTGCTCGATTCACGAGCGACGTATGCACTGAACGTAGATGGTAGGGATGATGGTGTGAGCTTGCATGCAAATATCTGTCCGTATGTGTGGGCTTCCGATATACCGTATGTCCGAGAGTATTGTCACTTCTCCTCGTCACTTTGACATCCAAAAATGGTAAGGAGCCGTCCTTCTCTACTTCATAGGTGAAACTGATTTTTGGGTGTATGGAGTTTAGATGACCCAGGAATTCTTTCACCGTTTGAATGTTGCCTTTCAGGATGCAGAAGGTATCATCCACGTAGCGAAGCCAGAGAATGGGTTTAATTTTGGAGGTTTTTAGGGCTAATTCCTCAAAATATTCCATATATAGGTCACTAACTATCGGCGATACGGGGCATCCCATTGCTACTCCGTCGATTTGTTTGTAATAATCGCCGTTCCATAGAAAGTAGCAGGATGTCAGGCAACTGTAAAGGATGTAATACCACTGCAAACCCCGGGTGTGTATAAAGTCGAATGCAGCTGCGGTCTAGCCTACGTTGGACAAACGAAACGGCCCATAGCCACGCGACTGACAGAACACATCAAAGCTGTTAAAAACGTTCAGCGAGAAAAATCGGCGATCTGCGAACATATATTGGATAGCGGAAGTAACCACTGGATGCAGTTTCAAAATCCCATTGTTCTATCCAAGGAACAATTCTTCTTTCCTCGCATGATCCGGGAAGCCATTGAAATAAGAAGAACTCCGAACTTCAATAGAGATGACGGCTACAAACTCTCTTCTACGTGGAACCCTCTTCTTAAAATGTTCCCGCCGCCGAACGCCGAACGCAAAGACGTAAAACAGGATACAGTGAGTGTTGTGTGCAAGACGGATTTTAAAAATTCCCGCGCTCCGAGCCCGGCCCCCCACCACCGTTATAACCTACGCAGTGGCGGCAGCGGTTTGCGGCCTACCCGCAAAACAACGGACTGACAGCTCTTCAGTCTACCCTAGACAACGGCGGTTGCAACGTCACCGAAACGTCGGGTCCTACAAATTTCACGCGGTAAATTCGTTTTCTATCCTATTTATAACTTATTGTATGTTTTTTTAAAAAAAAAACTTTATTACTTCTACAGGGTTATAAAATAACGGCGGGTCGATGATGACAGACAGTGGCAGCCATGTTGTTTTGGCGGCGTCTCTCAAATCTGTTATTTATTATTCAGTCACTAATGCCAAACCATCATGGAAAGTTATACGATTAAGCAGCACGTCAACATTTTATTATCGAAATGAGTCTTCCTTAGTGCATGGTTCTTTCTCGCGGAGGCAACGTGAATAAGCCACCAAAATCGTGCGATTTGACCCCGCTATACGTTTTCTTGGGGGTTTCTGAAGTCGTAAGTTGATGCTAATAAGCCGCAACCTACCGATGCCCTTAAAGTTAGGCCATCGCTAAAATTCAGTCGTATCTATGCGGCAAAGTCCTTGAAAATTGGATATCTAGGATCCGTGCCACCTTGCCAAGCGGTGGATGACATTAAAAACGATTTTATATACCATAAATAATGGCATACATAGGCATTTCAAATTTAAAAAAATCGTGTAATACCTCACACACACAGAATGTCACACACAGACTATTGCACAGACTATCAACATCAAACCGCCCCTTTTGGAAAAGCCGATATGTGTACTGTACGATGACAATTAAAAATTAGTTTATTTAATGGCTGACTGTAAGATATCGCTATAGTAATAAGTCCGCCATTTTCGCAAATATTTTTTTAAAAAACTTTTCTAATCTTCATTATGTAATGCTTTATTTCGTTTAATGACGTTAATATATTCTATAATATTATTTACTTACAACTTGCTAGTTGCGCCTGTAGTTTGCTCAATGAAATCCCGCCTTAAATGTCATAGATAAGGCTGTAGAAGGAAAGGTGTGAATTCCAAATCTAAGCCATGCGGTTTGACCACAGCAGCAAAGGCCTACTCTGCGGCCAGACCTAATCTCCCCGACCCACATATATAAGATGCATGTCCTAATTAAAGGTAATAATTTGCGGGAGGCGCGCTCCTGGCCGCATAGCGATAGCGATTGAAGCTCTCGCGGTCACGCAATACTCACCCTTATGTAAATGGGCCGTAGGGCGAAGCGGCCGGCATAAATCGGCCCGAAATTACTATCGGCTGGTCGTTTGCCAGAAATTACAATTTGTGGATCGCTCTATTTGTGTCATTAGCGCCGTTTTCCGTCCAAACTCGGCCGCCATTGTTATTAATTTATAAAGCGGGCCGCAGATGACACTTCTAATTAATAATCACCAATGTTTATCGACTAATAAATAATGGCTTTGTGTATGTAGTGTGGGTTGTTATTTCTAATCGAAGGACCAATTTATCAGTGAACAGTAGTGGAAACATCGTGACAGTGAATATCGTTAATTTAGTCTAGGGAATCGACCTTCTATAGCAAAAGGGCCAACAGATATGTACTTATCCGATTCCTTGTTTGTCTTAATTACCAGCAGCCCTGTAGCGAATACTCTCGCGATCCATTCCATTTATTACACGAGTGCACAACAAAAACGGAGTGTAATGTGTTCAGCAATCATCTATGTATTTTTTCGTTTATTTATTCCACCATAACTTCTAATCGCTTAAATCGATTTAGAAGTATGTGGTATTGTTAGAATCGTTATATCATCCGGAGTATGAAGGAGTACTCTAACTATCTAAATATTAGGTAAGTAGTTATCTAACTGTCCAAATGTCAATAAATTAACATAAATATATCGTATTTAGTGTCAATTAAAAGGTCTGATTAAGTACATTCCAGAAATATACATGTATTTATATGGATAAATACATAAACCACAAATATGTCATAAAAAACCGTAATGAATATAATTATAGATACAGTAGTTCACTTTATGTAACGGCAGTCGTGTTTTTTATTCTTTTAAATATATTTTGTTGTAAGTTATCCATTCCATTCCATATTCAATTTACATTTTAAAATCAATTTCATAACATTATTATTGTTAACATTGCTGTCATACAAATATATTTAATATTATTTAATTATCTATTTGTCCTCGAATCTTCATCGTCCGACATTTTATATTAATTTTACTTCAATGATCATACTATTCCGATATTTTATAAATGTAATTACGTTTAAATTATATGTTTTATACTTTATTGGATTTTTTATGTTTTATTTTGATTCTATATGTGCACACGCTCTATTGATTCTATATGTTCTCCGCGAGAGGGCGCGCAACTGAATACGGTTTTTAAAGTTCCACCTTTTCAAAATTTATTAACGTTTATAAACAACTTAAAAGTGCTCAAACTTTCGCAAAACTAACGCAAAATACGAGTGTCAGCGAGGAGCAGTGGTTGCAATTGCATCAAAACGGAGGATTAAAATATTACACAAGAAATCTTTTATACGGAAGAAGACAGGTACCCACCTACATATTATTTCCAATTGATTTCTGGAAGCCACAACAAAACACTCTTCACATAATTCGCACTCATAATTCGGGCGAAAAATTGCGAGGAATTGTACAGGCATTTAATTTTAATTCATGCAAAACTTGCGATACTGATTACGCGTTGTAATCTTAGAATCGAACTGTCAAATAGTGAAATTCAACGCCATCTACAGGTGATTTACTGCTACACTACGGCAACGAGTTTTCAGCCATCTCACACGCAATTACTTATCAACGCTGACAGTATTGTAGTAGTAACTGAAGTTTCCGACAGGTGGCATTATATTATATTATTTTATAATAATCAATTATTTCTCACTGACAAATACATCACTGAACATCGCTAAAATGAATTCTAAAATGCGTTGTGCAAATGTTAGCTGTGCTGAGGAGATTACTATAAATGAGGATGCGTTATACTGCTCTAATTGTCCACTCACCTATCATTTCTACTGCGCTGGTATATCGGAAGGGAAATTCAAACAGATGCCAAAGGAAAATAAGGATACATGGAAATGCATAGCGTGTAAATCCACATTTCAAACGCGTAGTATGAAGAGCAAAAATAAAATAACAGAACCACTGGAAACTAAAGTTACAAAAGGCAATGAGTCAAGCAACGGAGCCGTTATATCATTCACAGACCTGGGGGATCTTATGAGATAAATCCAGCTAATGCGAGCCGATTTCACTGCTATGCGAGGAGAAATGTCGGAATTTAAAAATAGCATCGAGTATTGCAGTTGTACTGTTGATACCATTAACACCAAAATAACAGAAATTGATCAAGCAATTAAAAGAGTTGGAATCTGCGAAGAAGAAATATTAGGTGTTAAAGCTAAATTAAAAAACCTTGAGGAGTCGGAAAATGCCAGAAACCAAGCAGGGTTAATGAACGATGTAGAGATCAGTGGGGTGCCACACACGGATAAGGAGAATCTTTACGCCATGATACTACAAATGGGAACCTCAATAGGACTCGAAATGGAAGATCGAGACATTGATTATGCATATCGCATCGTACCACGGAGACACGAGCAGGATATAAAATCGCAGCCGAGAACTCCCCTTATTATTGCCAAGTTCTCAACACGAAGGAAGAAGGAGCAATTCATGGACGCCGTTAGGAACCTCCAAAAATCTCGGTCATCAGGAATAACCACAAAAGACATGGGCCTAAACACAGTTCCAACCAGAATATACGTATCAGATAGGCTGACTTTGTTGAATCGTATTCTTTATAAAAAAACGAGAGACCTAGCAAAAGAAATGAAATTCAGATTTGTATGGCTAAAAAACTGCAGAATCTATGTCCGACAGAAAGAAGGTACAAATATTATTCCTATTCTAGGCGAGCAAGACTTAAAGCTAATTCACTAACAAACAACATAAATATGCCTCTCCTTAAGATAATAGCTGGAGTGTTCTGTTATTACCAATTATGCGTATTTTTTTATTTATTAGATGTTATTTCATCAAATTGTATTTATTATAAAGAAAAGTATGTTTTTATTTATATTAGAATGTATTATATATATGTAAATTTATTCACTGATGTTATTATTTCTATCTATCTATCTATCTATCTATCTATTATTTTCTTAATAATAAATATTATTATGAAACATTTTTATTTATTAAGAATAACATTTAAAAATATATATTTACACCTAGAGAACATTAATTACCAGGCGGTCGTCAACATGTCAATAAATTCCTTAATAGAGTATAATAATATCAACATCTGTAACCGTAAATTACTAATGCCTCTTTTGTTAGTTAACCCAACTCATACATTTACTTCACCAGCAGAAAAATACGTATATTATGAGTAGTTTATTAGAAGACATTACGGATACTACATTTGTTTGAGTGCAGGAACACTTTTGATAAGAATTATTTACTAAAAATGATAGCTATGAATATAAGAAGTATCCGAAAAATTTTTGATGAACTCTGTATTTTATTACATGATCTCTCATTAAGTCTAGATATAATCATTTTATCCGAGTGTTGGTTACAAAATAATGAACAGATACCGAATATCCCTGGGTACGAATGTTTCAAAACAGTAAATAATAAAAATAAATCTGATGGTATTGTTGTGTACGCCAAGAGTGAGGTTAATGCAACTGCACATGAATTGAACATCGAAGAAGCAACAGGCTTATGCATACAATTTAGCAATTTCAACATCTTTGCCCTTTACAGATCGCCATCCAGGCAAAATACTACTGGCTTTTTGAACTCGCTATACACTACTATACATGATTACATAGCTTCCAATATTCATATGCAAAACTACATCTTGGCAGGTGATATTAACATATCAACTATGGGACACAAACACTCTCAATCAGATGATTATGAAACGATTTTATCAGAGCTAGGATTTTTGTCAACTATAAATATTGCAACGAGAGAGACAGACCAGGTTAAAACATGTTTGGACCACATTTACGTTCGTTCAACGTATAAACCGACCTCAGCCGTTATAAATACGTCAATAACCGACCACTACTGTACATTATTGGGACTGGAAGGTAGACGTCAGGAAAAACAGCGACAAAACTCAGAAGTGAAAATCATAGACTATCCTAAATTATTATTAGACTTGAATTCTGAAACTTGGACGAGCATATATAAAACAGTAGATGCAAACAATGCACTTGACAATTTTGTTCATATATTTAGAGAACACATAAACAATAACACCTACGTTAAACAGGTTAAGAGAAAATACAAACGACTTAAACCATGGATAACAGACGGACTTATAAATTGTATCAGGAGACGCGACAAACTTCATCAACAGACACGCAGATTTCCACAGAACGAAGTACTACACACATATTACAAGAAATACAGAAAAATATGCACCGACATCTTAAGAAGGTCAAAAGAGACATATTATCGACAGAAAATAGAACAAAACAATTACAACCCTAAAACGGTATGGTCAGTAGTGAAAGAACTTAGCAACGTAGAGCAAAACAGGACATCGATTGGCGAAATAAATTTGAATGGCTTAAAGTACACTGACAAAACTGACATAGCGAATACGGTTAACAGTTACTTTGTGAACGTGGGAAAGAGACTAGCGATGAAGTTTAAATTAGATAAATTCACTGCACCGGATGCAATGGGATCTAACACAACGCTAAAGACAGCACAAAAATTTCGACTCTCGAAACTAACAGAGTTAGACGTATTGACACTAATCAAGGAACTGAAGACTGACACGGCAAGTGGTCCCGATCATATAAGTGCAAAAATGTTGAAAATTGCAGCTAAGGAAATCGCACCACCACTTGTGCATATCTTCAATTGCAGTATCGAACATGGTTTATTCCCAAATCACCTTAAGGAAGCCAATGTGTTGCCGCTCTTCAAAGGGGGTAATAAAACGGAATTGACAAACTACAGACCAATATCTCTACTTAACTCACTTAGCAAAATTATAGAACGACACGTAAAGAAACAACTGACTGACTACCTGGAAACCAATTCACTACTATCGGCAGGACAATACGGCTTTAGGTCAAACATGGGCACCCAAGACGCTACATTAAAAGTGACAAAATTTATTTCAAAAAATGTTGACAGGAACCGAAAATTCCTTGGAGTGTTCCTTGATTTGGCCAAAGCTTTTGACACAGTACATCACATAAAACTATTAGACAAACTACGGCAGATTGGTATACGAGACATAGAACTGGACTGGTTCCGAAGTTATATTACAGGACGAACACAACGAGTGAAACTAAATGACACAATAATAAGTAACTGGATGAATATTGACTACGGCGTTCCTCAAGGGAGTACATTAGGACCAATATTGTTTTTGATTTACATAGATGACCTTTGTAGGCAGGAAATACCAGGTGTTATTGCATCTTTTGCCGATGACACAGTGCTTTTGTTTGAGAGTAACACCTGGGAGTCTGTATTTGTAAAGGCAAAGAAAGGACTCAATCAGACACATGACTGGCTAAATGAACATCTACTGACGCTTAACATAGAAAAAACGAAATACATGACCTTTAGCATAGATGGGCGGAATCAACCGGGACTAGAAAAACATTTACTATTACACAACTGTGAAGGGACAAACTGCATGTGCCAACCGCTGGAACGCACGTCATGTATAAAATACTTAGGTATCCTGATAGACGGCTTCCTGAGATGGCACAAGCAAGTTGACCAGACTGCGACACGACTTAGAAAACTAATTTACATATTTAAAAATATTAGAAATATACTTAGCCCATCTATGCTTAAAACGACTTACTATGCACTAGCGCAAACAATAATTACATACGGACAGATAGGATGGGGTGGAGCGGCTAAATCAATCCTTGACCCGGCAATAAAGGCCCAGAAAGCCCTCATTAGGGTTATTAATAGAAGACCGCTCCGTTTCCCATCCGACCAGTTATTCATAGACTTCAACGTAATGGACATTCGACAGTTGTACATAAGAGCGGTCTTGATGTACTTCCAGAGGAATGACAGGACTGCGACTATTAAACTTCGGGACCACGGACATGACACTAGAAATCGATACAGACAACCGGAGTTAAAAATGAACACGACGTACGGACAAAGACATTATACATTTCTAGCTCCAAAGCTTTACAATATACTGACAATGGACGTTCAAACGACCGACGTACCTTACGCTACGTTTAGAAGAGTGGTGGCAACTTGGCTTTTAAATAAATCTAGGGAAGACTGTGAAAAATTATTAAGGTCTCAGGTGTGATCGTGATATATATTTATTTATATTTTAATAACTCTATTTTATATACCTACTATCATATTATATGTATGAATTTATATATAATATTAGTATATATATATGTTATATAATATATATTAATAATATTAGTATATATATGTTATATGGTATATATAATATATATTATAATAATATATATCTATATATGGTATATATCATATTTATATGTGTTTATATCTAATATATAAAAAATAATTATTATTCCATATAACTTAGTAGATTGTCATAAAATTTAATTTAGTTTATAATTTTATTGATGTTTTTAAATTTAACTTTAAATTTTAAATTGTACTTAAGTATTAGATAAGATTTGCCCTCTCGTCTCAAAAGAATTCATCGATGTTAGTACCACCTCAACACAGGTTCAGACCTAGTGAGGTGGTAAACCGTTATGTCAAAAGATGAATTTCCTTTCTAAGCTAGGTATAATATATACACTTATTATAAACTGTTTTTTTGTTAAAATAAGGATTTTCTTTGTAATTTGTATCTTGAATTACGGAAATAAATAAATAAATAAAATAAATAAATAAACACATATAAACAAATCCTCGCCATACTTAGAGTCTACCTTAGTACGGGCTACGGCATAGTTAGGTATATTCTGCTATGAAAACCATTTAAATTAATTAAATTATTGAATTAATAAATTATAATTAATATTCGTTTTTAGCGAGTGGAAAAGAAAATTATTGCTATCAAAATATAACGATCGTTCTCTCGCTTTGCTATTGATAAAAAAAATAGATCTGATCAAAGGAGCACCTTAGATTTTGGGTTTACATTCCAGCGACTATTATCTTGCCCCAAAATTTTACAACAACCTACTACTGAAAATTAAAAATATAAAAACATATTATAGATTTAAATGTAGATTAAGTTCATACCTTCTAAATTGTACGAGTGCAGACATTCAACATCTTGTTACATATTTTTATTTTTTTTCATTTGGCATTTGTGGCTTTTCTAAGGTCTTTGTGAGCCTTGTAACACTGCGACCGTTGCTGATCTATTGTGTTCGCCACCTACTATAGTCTTGCGTTAAGCCTCGTGTCATTAAGAACCGCAACAGGCTTTTGGCGCCAGATTGTTTTACCTCATCAAGTTGGAGGTAATGTCCACCCAAGTGGATGTATCTTTTGCGCATCAGCGGGTCACACTAGCACATGAGGTGCAGGGGAGTTTCCTTTGCACCTTGGCAGAACCTGCACATTTTCATGTCCCGGAGCTTGAGATTGTACATGTGTTTGTTGAGGCCACAATGCCCCGCGAGCACCCTCACCAGTATGCGTAGATTGTTCCTATTTAGCTATAAGGTCTCACGGGCAGTCTTACAGGCCTCGGCCCCTCAGCCGATTGACAAGTTGATGTCCCAAATATTTAATTAAAGTATATTTTAAATCACTTGCAATACTTAATTTATATTTTTTAAGACATTTTGTTTCGAATTTAATTTAGGTAATTAAGGTATTATAATTAAGTATGTACGCTGATGGTTAAAATATTTCAAATGAATATATATTTTTTTAAAAAATAATAAAATATTTTCAATTTGATATATTCACTGAGCTTCGAAACAATAACTTTAGGTAAACTTTAAAGGAATGACTTTCCTTTCAGTGCCGTAGGCGAATATCATCAAATCCTTTTTTTAATGTTGGTTTCCTTCTCTAGAAATATCACTTTTTTTCATCAGAATATACCTAGATTCTCTTAAAAGTAATCACAGCGCGAGAGTGAATTTACCTTTACTGTCACTTTAGCTATTTAAAAGCGATGTAATTGACATTGATAATATAAGGTAACGAATCGCTGCTACTTTCGCCGCTAGAGTCGGAAGTTAGCCTAGTTTTTTGACTCCCATCACGAGCATTACCCTTGCCTTTTTATTCGTTAAAAAGCTATATAGCAATCGTCGCCCGAAGCTAGGTTTATTCGCCTAAAAAGTTTAGTGACCTTTTAATACCACTGTATCTAAAACCGTCACAAAGTTGGGCTGCTAGAAAGTTTTACGGATATACACTACGTCAGCGTTTCCCAAACTATTTTTGCTCCGGACCGGTAATTTTTATGCTTCCCCTTCGTGACCCACTAATTATTTTTTACTATTCTAGTGTATAAAAAGGCAAAATAAAACACATTTGAATGTTCACATAGAAGTGTACAATATAAATCGTAACGATAATATAATTATTGCATAATGTATATATATTGAATAATATTGTATAATTATTATATAATATTATTATAACGTATAATTATAATGCTTTTATTAATTAATAAATAATTGTAATTATTTATATTATTTGACTACTATTACTAAGAAGTATGAAGCTATTTATTTTTAACTAGGAAATCCAATTTTGCGTAGAAGACCTGAATTTCATTCTTAGGTCTGGGTTTAATTTATATTTTTTACCCAGAAACTTGTGCATTAAAACCCCTGTTTACACTTATAGGCGTTAGAAATATTTTCGCTTCTTCTACTAAATCTGAGTACTCATAAAGACAAGATATCCAAAAATCTACCAATGATGTTTTGTCGAATATATTTTGAGTGTCACATGACTGCTCAATTAACGAGTTTCTTATTAACTCTCTTAGTCGCTGATGATAGGAGGAAAATATTCATTGAGTTTAGTGTCCAGTCTTAGAAAATATTATTCTATAAGAGCTGAAGTATCATACAGCAATGAATGGCGTGCCATGCCATTTGAACATTACGAGTATGATCGGTAACAAGGAGACAATGCTGCGAACCATTATTTTATTTTCGTGGCCCAGTGCTGGGTCGCGACCCACTATTTGTGAAACGTTGCACTGCGTCAGATTTCTGGAGCTTTGTCATAATATGGAGTGAATCTTTGTTACTTAATTTTCGAGGTAGATGTGACTTTATTGTGACTCGAGATTATTAAATTTAGATTGTATTAATATTCATAATTCCCTAAATCCAAAGGCAATCTATTCGATTTTCATCTAAAATGTGATAAAACGGTAATCATCACCACCTTCTTGTATGAGCTCTGACGGTGTGCATTAATACTTTTCTTTTTACCCCAAGGCCTTTTTGTGAAACCCACCTTGTTGCCTATTCACACCATTGTCTAGGTGGGGCATTTGTAGCATCACGCAGTCAAACACTCAGGCGGTCACGCCGCTGCTTAACTTCGGTAACAACGAGGAGAACCGGTGTCAACAGGGCTACGGACGCTACAAACGGGTTCTTCCTTACAATGAACCAGCTGTAACTCCCTTTCAAGTCCCGTCACGTTGCGAGCGGCCCGGACCACTCGATTACCTAACTAAATCAATAAATTATGTGCACAGCGGAAAAAAGCAATAATTAACGGCATTACTTAGTCTAATGTTATTTTTGCCGAACAGGGGCGGTAACATGCGCGGGAGTACTTAGAGGAAACGTGCTACGAATTAGTACTGCTACTTTCCGATACTCGACGCAATGTATTATTCATTCAGGCCGGCGAATTTATACGCAGAGTTGCAGCGCTACTGAGTTTCTTGTTTTGCCAACTTTGGCGAATACGTGCCTTGGCGCTATGAGATACCCATCCATACGAGTAAATCGAAGCTGTGATATACGACTGTTGAATAGTGCTTTAATTTTGTATTATTGTAATTGGCAATAAAGTACAAAGGAAAATTTGCGGTCATGATAGCAGAGAGATGTCTCTTTGTTGGCAGTTATAATCGGTGGGATGAAAAACTCTATATCAAAAACGATGATTTTACAGGACAGTGTTTTTAAAGTTCAAGCGAGTTGTCATGGAGGTTTGCTAACATTATTATATCTTTTGTTTTTTAAACACATTTATTTTTTCAACCCTGGAAAGATAATCATAACGTGGTTAGTTAGTTAGTTAACGTGCCGGGGCCAGGTTAGGACACGTCTCTCCAAAAATATGCGGCCTGGGTGGTATTGATGTTCATCTCTTGTAGGTCCTGGTGTGTGGTGGGGGTTGACATCTTCATCCTGCAGTGTTTTGAGTCCAATGTTGCATTTGCCTTGTAACACCAGCGGACGAGATTGGCTCGGCATCTTGTCACAGTGTCCTTTGGTCCGGTGGTAGAAGGATTGGCCTTTGAGTTTAGACTCGCCGTTTCTAGGGAGGCCTGATTGTTTATGGTCGCAAACTAGACAGTCGAAAATGTGCAGAATCGTCGGGGCGGCTCCTTCTGTGTTTACGTATAATTAATAGAAAACATCAAATGGGTGTTATATTTAGTATATGTAAATGAAACGACATATGCAACATGCATATATTTATTATTATTAATTATATAAAAAGGGAACAAAAAAAATAATCTCTTCAAAATATAAGTAAATATACTTAACTTGTGCTTTAATCCCTAATTAATTATTTTAATTATTTAATATTTATTTAAACATTGGTATTAGTTAAAAAGACACAACCAAAAACAGCTCATATTATGCTCTCGACATGAAACTTTTTCGTATTTACTGCAATATTCAACATTTGCGAAACGTACACCTCGCTGTAGGTCTAAGTAACGAGTGAGATGTCTGGAATGAACGGCGGGCGATTAGTTATATTTGGAATGAGAGAGCAATACTTCGCTCACGATTGCGTACATTAAGCAGATTATATTTCTAGGGTTAATTAGAATAGCTTTTAAATCAACAATCATTTTTATAAATTACTTCAATAACCTTATGTGTCCCAACAAATATGGTAGTTTTTTAAATAACAGTGGATTCAGCCATTCGCCAAGCATAAGTGTGGCGAACAGCTGCGCGTTCAGACACGAGTCATGGGTGCGCTCAGACACGGGTCAGATTAATGATAATTAAGTTATTAACAAAAATAATTTCAGACCTCTCGGCCATTTCAATGACTTTTTTTAGTAAACTGTGTTACGTAAAGAATTAGACCCGTAAGCATCAATTTTTACATAATAAATAAAACTAATCATGATTTGTCATCAATAATACTATTATTTAAACGTTACGGTAGAGTACGAAGACTAAACTTTAAATTTGATCTAATAAACAACAAACCGTCCGAAAATACTCAGACCAAATTTTAGCCGAAACGTCCATTTTTTTTATTTTTTTTTTTTTTTATTTTAAACCAGTTGATAGGAGTTCCTACACTTGGTTATGTCAAAAGTAATAAAAATAACAAGTATAATATAAATACCTATTAAGGTATAAGATATAAACGTCGGTATTGCAAGGTATGAACGTTGAACATCCAAGCGCAGATTTTCTAGGTTATATATGTAGAGGAAACAACATTTTCCAATATTTTCAATCAAAATTCTTAAGTAATTTCGTTAAATTTTCTATATAATCTAATTTTCTATATAATCCTAAGTACTAAATAATCAAACAAATATTGGATAATTTCACAAATTATCATACGGGAAGATTTTTTAAAGAAAAAACACAAATACAAAGAAATCAGTAATAATAATTATAGTCAATAATAGTCGCAATTGTAAAATAGTCAATAATAAAAAGAATAAGGAATAATAATAGTCAGGTAGGTCAATAGAGCTGCGAAAAATTGATATTGTCGAAATCCTCAATGCTATAAATGGGGTTTTTAGTCAAAATACCCTGTACCTTTTTCTTAAAGTGAACCTCCCCAAGGCCCCTAATGTGTAATGGAAGTTTATTGTAGAATAAGTAAGATTAGACATTGAGAGTTGTCAATTATTATTGGCAAACCAGCCACCGCAGAAAGTTATAGCGTTATTATTATATTATATGCAAAACAACTAACGACTTACTTACAGACACATGATCTATTGTCAGACGGACAGTATGGCTTTAGACCGGGTCGAGGAACTGCCGATGCAATTCTTGAATTAACTAAATGTATAACAGAAAACCTCGATAGAAACAAACATTGCATTGGTATTTTTCTCGACTTGGCTAAAGCTTTCGACACAGTACCTCACGATATGAGAGGAAATGTTAAACACGATGACGTCATTATCAATTGATTTTTATTTGAAATTAAAACGTTGAATGCGGAAGCGACAAATATTAGACGTCATCTTGTATACGACATTTTCTCTATCGATTGAAAAATCAGGCCCATGGGATCGTAACTATGGGCTAACTTGTATAAGTTTTTCTTAGTATTCCTGCTAAATTTTCTGCAAGTAAAATCTGGAGATAAATATTATATCAAAAGTTCTGGAGGTAAATATTATATTTTTTTAAAATATTAAAATTTGTTTCAGCCTAAATATAATAATATCTAACCCTATTTTCGGTTGTCGATAAAATTGTCTAACAACCATTTTATTAGAATATTTTTCTAATTCAAATCAAATTGGAAAATATTTAAAATTACCCACATACTTAATCACCCAGTTTTATCTTACTGTATTTATAAATATTAAACCTAATTAGTAAACCTACCGTTGGGTGACCGTAATGAACTTTGTTCGTGTGGATTGTTCAGAGGGTCAACTCCTCCTACATGGTTTTACCGCATAAAAAATGCATGTCGAGCCCGGAGGAGGCAGTCAACGTGTCGTAATTTATAGCGTGTAAACGTGGTTGCTGGCTTTGGCATTTTGCAATGGCAGACGGTTAAGAAAGTCTATTATTAACAGAACGAAAAAAAGTTTACTCGCTGTAGAGGTGGTTTTACGAGGGAAGTCCAAATGAAATTGCAAGTGGTATGCATAAAACATTTTGTTTTTGTTTAATAATTTTCATTTTAGATAATATGTCTATATTTATTATTTTTATGCTGTATTTGATACAGCATAAAAATAATAACTATATACATATTATCTAAATATAGCAATGCCAATGATTTTTTAAATTATTTGCAATATGTTAATAAGGTATACAAAATATGCTGAATAATACCATAGATTATACAAAACTATATGGTGTGGTATTAGGTTGCTAATACCATATATTGCATAGATCGCTAATACATTAATACAATATAATACAATTTATTTTATTCTAGTAGGAATGCATTGCTATACTTGGATCCGTGATTGCTTCTAATATTTTCATTACGAAAATGTAATAAGTAATTACATAAATATTTATTACATTTTCGTACAGAATAATTACTGTAAATAATTACGAAAAAATAACTATCGTGATTAAGTAATATATAATCAGTGTGAGAGACATTACTAATAAGAAAAATATGTAATAATGAAATTTGCCAATTAAATAAAAATAACAATGTCCATGACCATAATTATTCTAGTAATAATGTGATACTAAAATATAAGGATAATCTAAAGATAATCGTATATTACAGAAATCAAATTTCGATATCAAGATTCTCGGTGTTTCACTCCGCGACCGAATTCGAAACGAGACCATTAGAGAAAGATGCGATCTACTAACAGCGATCGAAGAAGAAGTACAAAAACGCCGGCCACGATGGTTCGCCCATGTTTGCCGAATGAACGATAATCGCTTGCCACGTAAACTTCTTTCGCGAGAAAGTCCGACAGAATGGAGAATTCAGCGATCGGCACCAAAGAAAACCTGGCTAAATAACATCAAAGACGACCTTAAGAATCAACGATTATCGGCTAGGGTTGTTCGAGACGTGGCAAAAAATCGTCAAGAATGGAAGCGAATCGTGAATAAAGTACGAGATCCAGCGGCACTAACAGCAACGTATTGGCTGCGAGGGCGACCCCCTCCCCAATCGCCGGCTACGTAATAAATAATAAATAAAACAATAAAGAAATCAAAATTTAATATCATGGTCAGACCCAGCAATAAGCCTTCATCGATAAAAATAATAAAATCTTTTTTTTTTTGCAAATGTCAACTCTCAAGATATTTTTATTTATATTCTTTATATCCAGAACGATACTCTTCAAATAGGCATTTCCGAATCTCTTATGTAATGTATTGGATTTTTGACTACAATATGGATATTTTTTTTTAATTGGATTTCTCCGAGATTTCCGATAGGCGCGGGGATCATATCATAAAAACAGACGCTTTAATGAAAACATCTCTTGTGCAAATTACGTAAATGGCACTGCACACTTTTTTCGAAAAAAATTACAGAAGAATTGAATATTTACATTTTACATAATTGGCTACTGACTGCTTCGTCAGAAGTGGTCGAAAAGAACTCCAATGAACTTGGGTTTCTATTGCAATAGGATTCAAGTAAGCTTCAAGCTGTGCAGTGAATAGTACGGGGTGCGAACCGGGCCTCCACGTACGGGGTGCGAACCTGGGTAGGACACTGGGTCAAGCAGTCTCCCCTGGGAATCACACCTCTAGCGCTCCTGGACGGTCTGCGCACCGAGCGGCGCAAGCCAATCGATTGTGCTCTCCGACTAACAGTCGGGGGAGTCTGGGACTGTATTGTTTCCTATAGAGCGGGGGTGGTTGTGTACCTTATGGCGACTGCTCTTGAATTGACCATTGGCAATCCGATCCTGGGTGAACAGCCGGGCAAAGGACGCCTTGGTCCGCGATAGATTCGGTTTACTCCGTTTCACCGCTTCATAAGGGAGAGGACCGCGCAAGCGACCTCGAACTCGGAACCAATCGAGAGACCGGAGAAATCTGATCACAATTGGAAGTAAGGGCGCGAGTGTCTCGAGCCGCTGGGAAGTAATTCCTGGATATCTCGCGGTAAGGAATTGGTCTCTTACGGGTTGTGGCGTAGCTAGACGTCAGATTTGTAATGTCCAAAGTCTTCTACGCTCACTGCACGGTCGATAGAACGATGAATCGTTAAAACGTCCTGCGGTGACGGGTTCGCCCGTTGTGGTTGACATCTCAATATGTGCAGTGAATAGTACGATTCTCAAGTCTGTAGTAAGATTTGGCCACCCTTCTGAAATGTCGAAATGCAGGTGGTGCTGATATCATTGACAGCCAAACTAATACGAATTTCTTTGACCATTTATAATAACATTGAGAATGAAGTTTTTTTATAAAGGACTAATTGATTATAAAACCCAATATTTTAAGCCATGATAGCAATATTCAATTATTAATAATGTCTATGACATTTTTAATACAACTTTATTACATCATAGATACATATACTACGGTAAGATAGATTGCCATGCCATAGGTGTTACAATAAATGCTCCCACAGTACTTATTTAAATGCTGTTCGATAGATTCATGAAAGTTTTCTTATGAACTCAAATTAAGCATTTTATCATCGTCCTCCTATTTTTTGGTTTCTTGTTCATAGTGATATTCGCGATTATATCAATTTGACCATTTGTATGATACGTGATTTCGACCATACAACTCAATATTTAAAAAAATAAATGTTTTTTTGAAATATTATCATTCTACCTAACTAGCGATCATACAATAAAATAGTTTTATGTAAGGTTTAATATATTTCTCTAAAATCACTGGATACACAAACTCGGAGTCGACTTTCGAGCACGATTACCCCAGCTCGTCGCAAGGAGGATAGTGTCACTGGGAGGGTTGGCACACTTCAGCGGCACTTGTTTGAACTAATATTTAGGCGGTTTTCACAATAACAATGATAGGTTATTTGGCTCATGCATATACTTCATCTACATCTCAGTCACCTAACTTACGTCACCTAAATTTCCGCTCATTTTCCTCCGGTTTTTCATACGCTGAAGGACTGCAACGCTATGATTTAGAGACATTGGAGGACCGGCGAATAGCATCATATATGTCGCTTGTATATAAATTATTTCATTCCGAGTTGGACGATCAATATAGCCTAAATAGGGTGAGCATACGAGCGACTTTCCGATCCATTTACTTTTCAAGTACCAAGGTGTAACACAAATTAGGGTGCCAAGTCATTATTGCCACGGGATGTGCATGCATACAATGTTATATAACCAGATTAGTACTCGGTGCATTGTTAAGAAGGTGCTTAAAAGTCTGGAAATTTGAATGAATTGAGTTATCATCCCGCATTCCTACATGCACTCACAAGCACATACACCCTACAGATATACACTATACACGCCCACGCGCATCGCTCTCCATCACACAAATATATGCACCAACACCCATATACATACACATACGGTTATTTCTAAATTTAAAATTATTTTCTGCTTTTATTTTATTACCATTGAATATCAAGCGTATTAGGTTGCTCAACGTAGTACTACAATTTAGCATTCACAATTTTACTACGAAACGAAACGGTAGATGGAAATCCCCTGTTTTGGACCGAAATATCTACCTTTTGGCGACTATTGACAGTTTTGGATATCAATGGTCCGCTACCGATATCTTTAGGTCTTTAAAAGTATTTTCGGGAGGTCTCTGAGGCGAAAATAAATCCACCAAAAGTTTCTAAGTATCTCCGCCGACGCAACCATTCAGTAATAGCAGCTTCGCCTCTTCTTTCACCGAATTTTGTAGAAATATGATTCCTATAACCAATTTCCGATAACCAATTTTATTTATTTATTTATTTAAGTAATTCAAGAATAATTTAAAACAATTTTATCTTAAGAACTATGCATAGAAATATTTTAAACATTGAATAAATAGCAGAAAATGAATACATAGCAAAGTCCAGTGACAACGCCACCTAACTAGGCCGGGACCTGTTCTAAGGTGAACGTTTAATTTTGTGCCTGCTTGTTCAATATTGTGATTATTACTAAAAAACAAAATATTTTTGTAACAAAAAAAATAAAAATAAAAAAATTAAATTGTGGTAATAAAATAATTATTTGATCACAAAAGAATAAACATGCAACAACTACCTTAAAAACTATTAAATACTTAAAATTAGGAGTAGAAAATAAACATGTAACTAAGATTAAGAATTTATATACACATATATACATACATACATACACATACAGATATATTTAAAAATAATAATATTAAATACAATAATAAAAAGTAAATTTAATATGATATAAAATATAGTATAACATAAAATTCTAAATATTAATGTGTTCGAATTAGTATATTAATATATAATGTCCAATATATTTGTGATTTTTTGTCGTCCCTCTTTTATAAGCCAATTTGTAAGTAGCCTTTTAAAGTGGGTCTTATTTTGCGTCGATTTTATATCACCAGGAAGAGCATTGAAAAACCTTGGGGCTATGAATGTATAGGAGCGCTGACCAAAAACAGTATTCCTTCTGGGTACTATTATATTGCGGTCTTTGGAATACCTCGTTCTTATGGTACTTTGAGAAAAAATATTTATTTGGTCAAACTTAGTATAAGAGAGTGTGGCTTTTAAATATAGTTGCTTGGTATCCAACACATTATACTCCTTGAAAAGATCTTCCGAAGGATATCGATACGGCTTTCGCATGAGAATCTTTAAAATCGACTTTTGTGCAATATCTAAGGGGTAAAGAATGGTCTTAGAACAACCGCCCCATCCTATCACCCCGTAGCTCAAGATACTTTCACACAAAGCATAATAAACGCTTTTTAGTGTTTTCGGGTCTAAAATATTTCTTACCTCTTTGAAGGTATATCCCAGTTTACGAACTTTAGATGCTAATAAATCTATATGTTCTTGCCATCTTAGTTTATTATCTACGGTGATGCCTAGATATGTTGTCGATTCCACTCTTTCTAACGTATGACAGCTGCAACCAATTTGTCTATTACATGTATGAATAATGACGCTGTGCTCCGATGGGGGTTGACCTTTAATATTAATACTAAAGGTAAATAATTTTGTTTTTTCTATATTTAGACTAAGCAGCGAGTTATCCAACCAATTCCTAACTATATGCATGCCTCTGTTGGTTTTATCAAAGGTCGTTTTCCAGTCTTCACCTTCAAATATAATTGCAGTGTCGTCGGCAAAAGATATGGTTTTCCCTACTAGGTCACATAGGTTATTAATATAAATTAGAAATAGAATAGGCCCTAGCACAGTCCCTTGAGGTACCCCAAACGATATATCGACAGGATTACTGACAGTATTATGTATAGCCGTGATTTGCGTTCTATTTGACAGATAGCTCTTGAACCAATCTAGAGCGGCTGCTACACAACCAATGTCTCTTAGTCTTAGTAATAGTTTCTCATGCGAACCCGTATCGAAAGCCTTAGCGAGATCTAAAAATATGGCTAAACACTTGTTGCCTTTGTCCAGGATATTAGTAATTGTATTTGTCACATTTTCAATGGCATCCGTAGTCTCCATTCCCTCTCTGAAATCGAATTGATTGTTTGACAAAATGTTGTTTTCGTTCAGGTATTTCAAAAACCTAATTTTCACAATTTTTTCTATTATCTTCGATAATGTGCTAAGGATTGAAATAGGGCTATAGTTGGAAATATCCTGCTTGTTTCCACTTTTAAATATTGGAACAATTTTTGCACATTTTAAATTGTCAGGAAATATCCCCTCTCTAAAACTGGCGTTTATAATATGTGCTATGGGCTCACTTAACTCATTTTTTGATGTTTTGAATAAACCTGCATTCAGATTATCGATACCTGCAGAAGAATTATTTTTTAAAGAGGTTATTATACTAGCCACTTCCTTTGGCGTAGTCGGTCGTAGAAACAAAGATACGGGACTCGAGGTTATTAGTGGAGATACATTAGTAGAGCTTGATCTGCTCAATATGTCCGTAGCTAATCGTTTGCCAATACTGGCAAAATGATTGTTGACATAGTCTGCAAGTCTCTGTGATTTCTCATTACTAGATAATATTTCGTTACCCGTATTAATAACATCTACTTTAACCTTAGGACTGCCTCTGCTCGAGATTTCGTTAATTACTTGCCATGTTTTTCTCAAGTCCCCATTTGATTCCTTTATTTTGTTTTTGTAAAATCTTACTTTACTTTTGTGTATAATTTTATTGCATAGATTGCGATATTGTCTTGCTTTCTCTTTAAGTATTAAATTATCGGGACTTCGTCGTGCTGATAAATGTAGTCTATCACGTTTATGGATGCAAAAAAGGAGTCCTTTGGTGATCCAAGGTTTGAATATTTTTTGTTTATGTTTAATTTTGATGATTTTTGTAGATCTATTTTCGTTTATTATTTCGTTTAATTTATTGACAAATAATTTACATGACGTATTGACGTTTGAGGCGTTGTATACCTGCGACCAGTCTGCATTAGCAATGTCATTTTGGAGTTTTATCGGATCTAAACTTGTTTTTGCGTATGATCCAAGTTTTTTGGTTGAAGAATCTGAAATCGAGTGATCAGAGAGTTTAAACAGTAGAGCATGGTGGTCAGTAATAGAAGTCTGGTATACAATAGAAGATGTCGCAAAATTTGAACGAAACATAATGTGATCAATACAGCTACTAGAACTATTGATTTCTCTTGTCGGTGCTTCTACGAGGCTGCGGAGGCCATGGACCGTAAGCAGACCCAAATACTAGTCTGCCTGTGGATGTTTTTTGCCTTTGATTGATATATTTAGGTCCCCTGTCAGAATTATATGCTTAAGATTTTGCAATGTTTTCAGAACACTATCTACATTTCTGAATATTACGCGTCGAGGGGCTTCTGTAAATGGCTATAATATTTAAGTCATCGTTTAGTTGTATGCTTAGGCAGTTTGCTCCATCCAGACGTATCTCCTTTACTAACAGTTTGTTGGAGAATTTGTCACTAACGTATATGACGACACCGCCATTCTTCAAAGTATTAAATTTTGTGTAAAAGGAAATGTAGCCAGGTAGTTGAATCGTATTAAAGTTATTGCTAATCCACGCCTCTGTTAAAACTAGGACATCAAAATCAATAGCCAGATCTTGTATCATAACTAGAAGATTGTCAATATTTTTATGGAGGCTTCTTATATTTAGGCTTAGCATTTTGAGTGCGCAGCCCCCTACTAGAATTCGCCTGCAGGCATTGACATCTGATGTGACATAAGAACAATTTGCGCTGAAGTTTGTATCAATAAGTTTAATTAATTCCATAACTTTTATTAGAAGATAATTCTAATAAAGAAAAACGTTGTAAGAGTGCCAATTAGGCTGTGTAATGTATGAATTAGGTTTGTGTGATGACTAGAATGAGAGATTATTTGTAGCTTAAGTGGGACGATGCAGTACTGATAGGCAAAAATATTGGTATTTATAACCTGTATTAAGAATTGATCATCATAAATAAGAATATGTCTAATTAAGTAACTGAGAATGATATAGTCGTTAAACGTAGAAATAAATATCACAGTAAAAAATATCGAACCAGTGAAAACATAAAAAATATATACATGTAGTAAAAAGCAACCTGTATAAATATTATCAAGATGTAAAAATGTCGAAATATCGGATCTGTCGAAATATCGAAATGTCGAAATATTCGATCCAAATATCGAAAAATTCAAACAACCATAATTAAAATAAATGTAAAAATAAAATGACAAATTTGTATACAAAATAAAATGAAATAATAAAATGTCCAAATAATAGTAATTAATAGAAATAGTCAAGTTAGAAATAAATATCATTATCAAATTAAAAATGAATGTTAATATATTACAAAAGCGGTAATTTACAGAAATATGCGTTAAGATTATCCTCAAAACTATAATTACTTCATTTCTAAAAAAATCCTATTTAATTTATCGAAGCTTTCTCATTGCCGACCTAACTTTCTATATTCTTTACATACGAATTGCCGGTTTTACCTTTAACTGGTAAAAAAACAAACGTTAAAGCTGACTGACAGTAGTCTACAAAATGAGGTCATTTTAGAGGCCACTAACACTAATACATTCCTATATAATTATATGAAGTCCTCTTTACATCCCAGGCGTACTTTTCAAATAATAAGCGATTGATTCGATGTTATGGTTTGGGGGACAAGCTGCAAATCCCATGAAACTCGAAACGTATATCTGTATCCAACTTTTCTCAGCTGTAACAACTAATAATCAATACATGTTTATGTTCAATTACAAAAGAAATATAATAATTATTTACACATCTACGTAACTGGCCTTCCCCATACTGAAATAGATAATTGATAAGTTAACACGTGTATCAATTGTTGATAATATTATTCTATCAAATACCAGTGTGTAATCGCCAAAAAACACAAATATGTAATAGGTAACACAAATACCATAAATAATCAATAATATTAATGAGGTTAAAAATAATAGGAATAGTTAAAGATAGGAAGAGTTATCGATCAGTAATATCTTACTGCGGTCGAACTGAAAGGCAAGAAAACCATTATCATCATAAATCTTCGAAGTTATAAGTCTATTTCTCACACTTGATTTAACGGGATGTTATATTCCATTTTATAATGGAATTACGTTTTTTGTTAGTTTATGAGGACCTCATTTTGAGGCAATTAATTTTATAAGCATTATACTAAAACTTTTAAATAATTTATTGTATATGATTTTTCTTTAGATACGCATACGATGCATAATATTTGCTATAATTTAAAATTTCTTTTTATATTTTATTGTATCTTATTGTACTTTAACTTTCGCTTACCCTTCTTTTCACATGTTGACTGGAAGATATTGTTATATAGCAATAAGTCCGCCATTGTAGAACGGGCTTGCCCCAGCTGGGTGAGAGAATCAAATAATCATAAGGTGAACGCTTTGCCATTCAGTTCCAGTTATTTTTTTAAGGAAAATCTATGTTTTATAGCAATTAATTCCTAAATAAAATAAAAGTATAAGAAAAAGGTCAATACGTAAATGTTCAATTTATTTCTTACAAAAGCGAATTTTGATATTTTTATTAAAGCGTTCCCGAATATTAAAATTCGTTCCCGAAAAAAATCGAACAATATACTTTTTTCTCTATAAGATATTGTGGTATTATGAGTGGACATCTCAAATTTTATATTACTTAGAGGAAGTGTTCTTATTTCACATGATATACGTTTAAAACTCTCTTCATGATGCTTGCTTTACCGTGTGATAGTTCCATACTACATATCTTAATATTATGCAAGAAGGCGAATGATGATCTATGTGGTGCATATTATAATCGCACTTGAACAGAACAATTGAATTTGGCAGTGTAATTACCTTAAAATTATCTCAAATCTGAATATAAATTGAATTATATATAAACCGATATAACAAATAGCAAACAATGGGGTCTTTTACCGTAGGTAAGCATCGACACTGCAAAAGTTTTGCCATATTTAATCCGCCTCTATAGTTACTAATTTGTACCACTTGTTTCCTATTTGATAAGTAACTGTAGAACGTGAAGAGAAAGCAAATGCGGTCAAAAGTTAGCATCGATAACTTTACGGATAACATTGCAAATTTTATTAGGGTAATTTAATTATAATATATCACTTTCCGATTTTATCCTTCGCAATTCGTTGGATTTGCTGTGTAGATTAGGACGAATCCGGAAAATGGCTTTATATGGGTCACACGTTATATAGGTCACGTGAGTTTCGGGAACTGACCCCTTACATAAATATTAAAAAAAAACAATTACAAAATTTAAAAATGGAATTGACCGTAGAATAAATGTTGTATCGTGTATCTGTTATTTTTTGTAAAACTTGATTGTCTGCATTACAACAGATTTTACTCCTGAAAATTTTCGCTGTTTTTTTCCATCGTTTTAAATGTAATTTGATAGCTCAGAAGTGCCTCAATCGAATTCAAACGCTCTCGTGTCAATCTTAGTGACGAATTTCATAAAGGTCGCCCAACCTCCGCTGCCAATAACAATGACATCGATGCTATGAATTTAATGGGTTAGCATAGATTTACACCAAGTGACGCATCCCGTTTTTTGAGCCTCATTTGAATTGTGTGAGATCCACTACGAGCACAGCTTTATCATAGCTAAATATTTGTGTAGGTTCAACTAAAACTGACCCAAGCTCAATGTCGGTGTCAATCATAATTGACACCGACATTGAGCTTGGGTCAGTTTTAGTTGAACCTACACAAATATTTAGCTATGATAAAGCTGTGCTCGCAGTGGATCTCACACAATTCAAATGAGGCTCAAAAAACGGGATGCGTCACTTGGTGTAAATCTATGCTAATCCATTAAATTCATTGAAGGGGCGTCAAATTTAGTGCGCAGCTGACGAAATATGGATTTACAGTAAGACTCCAAACAAAACAGTAACCGATGATTTGGTTCTTTTAAGATGAGCCGAACCCAACCGAAGTGGCGCGCGTCTTATGAGCCATCATGAACTCGTGAAATATCCTCCATAAAGTCTCAACTTGTCACCTTGTGACTTCTTCTTGTTTCATAAAATTAGGAAATAATTAAACCGTTAATGATTTTCATCGCTAGTAGAAGCTGTCGAAGAATGTGAGAAACATGTTTCTGAGGTCATCACGTAGTGGTTTTTACTTATGAGAAATGTATCACGAATATTTAGAGAGAAAATAAACCCATTTTTGGCATTCCTTTTATTTTTTACGTATTCATTCATTACATCTTTTTGCGTGGCCCTCATATCTGCTAATTGTATATGCTAATCGTATTAACTAAATGTGAATCATAAATCAATCAAACCCGTAAAATATGATATAAAATCAAGGGATAGATCAAAATGTTTTAATGTTCAAAAATGGCCTATTTTATATTTTGTGTATTGATTGAATTGATCTATCGTGATTAGACAAAGTCGACTATATGTGTATATTTCAACGAATAGGCCATTTCAATGAATCTCCATAATTCTGCTACAGGAATGAGCACACACATGCGATTAGCTTACACACTTAAATAACAAGTTTCACAAATTGTGCAGAGTTCGTTGAATCTATCCCATAGTCGGTAACTACTAACATTGTTTTTCTGTCATGGCAAAGGTCTATAAACAGCAAAAAGGTAGGCACGCAGCGGACGGGATAAAAGCAAATAAAGAGTGTACTGGAGCTACGAACGGAACAGTAAACACGTAATCTATTAGTTATCGCTCGGCATCCGAAAGAGCTGAGCCATGAAATTCGACGGAAATCCCAATATGTATATTTATGGTTGGAGATTGTGAAGGCTTGTTCCTAAATCATAGATTTAGGACGTTGGTTAATAGTTTTAGATTTTCAAATGTATTTTTAATAATATTGATAATATGTGTTATTTGCAGTCACAATACTTCCCTTACCAGGAAAGTAAAATGTGACAGAGTTCTGAGGACATCGCCTACAACTTTTCTTCATCTCCAAATGTTATAATTTGGAAATTGTATACATCATTACTCCATTATTTTTAATGCTGGAATATAAAAAAGATGTTTAAGAATCTTTAGAATAACTGATTTTTTGTAAGTCGTTTCTTAGAATGTTTAGTTGTTTACGAGTTTAATAATCAAAACTGAAACTGTAAATCGCAATCGTTATTGCATCGACTATAATCAGTTAAATAATAAAATTAAATCAGTTGAATAGAAGAGAAGAATGCAAAAAAAATATAAAAAGCATGCAGATAAATTATCGCGCTTATTCTAGCCAATACTAGAACAGCGACGCATTGTTTGCCGCTCCATCAAAACGAAATTTGTGAAAGAATATAATAGCGTGTATCTACTAGTTTTTTGTTATGTCAGCAGTTTGGGCGTAAGGATGCTCACTCTGACCTCTCATTCTATGAGAGCATGGATGTGATGGCGTGTATGATTTCGACCGTGGGCCGCTAAAGCAAAATACGGCTTATTATAGCCAATACTAGAACAGCGACGTATTGTTTGTCGCTTTATCAAGACGAAATTTGGGAAAGAATATAATAGCGTGTATCTACTAGTTTTTTTATGACAGCAGTATGGGCGTAAGGATGCCCGCAGTGACCTCTCATTCTATTATAGCATGGGTGTAATGGCGTGTATGATTTCGACCGTGGGCCGCTGAAGCAAAGTACGTTTATTGTAGCCAATACAATAGCCAAACAGCGATGCATTGTTTGTCGGTTCATCAAGACGAAATTTGGGAAAGAATATGATAGTGTGAATCTACCAGTTTTTTGTCATGACAGCATTATCGACTTAAGGATACCCGCAGTGAGCTCTCATTCTATGAGAGCATGGATGAGATTGCGTGTATGATTTCGACCGTCAGCCGCTGAAGCAAAGCATGTCACGACGAAATGATATATTGGCCTGTTACGCAACACCCAACCTTCCTGCTTCTATTTTCGTTAATAACACGGAAAGATATTATACAGATTATTAATATTGTTTTGATGAGGATGTCGAGATATTTATGTTATTGTAATATAATATGAAACTATCGAATAAACCGTTCGTTATATCTATGTAAACCTGAAGTCACATATTTGCCGAACAAGCTGAATGTTCTCCGACGAAATCTGTGAAAACACAATATTTGTTTATCTCGTCTTCAACTAAGCTTCGCTTAGCTTTAAGACTGTCAATACTGATATATGAATAATATGTAAAGAATACTCATATATGCATAATATGTAAGGAAATGCCGTCTTTTATTGCTTTTACAGGGATATTCGCTTGTTGTTCTTTCCAACATTCACTATGTTGGAAAGAAATCAAAGATGTTTTATAATTTTCTTATATTTTAGGCAAAACGAATATTATACTTATTTATTCCCTACTACTTATTTTTACTAGGCATGGGCTATAATTTGCTTAAATTGCGTAGAGAACTGTTCAGAATGGCCTATGTTTTTAAGCTGATCAGGGGGGATAAAAGATAATCTTAGTATGCTAGCGAAGGTGTGTCTCTTTGTTTCGGATAAATTATAATCGAGTTTTGGTCACATAAGCTATTTGCGGTGTCGGTGGAGTCTGCTAACACGTGCCTTACGGCACATACGTGCGCTTTATTCGACAGAGTCAGATCTGAATATTTTTATAGCGATCTTTTGGATGTGTAGACATGGACTATAACATTCTTTAGGACATACATGTACCTACATATTAGTGCTAATTTTATATATTTTTTAAATATATATATTCTTATAATAGTTTTATTGATTTTTTCCATCCATGTTTATGTTTATATTACATCTCAACGGCTTGGTAATGACTGTATTGTTGATTTATTTATGAAATAAATAAATATGTTTAAACTCCGTATTACATTAACGACCTAAACGTATTAATAGACTGGCATGCTCTCATGTTCATTAGCAGTTGCAATTTTATGAAATAAATCTTCCCTGCTAAATATTATACTTCAACGTTTGCATATATTAGGCACTAACCTATAAAATTGCCGATTATCAATAATAGCTAATTTGATCTCAAATATCTAGCGATCGTTTTATTATTCCGAATTCAATTTTTTTCAAACTAAAGCCAGTGAAGTTACGTTTCGAAATCAGTTGTTCATTTGTTTTGGCGTCATTTGATTTTACTCTGACATCGTTCTGTTCACAACCATGGAAAGGTTTTAAAATCACTACTATTGATTATGAGTTTCACCAGCGCTTCACCAGCGCTCCAGATACGCTGCGAATCCAAGATGTGTTCAGGCCAGCCACTACTAACGGGCGCACGGTGCGTTTTTGGATCAAACGTTTCCGTTCTGGAAACTTTGATTTAAAGGACGATCCCCGTGGACGGCCGGAAATGCATGTCGATAATGATGGATCATAAACGATAGTGGAAGCGGCGACACTATAAACCGCGTCAGAGTCAGCAGTAGTTTTTAGAGTATGACAATCTTAATTCATTTGCTTTAAATTGGGTAAGTGAAAACATTCGAAAAGTAGGTACCGCATGAATTGAGTGAAGCCTATCACTAAACACGCAAACAGCAAAGACGGTCGCCAAATTAGAGTAACTGCGATTTTAAACTCTCCGTCACCCGCCGATTTTTATCAAAGAAAGTCAATGCCGACAAGGCAGTCAAACCCGCCTTCAAAGAATGCAGTGATTTTCTTACATTTTAATTTGCAAATGATTCAAACAAATTCTCATGAAATGGTGGAAGTACAACGATAACAATGATACGTACTTCGATTGACTTAATTTAAATAAAAGAAAACTTTTACTTTTCTATATTGAACGGCAATTTCATAGGTATGTAAAATACCCAATATAAACATAACATATTTCTAGAAATTTTCGCTGCGAAAGTCACGATAAAATATTAGCAAATTATTTCAAAAAAGAATAATGAAGCAACAAATTAATGAATTTAACGAAGTAAGAAAATGACATAATGGCGGATCATCAGCCGCAAGGGAAGGAGCTAGACGCACCTTGAAAAGAGGGAAAAATTACCGGGCGTCCGCACCGGACAAAGACGGAACGAAAATCAATAAAGCCGTGGAGCAGGTATAAGCCCAACGGGAAAAGGACAATTTTTAATGAAAAAATCTCTGCTTCAATTTTCATCAGGCTTTCGTCGGCGACAAAGAAATTACACAGAGGAAGAGGGCGGGTTGAATTTTGCGGTTTCACGCTTGGAAAATCTGCATAGCGTTTACTCATCAAAGGCGGTCATTGCGGTGGCGGCGTTAATAATAAATAAAATACCGTGACGGTGGCAATTTTTAATAACTGAAAATAAGACATGACTATATGATGTACGTATTTTAATTAAAATATACCTTTTATATTGTCTTATATTTTTAGATAATAATTATTATATATTATTAATAAGAATAAAAATAAATAGATTTTCGAAATGAAATGTTATTAAAGGTAATTATACAAAGTTTGCCTACCTAGGCCGGAGCCCGTGCCAAGGCAGATTCGACTATGTTATTTTTAAAATTGTGAATTGTTGATTTTGCACACACTAATGAATGTAATAGCACTAAGTAAAAGAAAAAACATCTGTAATAGGTCTAATAAATAAGCACTATTTATCTCAATAGGGTTTTTAATCTAAATAACTGAATAATATGTAATCATACTTAATACATCAAAATCAACAGAGAAAATAATAAATATTACAAAAAGAAACCACTGAAAAATGCAATAACAATATTTAAATTATCATTAATTATTATTTTTTATATATTTTTTCAATTAATTATAAAAAGCCCAACAATTATGTATGAAAAAAGGCAATCAGCAATGATAAAATGCAAGCAGATAAAACCAAAATAAATGTCACCCATGATGGGATATCCCATCCGTTTTCAACCACGATCGAGTGCTGGATTCAGCTCGTTTTTTTACGAATCCGTGATTACGCAGTCACGTTCCACATTACAGCTTTCAATAATGTTAGAATGGGAAAAGCGGGGATTTTGAAAGGTAAGAAATTATCAGGTCAGTATTTCATCATTTGAAGTTTTTATAGAAAATGACATATCTGTACGACTTTAACCGAGGAGATCAGACTTTAAGAAAGAAAAAGGGTAAAGACCCTGCTGGATAACAAGTATATAATTATGTTGCAGGTCAATAAAGGCAACCTCAACAAATCACGTTATCAACAAATCAGCAACATCAATTAATAGCATACCTCAACAAATCACGTAACGTACAGCCTCCGAAGTTATATGGCTTACCACAAATCCATAAGAAGCCCTATTTTGACCGATTATAGGCCAATTTGACAGCCCCACATATATTCTGTCGAAACACTTAGCTGGTGTCCTTCAAGCTCTTGGCAAAACGACGTCTCACGTGAAAGACTCTCGGCATTTCGTAAGCATCATTAAAAGCTTAAAACCGGCAGAATACGAAATAATGGTTGTTTTACGAAATTGGCCATTTCGGAGTGCTTTACAGTGGCAACAGACAAACTAAAGTCTGGAAACCTCCCGATTAGCTACGACCACATAATTGAACATTGCCTGACATATTGCTACTTTCTATGGAGCGGCGTTTATTATAAACAAATCGACGAGTATCAATGGAATGCCACGTATCGCCGATAGTAAGCAACTTATACATGGAATCTGGAAGAACTAGCCATCAAAACCTCCAAAGTTAAACCCATTCTTTGGCTTTGCGCTTTGCTATGTAGACTATACCTTCTGCATCCTAAAGGGTTAATATGTTGGGGAAATTCCTGGGTCATCTTAACTTCACACATCCGAAAATAAGATTCATATATGAAGTAGAAAAGGACGGCTCTTTGCCATTTTTGGGTGTCAAAGTTATCAGAAGAAATGACATTACTCTCGGACATACAGTATTTTGGAAGCCCACACATACGGAAAGCTATTCGAATGCCACCTCACATCATCATCCCTACCATCTATGTTCAGTGAAAACGTCACTCGTCAATCGAGCACCCGATTTGTCTGAGGCTGAGCATTTTAAGCAGGAGATGGAACATGTCAATAATATCCTTAAGAAAAATGGTTATGGAAAATATCCCGAGACACGCACACGATCCAATACAAACATAACTCAAACCCAGCAGATCACTAGCATTCTTACCATACGTCAAGGGCGTGACAGATCGAATAAGTAAGATGCTAAACAAATTCGATATAGAAATAATCTTCAAAGCGACTCAAAATATATATCAATCTCTGAGGCCTGTAACGGATGTAATGTATTGTAACGGCCTGTAATCTCTGATGTAATACCCACTGCAAACCCCGGGTGTGTATAAAATCGAATGTAGCTGTGGTTTATATGTTGGACAAATGAAACGGCTCATAGACACTCGACTGATAGAAAACATCAAAGCTGTTAAAAACGTTGAACGAGAGAAATCGGTATACGAACACATATTGGATAGCGGAAATAACCACTGCGTTAAGTTTCAAAATCCCATTGTGCTATCCAAAGAACAATTTTACATTCCCCGCATAATCCGGGAAGCCATTAAAATAAGAGAACTTCATTAGAAACGACGGTTACAATCCCTCTACTACGTGGAATCCCTGTCTTAAAATGTGGGCAATTCCCATCGGCAAGCGCAAAGACGTAATACAAGATAGAGTGAGTGTTGTGTGCAGGCGGATTTTCAAAATTGGCGCGCGCCGAACCCGCCGGGGGCGGCTGGTTAAAATTTTCAAATTTCAAAGGTTCAAAGGTTTAAAAATCAAAAAAATAAAATCGGCGGTGACTTTGCAAATTATAACGGTGGTGGGGACCACCGTTATAATTTGCAAAGTAACGATCGACAGTATTTTAGTCTACCCTGGACAACTTGCCGAAACGTCGGGTGCTAAAAACTTCACGCTGTAAATTCGTTTTGTCCTATTCAAAATAGATAATTTATATAAAATATACTTATTTTTGTATAACATATTTGCCCGTTGCATATTTATATTTTCGCTTCCTAACACGTCGCATAGTCGGATTGACTATAAAAGGGAATCAGTGAAGGTAGTAGAGTGGTAGATGAAGAGAGATAGATAGGGGAGGAGGAATGAGGAGTCTTCTTAGGATTAATATAGGCAAATAAATATACACCAAACGCGAGGCGTGAAAACGCCTTTTTCCATCGCATACGTTACTCGCATGGGTTGAACGATCTGAAATCATTGAAAAAATGCAAATTGGTTTCTGTGAGGCATGTATTTCTTGTAATACAGATTGCCTATTGTAATGTTTGTACAAAAAGTTTTTTTTCACATTATTATAAAAAATAGGATTTACAGAAGAAGGACTATGCTATTTGATATACATTATAATAAATCGTACAGGATAAACAAGTTAAATTCCTCTTCTTAATATCGATCGCGCTATAATCTGCATTCGCGAAACATACGCCAAAATAAAGATGATGATTTTTATGCATCATTTTAGTAAGGTAGAATGTTAGCGCTTGCATAAAGAGGAAATGTTTGAAAAGGTTTTGGCGACAGCGCTGCGATACTGACGTCGCGACGCCGCATCGCTGACGCGACGATTTATCGCAACCTGTGTGCAGACAGGGACCTCTCAGGGACCTTGCCAGGAAGAATTATATCAGGAAATGTTGATAAGCAAAACATCTAGATGGCGCGCTTTACATTGTTTTGCGCAAGTATGCAAACTTAAATAGGCATAGAAGCACTAAAAAAGGGACATTGCTGGCCCAAGGCTCACGCGGTGCGACTACAAGATTTGCAAGCTCTCAGACTTGCACAGCTTTCTAGTTGGATCTATGGACCAGGACGTTCAACAGCCGACAAATCATAATTTTCCTGTATGAAGGGTCCTCTTATAAGGATCAATTATCTGACCTGATCAGGGTGCGGCCTAACTGATGCGCTGTGACCTGGCTTGCAGTGCTTGCGACAGGATCGAGGTGGGCAGTTTCTGGCTGGTCTACGTTTTTTTATATCATCGAGAGGTTCATTTCTTTAAACAAGATCCTTTGTGAAAGTGGAAGATGAATATTTAAATCCATTGCCGTCTTAAAAACTATTTTATCCATTGATCTGTACTATCGCTAATTGGACAGATCCTCGCAGATATACACCAGACTTGGGCAACCCTATGCAACCTAAATCTGCTAAATCTGCAACCTAATCTCCAACATAGGGCAACCCTATGTTGGAGATTAGGTTGCAGATTTAGCAGATTTAGGTTGCAGATTGCAGCAACCCGGCAGGTTGCAGATTTAGTGTTCCTGTACAAAATTTTAAATAATAAAATCGATACCTCTTGTATCGAAAAACTACAATTTAACATTACTAAAAGAAGTCTTCGATACTCAGACTTATTTAAAACACCTTTAGCAAAATACTATACCGGAGTTAATAACGTAATCCCACATATATGTCGTCTGTATAACAAATTTTATCTTGACAATCGCATCCATATATTTCATGATAGTTTTTGCTCCTTCAAAGCGACCCTCTTTAAAATACTGTAATTCTGGTATTTTTTGTTTTTTTTTCCTTTTTTTATACATATAAAAAAAAAAACAACCATTGTTCATGCATTGTGCTAATTGTGTACTCATATAAAAAGGATATTGATGTAGTCATGTAACTGTAGTATATATATGTCACTGTATGTGTTGTCAATATTCTGTTTGGGTACCAAATAAAATAAAATAAAAAATAAAATGTCTTAAAAATGCCCTATTAGTTGGGACACTTTCAGGTTAAGAATAAGTGATAAAATCCTTTTAATTTCAACAATTTTCAATTAAAAACAAACATTTTACCATCTTATATTCTTTCATTATTTTCTTTGATATAATATACTTCTAGCCGATATTAAGTGAGCTCTTTTTATTTATACATACGTTGTTTCGTTTATGTTGAATTTTCCATTTTAGTTTTAAAGTTAATTTTATTTAGAGCTGTGACTTGAAAGGTAAGACCTATGTACTTTTTAAAACTGGTTGATTTTCGAATGGTTAATGTAGCATTGGGTTTGTTTATTTAGTAAAATCCAAATTCTGTTTCAAATACTGGTCAATTATTTGACATATCCCTGAAAAATTGAGAACATCCCATTTTTATATTTTATATTATTTATTTAAGGCGACCTGGGAACGACCATATCTGAAGAATTTTAGTTTTATGAGTTTTTTGAAAAACATAAGCATTAATTAAAAAAAGTTTCTAAGTGAATCCCTCGATAAGGAACCAGTGTAAAATTTGAAATCAAAAAAGTTGCTCATCGCCTTGGACATTAAGGCTTTAAACTGACTTCAAAAACTTTCAGGCGCGTTTGCTCCTATAATGTAAGCGGTGAGTGTAATTTATTATAATTTCATAATATTGACTGGTCAATGCTCTAAGGCAGCACTTAGCCACATTTTTTATTTAGGCCCTAAATTAATTACAATTAATTAAAACGTGACAGCGCTCTGAGAGTTACAATAAATATGCTTTGCCATTAACACCCTTATACCACCACTGCTTAAAGATAGTTATTCTGAGCTAGCGCTGCGATTGGGCATTTAGTAGCCGGCGCGAGCGGACGTAGAATCTGCAACGCTGCATTTTTATTGGTCAAACCCTACAAAATTGACCTCGCCTATTTCTTCGCATGTACGCCCATTTCGGATATTTTTTTGAGGTGTCATGTTGCCTCAATTCTTAAAATCACACTACATGAATAAATCAGACGAGCAATTTATCAGCGTTTAAAAGGCTTAAGCAGATTAGGTTGCCCCACCCAAACTAATGATAACAACGGAAGTAAAATGTTATTATGTTAAAATGAAATAAATATTTTTGATTAATAATTCTTATGGCGTTTCGAGGTAATTTGGAAATACGAGTATAAATCAGTTTTCTTAAATTCGTCGCTGTATTATAAATATTCGTAGCAGAATGGTCGCTATTTGTGAACTCTGCACAGGTTTTAACAACATGTTGATTGTCAATCACGTCAATTGTTGCACGTACAAGCGGTTACGTGTTCCCTGTACAAATCCTGAAGCATTTTTCCGTCGGTTTGTCGCAGTAATAAATGTTCGGCGCCTCGACAGCGCCGCGCCGTCTAGTCTGCGGACTGACAAAAATCTACCAAGTGGAAGAAGTCTCTTATTATTAAAGGGCATTGGCACATGCATCAAACTTCAACTGTAGACTTTCCTAGAAAACAGATGGTAATGTGTTTACCTTTTCGGAAGATTTGTTAAAAATATTGATTATATTAAAAACTATATATTTTCAAAGAGATTTATATATTTTTTCAAAGAAAGACGAATAGTAAGCCTCAAAGGACGCAACTAATATGCATTCTTTGAGGCGTGTTGGCTACATTTTTAACGAATCAAATCTACTGTGCGCCTGGTCTGAGCAACACATCAATAATACACGCTCATTCCGGGCTACAGAGAAGACGAGGAGACATCGGGCCGCAACTGATTTAATTTACGCGAAGGCCCGGACACATTTATAGATATGTAAATTTTTACCATTTTGGACACCAACAAGCATCTCAGGTAAGAGAAATCCTCCTTTTGCGAGTTTTTTTAAAGAAGCCAAAAGTGGATGGATATTTCATGAAAGCTGAAGCGGTGAAGGCATACTTTTTACAGCGTAGAGCAACTTGAAATCGCGTTCGGCAAAGTGTAAAAAGAGAGGGCCGTCAAAAAGCCTGCCACTTAAAACATCACCCTCGGAACTCTTACAGCCTTTTATCATTTGACACCTGATGTCGAGGCGATTGCGTCAGTTAGTAAGTACAGATAATAGTTAAAAACCTGAAATAGATATAAAAAGATTGCATGAAATAAGGGTCGGCACCATGTAAGCCCAAAATACATTTCGTAGGATCACAATTGTCGCGAAATATAAAGGTGGTATTAGGTTCGCGCATCAGCTCTGCTCCGCGCATCTGCAGTTGCACAAATGGAGACGGTGCATGCATCAACTCAAGAACAACGAGTGCTTCGCAGTTTACATTCGAACGTTGAGCGAACATGTCATCGCCAGAATGTATTTTGAAATTTCTCATCTTTTGGATCCCACAGCACTATAATTTCTGTACTCCTCGATTAGAGTTAGACATTTCTCCTCGGCCCAGTATATAGCGATGGATTCGGACACCTAATTTACTGGACACCTAACGTGATGCGCGAGATGTACCCACTAACGTCTTACTTTGCTCGCGTCCACGAACGCACTGCGCACCAAATTGTGTTCGCGAATTCACCGCCACCGATTGGAGCGCTCGCCGCGGAGCGTCGCGTGCAACGTTGCACTCTACAGGGGCGCGCTTAATAAAAGTCTGATTGGTTATAAAAGCCCATCATTTAACCAATGCTAACAATAATAACATTACACTATAAGTTCTAGTTCTATTTATCGCATTTTATATATGCTGATTACATCACAGAAAAAATACGGAGGGATAAAAATGCCATCTAATAGACTATTTGGACATTTAAACGTCTAATTATTGTAAATTTAAACATTTAAAGCAAATTAAAATAGTCTTCCTTATACCATCCCTAAATACAATAATATAAAAATCATAAAAGATATCATTTCAAAATTCGTTTGTTGTTACACTAATGTAATTTTTAGATAGAATACCGTATCGGCATGTTTCGAAGTCCATCTATTGGGCTACTGAACATAAGAGAAGATTTATCAATGTTTGGAATTATTAGGGCCATCTACACGAAGCGGTTCATAGTAAAATCCTATCGGCCGAAACGTAGTATGGCATTGAGCATTATAGTACCTTATGTAATAGATGGTAGTTCATATTTTTCTTTATTTCACATGATATGGTAAGTTTTCGTATTTTAATTGTTTTTGCGATTATGGACCTTCTTTCTCTTACGTCGCAGAGCGTCTTAATTGCAAACTCCTGGGTCCAGCTAAGTGGAGTTGTATAAAGTATACCGTGTGTACATAATGGAGGAATATACAAAACATATTTTTTATACATGGTCTAGGTTTATATAAGGTATGTAAAAGGATCACGTGGAATTAGGCGGTTTTTATAGCTAAGTAAAACTGAAATAAATCAACAGCGATAATAGAGCAACACCACAGTAAATATATTAGCTAAAGCAGTATGGAAACTAAGTACAAACGATCGAAACGAACACACTCACACAGACGCACGCTTCAACAATAATCTAAGCGGTTGTCGCAGTACTGTCAGTCGCAAGTGGCACCTCGAGACAAAAGGTTGCGTTTTGTGTTTCTCTATGTTGCTTGCGCCACACACAGTCCGTTTTTGTACGATTTTTTTTGCTGTTGTTTTCAAAGAAAACACATAAACTTTAAAGTAGCTGCATTAATTTACAAAGAAATAGACAAAATCAGTTTTATATTGCCTTTTTCCTGTTTCCCGATAGTTTCCGGATAGTTTATTATGTATAAAGCTATTCATTGGAATGAGATGTTTTTACACTATAAAATGTAATAATAAAGCATTCCGAACGTGTCGTAGCAGAAGAAATTATTTGTCAGTTACTAATTTATAAGAGTACCTAGTATTTAACTGTATATCAAAAATTTACATTTGTATAACAAAAAATCCAAATTCCAATCAAAAATACTGATACACAGCAAAATACTTACCTGAAGATATAATTATTTAAGCAACATTTTAAGTTCGTAATCGTGATGCATCGTTTTTGTCATAATTGAATGCTATATAGAATTTCGTGTTTGTGCTGTTGACCGTTGAGGAGTCCTCTCGCTGGAAGCCAACCCTGCGTGCAGCAGCCCTGTCGCGGTGAAACTTAGAACGGGCTATCATAATTGAATGCGTGTACAACATTTCGTTTCAACAAATGGCCCTAGTTTCTATACTGCTTTAGCTAATATATTTACTGTGGCAATACGGAAGTAAACTGAGAACTGCGATTTTTAAACCGTGAACCTAAACAACATAGACAAAGGAACTCAATATTTTGACGAGAACTAATAAAAATCAATTTAAACAAAAGATAATTACCACAATTGAAAGCCCCGGCGAACCAATAAATGAACCCAAAGTTTAATCTGTACCGTGTCGCTGAGCGCCCATAGCAGCGTAGACATTAGCAAGACGGCAACTCTGTGTTGTAAAAATAACTATCCTCTTTGTTCAGATACTGGTCGTGTTAAAAACAAGGTTTATGGAATCCTTTAGGAGTAGGTACCTATTCCAACTTTCTATAGCTAACATGTAGTGTAACTGACATATTTTAATTATTATCTTTCCACGTCCTTCCCAAATCTTTCTGTTTCCAAAAAAAAAGAATTGTAATGTTTTCTTACCATCTCACATTTTTCTATCTTTCCATCTATCATGAAGAATGTTGATGTTTTTAGTTTTGTTTGCCTTTATTCTTCTTTATTCAATCGGTGTAGCTTTTATCGCGTTATGCATTTAATTACAGTTCAGCCGCTTTTAAATCGTGCCACTTCACCGAGACTCACATTCACAAATTTCAACCAATTTCTGGCCGATTCGATCCGATAATCCGGCTGATTTATGGTGACGGATTCGCTTACGGCTGCAAATGCGACCGTTCGTGCGTTTTTTCCAGCATCTCTGGTATTTATTTTGGTGTGATTGATTCCGCGTTAGTTTTCAAGCCAATAACATTGCAATATTTTGAATATAAATATCGCCTCTGGCGACTGACTGCATTGAATACCATTTCTATGGCACGGCATGCGGCATTTACGTCGTAGCCATGATTGCACACCGGGGGGATATTTATAGACCCTAGCCAACATTCGAGGAATACGGATGATATTTTAACTACAACGTTTCAGTATTTTATAGATTAAAAACAAACCAATCGATTAAAATACTCTTGCTTTTATGATCGACTTTGCTGTTATAGGATAACAATACACGATTCTCTGTCATTGCTACTTAACAGAAATACATATTCAGCTTTCACATTTAAATAAAAGAAAAAGGTCGTCTGCGAAAGATATTTTTATACCACCGACAATAAATCATTCACATATGTGATATGAGAAAGAAGAAGTAATAGAGCAGTTGTTATCAACCTCTATTGGCGAAGTAGGAAGAAGATTAAGATGACAATAAAAAATACATTCAAAACAGTGATAAAAGCTGTATGGAATAACGGTCTGGATTTAATGCAGATGCATACGACTTTGAAATCCCAACACAGTCGTATTGGAAATTTACGATGGCAAGGAAAGAAGGTTAACACCGCGAAGTGGTTTTCCGTTTCGGGCGTCCGCCAGCGTCGGCGTCGCTTTGTCCGTTTCAACGACCTTAATCGCAGACAGAGGATTTGGACAGTGGCTCCAATTTATGACTTCAATACTCGTAGCTCAAGCGACGTCTCATAGAAGGCAGTGGATGCCCCGAGACATCACATTTTTGTGTTTAACTGCAGAGTGAATTACTTCGGGAGGGGGTATGTGAATTTCCCAATTGAGAGGAAATAAAATACCAATGGAAAAATTGAAATGATAGTTTAATGTACGAGTAAACTATAAATCCTGGTAATCTAATCGCATTAACAATGTTAGCATATGAGGACCTAGTACAATCCTAAATATCTGGTTAATACACGGTATCTTATACAATCATACCTATAGAATCGATCCCAATTAGTCCAAGTAAACGGACATTTGTCGAAAGCCATCGACGTCACCTCCGGTGTGCCACAGGGAAGCCATTTAGTGCCTGTTTTATTCACGCTGTTTATCAACGACATCGGAAAATGTTTCAGGAAATCGCAATTCTTACTTTATGCTGATGACCTTAAAATTTTCAATACGATTGCTTCTGCTGATGACTGCTATGATATTCAAGCCGAGCTAATAAATTTACAAGAATATTGCGTAACGAATAAACTGTACTTAAACCTAAATAAATGCAAAACCATGTCTTTTTCTAGATCCCATCGGCCTACACATTACCAATATGATTATAACGCGCATAAACTGGAAAGAGTTTCTGAATTCACTGACTTGGGTATAACATTTAATAGTAAACTTAGCTTTAATACTCATATCGAGCTAGTGACTTCCAAATGTTACCAGTTGCTGGGATTCATTTGGAGGGTAACGAAGCCTTTCAAGGATTTCCGCGTTGTTATGCTCCTGTTTACATCGCTTGTCCGGAGTAGACTGGAGTTTGGCAGTGTGATTTGGAATCCATGTTACGAACAATATGTTTCAGACATTGAAAGAGTTCAGAAAACGGTTCTGAGGTGGATGCGTTTTAAATTCTTTCACGAAATAGAATTCGCCGATTACAACGCCCAAACTCACTTTTTTAAATGTCAATCTCTGAAGACGAGACGTACTCTTACAGATCTTCTCCTCATTAATTCACTCTTTACCCACAAACTCGACTGCCCTGATCTGCTCAGTTGTTTCCCGCTGAACGTTCCGTCGACCCATAGAACTCGTCGTTGTGATGTCTTCCGCCCGCCGCATTGTTCAACCAATAACGCTCTATTCTCGCCGGTGCCCCGTATAATGCACTCATATGTGAAAATTGTAAATTGCTTTGATGGTATGCTTCTAAGTAAATCACAATTCAAGCAACTCGCCTCTGCAAAAATAACGGACCAAAAAAAAAAACACCAAACTGAAATTAAAATAAAATATTTAAGTTATTAGAATAGTATAACAAAATAGGTAAATTATCAATAAGTAGAAAACGTTTTTAGATTTATATCAAATAACTTAATGTAATATTATCTCTAGTACGTAAGACAGATGTAAATTTGTTGTTTTTTTCAAATAAAGAGAAAAAAAAATCCTAAACTTCGTATCTCTGAAGCGACATACAATGCTTCGCTATTCTAAGTATTGACGTGATAACATAAGCGTATATAGCGTAACATAAGCGTACGCAACGTACGTAGTGTACGTACATACGCAACGTAAACGCAAAGTAAGCGTATATAGTGATAATATAGCGTAACATAAGCGTAGACATTGGCGCGATAACATAACGTAAAGAAGTGATAACATAGATATAGCACTTTTTACACGACTACCAACAAAAAAGGAGTGTAATGTGTACAGGATTCTTCTAATTTATTACACCATAACTTCTAAACGTCTAAACCGATTTAGAAGTATGTAGTATTGTTAGAATCTTTATGTTATACCGAGTATCATAGGGTACCTTAAATGTAAATATCAAGTAAGTAGTTGTCTAAATATCCAAATGTCAATAAATTAATATAAATATATCGTGTTTGATGTCAAATGAAAGGTCTGATTGAGTAAATTCAAGAAATATACATGTATCTATATAGATAATTATAAAGCCATAAATATTTCAAAAAAACAGTAATAAAAATATTTATTAATACAATAGATCACTTTCTGTAACGGTAGTCTTGTTTTTTGTTCCTTTTAATACATTTACTTGTGTTTCAGAAACAAAATATTTTTTGGTCTTTGGCTACATAGGTACGTTACCTACCTAAAATTACGTATCATACTTATATACTTCCCAAAATTGACCATAATATCCAGTAAGTTTACATATTTCATGATCTATAAGCCCTTGCTTACTGGTTCTGGTTCTGGTACTGGTATTGTATTGGTTCTGGTACTGGTACTTGGAACTGGTTCTGGTTATATTTCGCGAAAGCACCATTCGCGATGGCAGAATCCTATTTGGCGGCGATGTAATCAATACTTGACACTCCTCGTTCGTTATCAACTTGTGCCGGGAATTGTTACTTTCATCCGCGATCAAATCCGCAATCTTCTTGATGATAGACGGAATATAAGCAGGCGCTTTTATTGGATATTGCCTGGGAGAGGAAAACGAACGAATTTCGCTCAGAAATTGCTCATGGCATTATTGTGTATGGTGGTTTCTTTGTGTCCTGATTATAACAAGATGTGACGACGAAGGGAGCAATAATCACGTGAAATTGGTGGCGTCGATATTATGCGGAAAATATTCGGTCAATATACGAACTAGGTAATAGATACATACAGCTAGAACTCTCTAAATAAACCGTCCGACACTACTCTGACAAAACCACCCATATGCGAGTATGTATATACGGATTAAACAAAGTATTCCTGGAACAACAAAAATTATATTGTCGATATATATACCATTAACATATAGTTAAATTACATTGCCCATAAATAGGTATATTGGTCGAAAATGGTCCTAGTGCAGTTGGGCTACTATGAACCGCCTTGTTTTGGGTCGGTTCAGGAGCCGTCACGGTAGAAAGAATATTTAAGCGATTTCTCCAAAAGAAATGTAATTTAGTCAATGCATGGCAATTTGTGCGTATTTCTACTATCTTATAAATATATAAGATATAAATGTAACGAACGAAGTTCACAACCAAGAAGTACATACTATCGACTTTGCAAAATGTCTTTGGAAAATGCCCACTTAGTTAAACTAAGTACGTTGAAATCGGAATAGCTGGGATGCGCCCATGTTGAAACGACAAAACTATTCACTTAAGGTTATTTTACCATATACAACATGTTTCAGCATCAAGTTCTTTAATTCCAGGAAATTGTTATTCAATTAATTAGTAAAATTTTAAACGATTATAAAACAAAGCCCTAAAAGCGTCTATTTGCCTGTATGTCTGGCGGATTTGGGAAATGGTTGTCACTGTTCGCAATGCCGTCTTTTTAGGAACGTGAACAGTGAAAATTTTTCGTATATACGTATAAAGTGTACTAATAATACACAATTTTTTATCAAAAGAAAACCGACGCCATTTTTTTTATAAGTGCAGCAGCCATGTCATGGTGATATTTAGAACGGGCTATCATAATTGCATGCGTATACAATATTTTGTGTCTGTGCTGTTGACCGTTAAGAAGTCCCCTCGTCGCAAGTCATCCCTGGGTGCAGCAGTCATGTCATGGTGAAACTTAGAACGGGCTATCGTAACTGAATGAGTATACAAAATTTTGTGTCTGTGCTGTTGATCGTTGAGGAGTCCCCTCGTCGGGAGCCAACCGAGGGTGTAGAATCACGTCATGCTTGCCATACAAAAATACATTGCCATCGAAATTGAATCAACATGTACATTTCAACTTCATATGATAATATTTAAGGAGTTCCCCTATGTCCTCATGGATCCCATTATCAGAACAGGATTTTGATAAAAATGGGACCAATCTGCAAATATATCCTTTCAAAAAAAATGAGTTATGAGGTAATTAGCATTAAAAATATATATATAAAACCGAATTGATAACTTCATCCTTTTTTTGAAGTCGGTTAAAAACAGGTGTACCTGCAGTTATTAGACGTTATGTTCCACTTTTCATATCATGATAAAAACCGCTGGACATATTCTAATTTAGTTGTCACTGTTGATTAGCCCATCTTTCGAGAAAGGTCAAACTGTAAAGAATATCAACATCTGTAGAAAGGGGACTCAGCCTGATGATATAATTTAACTTAATTCTCATTAGAAACGGCCAACCGTGTGAATTTTAAACATTTATATTTTAAAAATTAAAACGACAAATTATATATTTATTAAAAAGTCTATAAAAATACATTTTTTTTGTGAACTGTAAGTAGGTCAAACAAAATGGATAGGTACTATTTTATGTGCTATAAAGTTTACCTATAAGGCGTATAATATTTATTTTACTATAATTGAATATATTTTCACTTCGCAAGTTGAAGGAAAACAAATTGGAAAAGTATAACGATTTAGATAATAACAACAATATTAATTAGAACTATTATCTAGAAATTATTGTGGTAAAATTCCATTACTATATATTTAGTAAAATGACAGTTTGTGTTAAAATTGAAATGTCATAGTGGAATTATTAAGCTATCTACGGTTTGTCAGATTTAGAACTAGAATAAAATATGTATGTTTAAAGTTTAAAATGTCCCATAATTGCAATAAGGATGTGTTATAACATTTATTTGTCATTATCGTTTATAAAGTCATTCACGCGGTAATAACATTTATTTTTGAGTCAGTGCTTTAATGTCTGTTTGAAGCCTGGCTGTTGCATTTATTTGATGTGTGAAATAGCGTTAAAATATTTATTTTTACAGAACTGAGGTTCCCTTTTACATATTTCTGTCCTCACTGAGAAACAGTTTATGAGGTTTCTATCCGGAAGTTGAGTCGACTGGTGCAAATTTCAAAGTTGTACGTTTGGTATTTCCGATCATATAAAACTATGCACAAAACAGCTTTAACATCAAAATGAATTTTAATAACAATTCGTGGTACAGATATAGGGTTGGTTGTAAGAGATCGTCGTATGATAATAAACCCGCCCATTGCGAAATTTCACAATAAATTGTTGAAAAAAAAACAAACAAACAACACAACACAACCCATTAAATTCTTACAAAAATGCTTATTTTATTTCTTAAGTATCTAAACACAGAGTACAAGTACAGAATTCACAAAATGTAGTTATCATCAGTGGTTGAGGAGTTTTTGGCGTTGAAAACCTGTGGAGCAATACGACGACAGCCTGAAATGGAGTATTGTGAAGATTTCTCGCATGTACCTCTTTGCGTAACCCAATCGAGAGTTTTGGTAGAAATTCGATCAAAATTTTGTTCAGTGTAACCTCAATCCAAACAATAAATTTATTTTTTTCATGTGCCAAGCTGGGTGGGTAGCTTGTATACAATAAATTATATGACCCCTTCAAAATATTGTATGTGAAAATCCTGGTTTGGTTTCTGTACCTGGGAGGGAAAGTTTGTTAATACGTTATTGTTTTGATTTGATGTACCTGTATGTCCAAAATTTCACATTACACACATTAGTGTATTCGGTTAGGTCCAACGGGCCTATTTACGGAGATAGCCGAAAGTACAAAGTTTCAAGTCAAAACGTAGGTGGGAGGGGGTGGGCGTATGGAGGGCATATCAGGGAAGGACTCTTTGATGTCCCAGATAACATATTTATTATAATGAATGATGCACATAAAATAGTAAAATATTTGTCTAAAGAAATGATTGATGACATTTGGCTATATTCGATTTCTGTCTTGTTTGCTTGCTTGTCTTCTAATTCTTGATTACGTGCAAACTTGTGCACGTAGGAGACTCTCATACTACTCCTGCACTTAATTTACTTAGGCTACATATTTACCACCGTCTCATTGCAAGTCACTGTGCATCTTCCAAACTCTAAGAGTATGCGCTGTGTGTTCAACGAACCAATTACTCTTAGCGCATACTCATATTAATTATAATAAAGTTATTGGAAATTGAAATTTGGCAAATCACTGATGCGCGGATTGGAGTTTCAAAGTAATCACAGCAAATAGCTACCGTTAATGTACAGTTCGATAATGATGTTATGATATGTTTGTCAATGAAATATAATGTCTTTGAGTGAAGGACCTAATTGCAATATTTATTCAATTAACATTATTATTTGGCGTTGTTAAAGACACTGTCGGGCAAAAGAGATCATGATCTCGAGGCACAGCCGAGGTGGGACGAGTTTACGAGTGAGAAGGAGACGACAAGAAAAGAAGCGACGGCGCAGCGAGTGTGAGAAGTTTAGGCAGGCAAAACGGAGACAACGCGAGAACGAGTGGTCCCCCACCACGCGGCCTGGGGAGCGACAGCGTGGCGGGATTAGGAGGCCTATTCGAAAAGCGACAAGACACGACTGCTGATGCTGAAAATGTAATTAGGGACAAAGTTCATGACTGCGTCACCGGTCTCGTACCATCTCATCTCGGTGATGCGGTGGAGTAATGTCCAACGGATGCTGAACTTCGGGCTGAGGTAAGTTTCGATAGCCCCATGGTACGTCCGAAACGAGACTCTGAAACGCGACTTTAGCGAAACAGAGTTCGTGGAGGAATACGTAAAGCGCCTTGCGCGTGCTATGTATCAAAATGCCGACACCTAGCCGCACAAGCTAATCTTTTCCCGTCTTATTGCCTATCACTAGAAAGCGCTTGGACCAACGGGCGCCTCTCGAGATACCTACCGCAGGGCGCATAATCCTGCGACGCCACACCAGAAAGCCGGATCAATGGACCTAGCTCACATCAAGCCCCGCTAAAGGGCAATTGCCCGGCGGTATAAGTCACATACCTTAGATATGGCGTGCCGTATGAATCAAATAATGCGATAGATTTTCAGTTCGGATTTAGCAGTGAACTGCGAAGGTAATTAGATAATAAGTTTTACTGTAGAATTCGTCTCCTCTCCTCTGACGAAAGGGTATCAGATGGACTTCTCAAATAGCTATTGCGGGGCAGATCGGTCACCATCATCGGAGAGTCTCAGGCAAAGTTCGCTGTGTCAGATCAAACTTCCGCAAATAGCGGAGTTTTGGAAGACCTCGGTCGGATACGCAAAGTAAAGTATCGGTCCAGACTGCGGTCGGCGACGGTGCGACCCACTTTAGAGTCCAGGTTGTAAATAAATCAGCCGCCCGATCTACCCGATGACGGCCGCAGCAGTGGTAAATGTTATTTCGAATAAATAATAAATTCTACTGTGAATTAACAAATAATACGCCTCATAAAATATGTTATGGCCAGGAAAATATCATAGCCGGAAAAGTCAAACCTAACGATGAATAAAATATTCGCCCTCAACCAAAAGCTCTTTCCGCACATCATAATTTGAATGGCAGCAATCCAATCTGCAAATCCAATTAGCAGTGCAGATTTCACCGAAAAGCGACACCAAAGCTTAATTATATATTATTATTTTAAAAAGCCTAATGACTGTAATGTAATTTTAACTGTTATCGATTTAAACACTAAATTAAATTAAAGCTTTTCAGTGAAGCTCTTTTGAGTGTACCGACTAATTTAAATAATGGCATTAATATATTAACTAGGGATATTTTTACTCTACATTTTAATGGATAAATTGACACAATGGAGCCGACGTTATTAAGAAGGTTTAAGTCTAGACATAATCAATTGGCGAGACAGGTAATCTACATAATTTAAACGGGTGATTATCATACAGAATAACTATGACGATTTTAAAAATAAATAACCTCCGTAGTTTTATTAATCATATTATTAATAATTTCTTTATATTTACTTAATAATTATACACGAAAAGGCGAGCTTATTACTACATGGCAATATCTTATAACTAACATAATGGCAATGCAATGGTACATGCGCGCGTTGTGGAAATACAGATTAGCAAGTTTGTCTACATAAAATACAAACTATAACCATTAAAACCAAGAACGCACAAAGGAAGAAAATTGAAAAAGGAAGAGCAGAAAGGGAAGAACTGATTACCTCTTCTGAGGTGAGGCTTCAATGATTGTAAAGTAGGCGAGTTTTGTATATTATGTAGCTAGGATATCTTTCTAGTCTTGCAACATGAACGCAGAAAGAGTAGGAGTAGAAATCAATCTTGTGACAGTTTTCTTGCACGTTTATGCACGTTTATTTGTATTTAAATGCTCAATTATTTCTACATCACTAACTGTCGACTATTTTAAAATATTGTAAAAAGAATCCCGCTACAGTAGGCAATAGCGAGCTCGGCGAACACTACAGAAATTGCATGACGAAGCATTTTCTCAGAACCGACGTCAAAGTGGCCGTAATATGTGAAATTTCAGACAACGTCCAAGTACTATTACATTCTGCCGGGAAATAATGCTCCTCACGGAGGGGTATATGAAAAAGACAGAAATTGAATCGTCGTCTCTGAAGCAATTGCAGGTGCATGCAGGTTTTACTTTCTTATTTCTAATTTATTTAAATTTGAAAGTAAAACATGCATACAGTGGCGAGACACATACGGTCGACAAGAGAGGAGCGAGTTTTTATCAAAGCATGAAATTCATCAAAATGTACTTTAGTCATGCACAAGTGCTTACAAAACGGTCCTCATTTTGATTTAATTTTCTCTCAATCTCAATACTTTCGTTATTCACTCAATACTCTCAATAAACTCAATACTTTCGATATTCGTTTTATTTTAATTTAATTTCATTGATTCTTTATAATATTAAAATAATTATTTTTTTTAGATCATAATAACAGTAAAATGTCATATATGTCTAAAATGTGTAAAATATCTGTAATTTGTCATATGGATAAAATGAACAAATAAAATGTCATAGACAAAAACCCAGTAGCAATAAACTGATAACATGATATGTTAAAAACTGTTGCCAGTGATCCAATTTTAATATCACCACTGTTCTAAATCGGACATTTAAATTTTTATAAATATATGTGTAACAAATATATGAATTTAGTAAAAAAATGGTAAAAATGTAATCATAATTTAATGTCACCCAACTAGGCTATAAAGCCTGCTCTAAGTGGGACCTTAATTTTTTTGTAAATACATATGTGTATAAAATATATGTAAAAAATGGACATAATAAATATGAAAGAATGTATATATTAATACTCCTTTAATATCAATACTTATTAGCTGGACAATCTAAAATGAATTGGAAAAATAAATTTATAAACCATAATCATTATAAACAAAAATTATGTACTCATAGATAGTATTTAAATAATAATAATTCCTAATAATAGAGTAACATAATTATACTTAGCAATAAATTAAAAATGGCTAATAATAAAAATGGGCTGTAATTGAGTGCATATAGAACTAATCAAATTATGATCCATAACAAACTAAGAGAAAGAGACGCATTACTAAAGCTAAAATAAAAACCTGTAATGTCATAAAAAATATAACTCATGCACGATAAAACAATGCAAGATATATAAATCTCTGTCAGATTCGGTGACGAAATAAAATGTGTTTTTACCATAAGAGCAACTTTCGAGATCAACAATCTCAAAATTAATGACGCAGTTAATGACAAGCTGCGTCACGTACGCTGAGTCTGCACACGCAACGCATCATGGGACGGAACCCACGGCGCGCGAGTCAAACTCGCCTTCAATCGATTGTATTATTTTTATAATGGTTAATATGAACCACTGCTCTACATCTATTAAACACTTACTTTTCTTTGAACCATCTGGGCATGTCGAAGTTTCCGGGAAAAACGCTGAATTCTATAAATCCTTAACAACTTCGCCACGAAAGCCGGATAAAGTAGTACGACTATAAAAATATTTATAGCCCAAAGGGGAAGTATGTCGGTCTTCAACTACGCCAACATCAATGTTGTGACGTTTGGAGGTAATTTCCGGCTGTTTCTCCTTTAAGCAAGAGAGAGAGAGAGAGAGAGAGATAGAGAGAGGGAGAGAGCTAGATGGAGGATTTAGTCATAAAACGCACCTTATCTCCAGCAGCAGGAGATTTACAGTTATGTCAACATGAACGACGCTAACCGTCTCAGCGTTTTCCTGTAAGACGGCCGCTTTGAAAGAGAATACTCGATGAGGCGTTTTGGTTTATAGGTACTGTTTAATACTTCAGAAGGTAACTCGCTAATTTTCCGGATATAAATAGGTAACTTTTGTTAAGATGAATGACTGGAGCGTGCTACATTGGCGTCGTGCTGAAATTCACATCAATAAAACTATATCATATTTAAATTTGACGCCATTAACCTGAAATACCGAGTAGTTATGGTAGTGACCGAGAGGCATTCTTAATATCCTTAATTTGGATGCAGGCGGGATGGTAGCTCTGTCATCACAATTAGTACTCATCTAATCGATAATATTACTTTTGCATGGATAAACATCGTAGGTTCGCTAAAAATAGTAAAAAGTAAGTAAAGGTGGGTATCCATTAGGTTCGCGCATCAACTCTGCTCCGCGTATCTGCAACTGCTCAAATGGAGACGGCGCGTGCATCAACTCGAGAACAACGAGTGCTCCGCAGTTTTCATTCGAACGTTGAGTGAACATGTCATCCCCAAAATGTATTTTAAAATTTCTCATCCTTCGGATCCTACAGCACTGTCAGTGGACGTTAATCGCGATTAACGACTAACGATTGAAACTAGTCAATCGGCGACTAAAGATTGATTAGTTTCAATCGTTAGTGGCGATAGACGATTAGACATCTGCGATTGATTTTCTCGACAGCGGTCAACATCAGTTTTTGCGATTTTTCGTCGGTCGGTGCGGTCACTGCGCAAACGCTACCGCAAACGCGTCTGCAAACGCGACCGCAAAAGCGACTCGCGCGCCGTGGGTTCCGCCCCATGATGCGTTACGTGTGCAGACTCAGCGTACGTGACGCAGCTTGTCGAACTGCGTCATTGATTTTGAAACTGTTGATCGCGGAAGTTTCTCTTACGGTAAAAACATATTTTATTTCGTCACCGACTCTGACAGAGATTTATATATCTTGCATTGTTTTATGGTGCATAAGTTATATTTTTATGACATTATAGGTTTTTATTTTAGTTTTTAGTAATGCGATTCTTTCTTTTAGTTTGTTATGAATATTAATTTAAATACTTCTATATGCACTCATTTCAATCCCATTTTTATTATTAGACATTTTTTGATTCAAGCTAACGCGACCGCGAAGGCGACCGCGACCGCGACCGCAAACCGCGCAATTTCTCCTCGGCCCACTCTAGCGATGGATTTGCGTTTACTGAACGCCGAACGTGATGCGCGAGACGTACCCACCAACGTCTCACTTTGCTCGCGTCCACGAACACAGTACGCATCACTTTGTGTTTGCGCATTTACCGCCACCGCTCGGAGCGCTCGCCGCGAAGCGTGTAACGTTACACGCTCCAGGAGCGCGGACGTATCCACTACTGGAGCAGTTGCAGGTGCGCGGAGCAGAGTTGGTGCGCGAACCTAATGGATACCCAGCGGAAGAAGTAAGCTCGCTTAGTGGTGAAAAGCGGCTTTTTCTTACAGTGTGGTTGTGAATCAATGAATAAAGGTGGTGGTTATAGTCAGGTATGTTTAAATATTTATTTATTTATTTACTAGAGTTCCGTTTGCGATCCCTTGTTACAGGTATATAGAATAATAATATTAAAATACCGATATGTATATATTACGAGTATTATTCTTGGTTTAATACTAGTTCAATAAAAAAATCACCACAGAAAACAATATACATGTAGGTCTCTATTTTGTTAAAAAATATAGGTAGAAGTTTTATAAGAAAAATAAAAACTATATTTCGCAATGATAAATTACCTGATTGATAGGACAACTGGTTAAAATTTCTTGTGCTAAGCGGCGATCTATATCAGATAATTATATCGAAAATTGGTTATTGTTTGGTATACTACCCGTTTTCTGCACTATTTATCATTGGATAAGAAAAAAATGGATTGTCTTATCTTAATCTCATATACCTATAATAATATTAAATTGTCTTTTCAATATTTTTAGCAACCGCCCATCCCAGAAAACAACCTGATACGCGCGGCGTAATGACACACACACACACACACACATGCACAGCTAACGCTACACAATGGGCTCGATTGCGTATCTCTTGAACTAAAATCGGAAATTAGTTCATGTGAACGAGACAGAGCAGTACGTCAGAGCGGAATGTGAAATGAACGGTTGTCACATTTCGGCATTAAAACTACCCACCGAAGATAACGCAGCTAAATCTAACACTGCGCGTAATTGGTTCAAACTTATTCGGGCGTCTATACGTTCGACAGGTAGTTTGTGGTGCGGGAAAATCGACGATAGTTCATTTCATATTCAGTTCTAACGTTTTGCTCTGCCTCGTTCCGTTGAACTAAGTTACTATTTTAGTTCACGAAGAAACGCAATCGGGCGCAATATGATGATGCCTAATGCGAGATAGTTATCGTATCAATTGTTGTCGAATGATTATAATTTGTAATAGATGAATATAAATCCAAAAATGGTAATGGTAATAGTACTCATATAATTGGTAGTTACCTATAGTTAGCCATTAATTATATTTTTTTTTGGGGAAGTTAGAATTTATTAAATAAAAAGTTTCAACCTTACTTCCTGTGGGAGTAGACACATACCCGCGCGCAGTAAGTATTGATGAAGTCTCATCGTTTCTGCGATCTTGCAAATTGTTATATTTTTTTGCAATATTATACCTAACATTTTGTGATTTTTTCCAAATTAGCAATGCTACTCAATTTTCAATCCTATATACCATCGCTTAAAGTAGCAAAGTGTGAAGCATAAGCGTATTGATATGAAATTGACATTATAAATCAATCTTCTAATCTTTTTCAATTCAATTAAATTTATTATTTGGAAATTACACAGTAAATAATACACAGTAAATTACATTATAAAACAATAGATTACTTAAAAATAAATCTGATTACGGATTTCAATAAAATTACAGAAATAACGTTGAACTACTTAAAAATACCTAAAATTACTACATAAGAGGTATTCGTTTAGGATGTGTGTGTTTGTGTGTGTGTGTGTGTGTGTGTGTGTGTGCATATGTGTGAGAGTGTGTTGAGTGTGTGGGTGTGGAGTGTAACTGCATATTATAGTAATAATAGCGTATATAAAGTTTAATAACAGTAATAGTCATGAATAAAATAGCTAAAAATATTCAGTTTATATATCTACGTAGTATTTGTAAGTAGTTATGGAATTATTGAATATATCAGAGTCCCTATCAATTTCGTCGCGCGCTTAGTTTAGGTATTTTCAGAGCAGCGCAGGTGTCGCCGTTCGTCGAACTATCGTAGTCAAATGAAGAGATACGGGCGCAGCGGCGACAAACAATCTTGATCCGCGACCGATAATCAGCACTCAAGTAGTATGTAAAATTAGTAAAAAATATGTTGTATAACATCTCAACGTTATTATATGTGACTCGATAAATTGTTACCTACTAAAAAAATATATTTCTCATTAAAAGTTTAAATATTTTTTGTTTGGACATACATAATAATAATAGAAAATAAAAATTTCGTTACATATTATGGTAATCATTTCTTGTTTATACTCTTTATTGTGAAAATATGGGCGGGTTTATTGTCATATGACAATCTTTTACAACCAACCCTACTATGACGTGTTATATGTATGTGTGCGTGTAACATGTCTGTAAGTGTGTGTCTTGTTATTGTAGTCCATCGACAGAATCGAAAATGCAATTCCGTTAATTAGATCCCAACGGAAAATGGTGACCCAGTCGGGAATCGAACCCGGGACCTTACAATGTAAGATCAGAAATATAAAATACCGCCATTAATCTGTTATATTTTTTTATGACCTAGCGAATAGTGAGGTTGGCATTTACAAAGTATGTATATAGTATTATAAGTTATTGTTGCAACTATAAAACAAAAATAATACAACCAGAATACATGTTGAATGAAAACAAGCACGCTTCTTTACGAGAGGCGCTGGACTAATATTTTCACGTCGTTTGCAAGTGTTGGAGAAATTTGATGCTGTTAAAAGACACCTTCTTAGTTCCAGCCATAAAGCGCTTTCTGCTTGTAATATCGTATCTCTTTCAATTTCGTGACGGTCCTTTATTTGTTGTTTCATATTTTCCAAAAACAGCTCCTTGGCTATTTCATACTCATCCGATGACATGTCTGGCTTTTGACATGCTTCCCCGTAGTCACTACTATCAGCGTTGAATAAAAGACGTATTTTTGCTTTGTTGTCTTCGTCCTAGTATTCTGCATAAGTTTCTGCTGTTCAATTTTTTTCACATTAGTAGATGGGCTTTTATCGAAAATTGTTTTATGTAGTTTATATATCAATGTTCCCGTATTATACACCACTACTGCCAGGTAACACCTTAGTTTGTAGGAATCTTTCAAAGCAAAATTAATGCGTTTTCCTCCAATAAATTTTGCGACGATAGCATTGAATTGTCCAGCTCTGTTGATGTTTAAATTGTATAGGAGACTTCGAGCATGATATGCAAAGTTGGAGGAATTTGAATTTAATTTCCGCAGTAAAGTGTTTACTGTGGGGACACTGCTTGGATCTAGTTTTTTTCAGCTGTGCAGAAATAGTTTTCAAAATTTGTGTGTTCTCAAATATATGCTTCGGACTGTTTAAAATGTCGTTTTGTAGATTATTTATCTGTCTACCAAGGGAAGATTTTGCGCTTTCCTGTATCAAACTGCCGATTTAACGGATATCCGTAGACGTTTGAGTTGATCACTATTGAGCGGTCTTCGTTTACCAATTGGCATCGATGTATCTTTCGTCAAATTCAAGTTCTTTTCATTATAGTTGCGTAATAAATAATTGCTACATTCAATTTATTCGACAGTAACATATTGATAGGCTCGGCTTTCCAAAAATGTGTTGTATGTACTCGCGTCGCCGTCCGCTATCAGCTTAGAATATACTAATTATGAACATCCACCTACTGCTTAAAGCCGTCTACTTTCGCCGTTTGCTCCATACTTGTTGGAAGGTCCTTTATGGTTCGCATTGCATTGATGCTCAGGAGGCTTTTGTTCTTTATTAATTACACGCACACATATTACACAGTACTTATTTTTTACATCAATATGCAGCACTTTTTCTGAGTTAACTCCTAGTATGGCACCTACACCTGCCAACGATGAATAATTTGGGCGGTAGGATCGTTTACACCAACTTGAATCTGCTGTAACTAGTATCTTCGGTGTTCCTGATGGATTTCTTTTTGTAACCAGAACACCTTCAGTAGCTGATTCTTTCATTGTAAGTTTGGCGGTTAACTTCCACCAGTCATGCAGATTTTTATGGCATTTAGAATAAATATTATTGTTCATTGTTGGAAAATTCATTAAGATTTGATCGGCCACATCCTGCCATAATTGTACCAGAAACAGCAAAATGATTTATGTCCATTACGTTTTCTCTCCTTCGTTGAAAGCGTTTAGTTAAAAATACTTGCTCAGATAAAACAACGCAATCTGATGTAACTAGTATCTTCGGTGTTCCTGATAGAGTTTCTTTTTGTAGCCAGAACACCTTCAGCAGCTGCTTCTTTCATCCTAAGTACTTGCTCAGATAGAACAACGCAATATCCACTTGGATGAAAAAACCGTGTCGTTTTTCTTCAATTGTTTTGAGATGATTCAGTTGACATCCAAATAATATCGGCAATGGTGAACGGCAAATAATGAATAACACTTTTATAATATCAGTAAGTAGGTAGGTATAGTAACTTAGCTGATTCCACTTCAATACATACAAACAATACACAGTGGAATTTTAATTGCGCAAAAAACTTCAAGAGGTGATTCTATCCATTTTAACAATTAACGTAAAAACGTTTTATTTTTATAAATAATAACTGTACTAACGATTTAGGAATAATAATAATCAATATACCAAATGTGTATAAATAATACAATGTAAGTATATACCTAATTGTATTTATACAATAATATGGCCTAAACACATACACGTAAATACGATTTTAATAAAAAATAAATGCTAAAATAGTATAAACATATCAAATTGTGAAAATATTGCTTTTTTTATACGAATATATATAGTCTCAAAATAATCCAAAACAATTCATGTGCCATACTTTTTTATTTTATTTGTTTTTTTAAAACTTTTTTTGTCGAAAAAAAAAATGTTACGGGTAGAAATAACCCTCAAAGTTCTGTGCGCCGTTTATATTCCACAGTGTATGGTTATATACAATTTCCCACTGAAACTTAAAGATGTTAATAGAACCTTTGCGATATTATTATAAATTACTGTTATTATTACCAAGTAAAACTACCTTATATCTCCATCTTTTTTACCCATCGATGACGATCCAGGCAATGTCTTATTTTTATATACATTATATATTTATAGATTTTTTGGAAATTTACACATAATTAAACTAAAAACAATTATTTTAAGTCAAAAACCCTACTCTTTTTCGCTTACGATCCAAAGGTATCAATGACGCTTGCAGCGTTGCCACGCCGACGCTGGCGATGGACAACATTTTTACCCGTATTTATAGATTAAAGAAAGTAACAAACTATAAAAAACATATAGTTAAATATAGTTAGGAAGGTGAAAACAATTTGCCTACGAAATTCACACGCCTTTCGTGTTTTTTCAGCTTTTTTTCTAACTTTATTTTTTCCTTGATAGTAAAGTTTACTGTTTTGACCTATTTTCTAAAAATTAAACACATTTTATTGACATCTACAATAAAAAAATACTGATAAGGTGAGGAATGGGTCAAAATGCCAAAAATTTAGCGTGACGTATTTTATGTTTTTAAATTAATTCAATTAGGAAGATTACAAATTTTCCATTATATACATTTCGTATTTATAGGCGGATTTTTGATTATTCCTTGATTTTGATTTTTTTTCATTATTTTTTATATTATTGATGAATTATTTTTTATTAATTGTTTTCTACTGTTACATTTTAAATTATATACATTTCGTATTTATAGGCGGAATTTTGATTATTCCTTGATTTTTGATTTTTTCTTTATTTTTTATATTATTGGTGAATTATTTTTTCTAATTGTCGTCTATTGTTAGTTCTACTTATCCGGTCTGTTTAAATTTTTTTCATGTTAAACTAGTGAAATAATTGCATTTTTAATAATATATTATAATTAGCAGATAAGTCAATTTAGCAGATAAGTAAATTTGTCAATCTGTTTTAATAACAGGTAATTGTGAGATACATAGTTTTACGCATTATCACCATAAATGTACCACCACAATTTCGGACAATAAAAATATTTCTATTTCTATTTCTATGGATAGCCCCTAACAAATCTCGCAGTATCAAAACCAAGCACTCGACGCATATCCACTGTCGAAAAGCGCTCGGCCGGGCGCGAGTATTCGCGCGCAGGGCGCGAGAATATCGCGAGCTCCGGAAATCAACGCAACGCACGTCCACCGTCCAGTAGCCCTCGGGCGCGAATGCACGGACTAACGCGAATGAACAGCGCGTAAGCATGGATTTCGATAATTTATTACAGAGAAATATGTAGACATTAACTAAAAAAAATAGAAATACTGGGTGGGTAAATGCCTCAATTATTCAAATGTTTCTATCTTATAATTATTTTTATTATATTCTTACGCGTAGACGACGTTTCTACACACGATTTTACTGGGTTTATTCATAGTAAAACACATTTTTTATTAGTGTTAATTGAATAAATTAAAAAAAATATATCGTAGACTTACTAATATATTATATGCTTAGTACGCACATTTTTTTTCAGAACGTTTTTCGCTATCAGTTAGCAGAAAAACGAATTGAAAAACCTCGTGTTTCGTCTTTATGTAAAAAACCATTTTTGTATATTCTTTTTCCTAATTTATACGAAGTTGTTATCAATATAAAATTTCGTAGACATACTAGATAAATAGGTGTTGTATAACTGTGAATTAAAAAATATCAGATATATCTTATGGTTATTGTAAAATTCGTCCTGAAAAAGTGTGTATTTTCGGTTTTCACATTGCGAAATTGATAGGGGCTTTTAAGTGGGTGTTGTAATGCTCACAGCAGCGTGTGATTACTCCATTTCTGAATGAATTAGTTTTAAATCGTGGCAAACGAAAAAGGTGAAATTGGCGCATGGTTCTCATTGGCGCGTTAATATTGATATCGCCATCAGGCTATTGCAGACAAATATGCCATTTATTATTTTAAAAAGGCATAGAGCATCATTCACTTTGCGCTGATATGATAGAGCATTTATTTTAAACAGTAGGTTCGCCGAACGAACTTGTTTTGTATATTTTGTAATGTATTAATATGAACTTGATAATGGGGAGACCATATTGGAGAGGCAAACTCAAAGTGTGATCAAACAAATGCACTGTACCTATAACAATTTTAAAATTAATGGATCAGAGTAAGGTTTGGCTGCGCGAATTATGAAACCAAGCATTGCTGGTTGCAATTTATTCAAAAATAAATTAAAGAAATGGTTATCGAATCATGACAGACTAACCATACATCAAATGTTAGAAATAATAGTTTAATAAAACTTAGGTGCACAAATTATTAACATATTTTTAAACATGTATGTTGAGTATATTTTAACATTGAACTAACTACCAAAAATTATTTGACTTTGACAATGAATTGTACTTTTTTGACTAGGTATTTTTATATTAAATCCTATATTATTATTACTTTACATATATAAAATATTAATGACTGTTTCTTTCTTTTCTCACATATAACTTTATTTATATTATTTAATCGAATTTTATATTATATTTATTGCCGATTATATAATAGAATCGTATTTTATTAATTATATTATCTTTTAATGTTTTTTTATTAACATTTTTTATTTGTTTATTTTTATTTTGAAGCCCACATTTTAGGGCAATTTAGTGTTATTAGCAATTTACTAAAACTTGTACATTTGTTTGTAATCAAGCAATCAAGCAAATTTGATTGTAATATTAGAGTCCTGTCCACCCTAGAACGTGCTTGTCCCAGTTGGGTGACAGAAACAAATAAGCAAAAGGTTAAGGTTTTGCCATTCGCTTCCTGTTATTTTTGTAAGCTAAGCAATGTTTTATAGTAATTAATTCCTAGATAAATAAATAAAATAAAATAAACAATCGCTGCGGCATGTGCCCGAAAACTTAACCTGTAGTCTAAAACCACACACAGGTTCGTGATAGAATTACACTTTGCGATAGAAAAATCATCAAACTGATATAAAAAATCAATCTTTTATCTATCAAATGTGAGGAAGATAAAAATAACTGCCTAAAACTATCCTAAATACCTTAAAAAGTATGAATGAATATACTAATACATTATATATTGCTTTCTTGTTAAATACCAATGCTCATTATATTACTTTTACTCACCAATTCTCAGTTTATTCTTTGTTGCGATCCATGTACGTAAAATCGAGTTTCCCTTGACGAAAGTAAACCCTGTGTCTCGCTTTATAGGATTTTATGATCTACATCAGTTTTATGACATAATTCATTAAATTTACTGTCGATCGAATTTGAGGAAATTGAAATTGTATTACGGCGGTAAAATGTTACATAAGCTTCAATGGTAGAATTTCAACGTTATTATTTTAGGAGCTATAGACTTTTCTGGTTAGGTCGCCTGAACACGGCCCGGTGGCATAGTGGTTAGGTAGCCTGATCTACATTGTAAGGTCCCGGGTTCGATTCCCGGCTGGGTCACCATTTTCCGTTGGGATCAAATTAACGGAATTGCATTTTCAATTCTGTCGATCGAATGCAATAACAAGACACACATTTACACACATGTTACACGCACACATACATTTAACACGTCATAGTAGGGTTGGTTGTAAGAGATTGTCATATGACAATAAACCCGCCCATTGTGACATTTCAAAATAAAGAGTATAAACAAACAAACAAACAAACTTTTCTAATGCAAAGGCTTTTTATAATGCAGAAATCTGACATACTTTTCATGGAAATGCAGAAACTTCTCGACGATTGTAGGCTTTTACTTTATTCCATGTATATAGTAAGTATAGTTTTGTTACAATGCCTTAGTTTGTCCTATTGATGGGGTCTTTGTTTATTTATTTTATAAAAGATTCGGAAATGTTTTGCATGATGATTTAATTCCGATGATTAAAGGCCTAATGGCAAGAGTTTCAGGTGATATTGACATTCCTACAAACGATTCTGCTATAAATTATATATAGATACGTCGCTAAAACCCGAGAAACGATATAAATAAACATTTACACTGCAATATATTATATATATCAGAAAATCAATGGAAGAAAATCAGTAAAAATAATCAAAAACGGCTTTCCCTGTGGGTTCATAATAGTCGCTATTGAGTAAAAGGATGTAAATCTATCTTTAAACTCAAAGCGAAAGAGATTAGAAACACTAAATATTTTTCGTCAAAGTTTACTGTTTTTTTACTTAATTTGGGAAAAATTACATGGTTGATATTTTGCAGAGTTCTAATTTCTGCATATTTTTTCCTTATTTTTAGTGCAAACCTAAGGATATTTTAAAAACATTCCACCTATTTACATGATCAATAATTTTATTGACTCATAAATCGACACTGGGATATGATATTTTTAGGGACGGAATCTGATATATATTTTTTGGTACTGTTTTTATCGAGATATGTTTGCGTATTTGTTTGTTAGAAGATATAATGGAATATTAGATAAAACTTTAGTCACAAGAAACTTTGGACATATGAAAAAGTATATAAGGTTTAAAAAAATGTGTGCCTAATATTTTAGGAGAGCTTCGGTATTAGATATTTATTATATTTATCAATGAAAAATAAAAAAAATAATGATTTTGCCTATTATTTTTTTCCACACAAAGTTACCTCATTAGCATATTTAATATATATTGAATAAGGTTTCCATGATAACATTAAATTAAAATAAACATTTTAATGGTTACTTAGCAGAAGTTATTCAAAATATTTAACATGCCAATCGGCTAAATTGAAAAAAAAAAAACAGATGCAAATGTCGATGGATACATTTAATCAATCTTTACTTATTAAGCTTAAATTAATCCTGCCTATGTGTATGTTCGCAAATTTTGAAAAGTAGTCAAATAACTTGAATTTTTGACGCAAAGTTGCATTAGAATATGTGCCTATTTTTATATGCCTATTATATAGATGTCACAACTGTGACAGGTAAAAACATGCTCCACTGATAATATTGGGCACCCCTGAAAGTTTTTTTTAGATTCTTTTATATACGTATAACAATTCAGTTAAAATATTTATAATCATATATTTTAATGTTATTCTTTCTTTTGATATGAAATCCTGATGATTAATTGTATTTTTATTTCGTCTAGGATTATTATTATCTTTTTTCTTTATTATTTATTGACAATCAACCTGAATATTCAACCTGATTAGTAATTTTCTTTTTAGTTTTGGTTATTTATTATTATATATTATTATTTGTTCTCTATTATTCATTGACTATCCAACCGCATTTTTTTTTATTTTTTAAAAATATTTTTTTTACTGAAGCTATTATTAAAATAGAGCACGATATATATATATATATATATATATATATATATATATATATATATATATATATATATATATATATATATATATATATATATATATATATATATATATATATATATATATATATATATATATATATATATATATATATATATATATATATATATATATATATATATATGTATATATATATATATATATATATATATATATATATATATATATATATATATATATATATATATATATATATATATATATATATATATATATATATATATATATATATATATATATGTATATATATATATATATATATATATATATATATATATATATATATATATATATATATATATATATATATATATATATATATATATATATATATATATATATATATATATATATATATATATATATATATATATATATATATATATATATATATATATATATATATATATATATATATATAGTATGTGTTGTATATATATAGTAATATTTTATATTTATCTATAAAGTATATATTTATTTATGTATGTACGTGTATATTTTTATGTATATACCTAATTTTAATATTATTACGCTTTATTATTTTGGAGACATATCTATCTTCTTAAATGTAACATAATAATATACAAAGATAATACAGCAAGTTACGAAAACTACTCTACCTTCTTTTATATTAAGCCTACCCTTAGTACAGGCGAGGCCGAGTTAGGATGGCTTTGAATTTTAAAAATATATGTAATATTATAGATTAATAAAGAATTTTTTTAATTTTGAATTTGAATTTGAATTATACCATCATTTTTTTTACCGTTTCTTAGTTATAGTAAACAAGTCATAATTTCCAACTAACATGGTCTACCTTGGTACGGTCTTCGTAGTTTGCAGCCTTAAGCATTTAATTTCGGAAATAAATTTATTGTTTTTTTTTATTATTGATTGCGATTAGAAGTTTTGGGTGGCACCCTCTCTTAAGAGCCCTATCACATATTTTTTCCAGAAAGGCAAGAAAAGTGGATTTTTGGCGTTCTAATTCCAAGAAATGAAGAGATTTCTACAAACTTTAATTACTGAATTACCTGGACCATTTCTTGATGTTGACCATATCGGCCTTTAATTTTAGATATAACGAATATTATTTACTTATTCAGCCCATTTTCCGAAAGTCGTTATTCGTAAAACGCTCGGAAGGCAAACTTTGAGCTCCTTAATACAGTAATATCACTACAACGAAAACCGTATACTATTTTTTTTTATGTCCGTCATGTATTCTTGATGTACACTACGGCTTTATTTTTTCGTTTTTTGACCACATATCCAAGGTATACATTACTTACAATTACACAAAATTAAAAAAAAATCTTCCTGTATCATTCTAATTTTCTCAGAAATAAAATAAGATTCTTATATAATACTTATACTATATTAAAGTTCACTCTTTTAGCAATACGACATAATATAAATTATTGTCATTAGAAAGGAGAAAACACTGCAAAAAACAAATTGTGTATATATTTGCTTGCGCAAGAGAAGAGCGCTCAGTGCCGCGGTTTTCTCCCAGGGTTGAATAGTTATTTATTTATTTATTTATCCTATCTTTTATAGTTACATCCAAAAAAAAATGCGTTCATTTTTTCAACTCATTTTAAAAGAATACCTACGCTATTTTGTAATACGGCTCTTAATACTGCTAGATATCAAATTATCCACAGTCTATATTTGGCCGCTATGAATGTTTTCCCAGGGCTAGTGCACAGGGCTATATGCGTTATATTATATTAGTAATGGTGTTGTTAAAAGTTGAGCCTCGTCAGCGTGTACCTGCCCCGATAAGGCGCTGACTTAGTATCCAGCAGTTAGCCTGGGACTCACGGGAAATTTATTCAGAGGTAATTCTTTACGCCGATCCAAGGAAGTTCTCCGCCTGTAGAGCCACGACGGTAAGTCGCCGCCTTAACACAGATTTGGAAAGAAATGCCCACGCCACTGCACCAGATATGGCATGGTTTTTGATTGAAAGGGATTGAAAGTCTTTGAAAGCAACCTAATCCTAGCCCCTCTAAGCAATGAAAACGACTAGTTATCTCTCTCTACTCAACTATGCGTTAAAAATAACGCAGTTATACTTAAAATAATATAGAATTCCATTTCAAAAAGGCTATTGGTCTTATACTATGGTTGTCTGATACTATGGTTTGTCAGAATATTCAGAATATGTCAGTTATTTTGAATATCTTGGTAAATACATTTTCACCAAGGGCGTCTCAATAATACATAAGCTTCTAATTCATACACTTCATACAAATACAAGTTATAATTAACCTTTGAGCCATTTGAATACACTATTTCGGAATTCGCCATAACAACCATATTTTTATTTATATATTTTAATATCATGTAAATATGTTTATACTATTATAGCAATTATTATTTATTAAAATCGTATTTACGTATATGTGTATTTGCCATATTATTGCATAAATACGGTTAGTTATATACCTACATTGTATTTTATTTTATTTTATAGCAAACTTACAGATAGTAAATATATGATACTAGTATTTTAAAAACATATTCAAACGAAACAAATTTACTATCCTATGAATAGTATGCAACGCTTGCATTACAAATTAACAGAAATAACATGAACACGTTGATAGTAGGAAAAAAACATAATAAAGCTAATAATAATATAAGGGTAAGAAAAATAATAATTAAATAAGTTGTTAATAAGGTTATTTGGATAGAGCAAAATAGAAGAATGATTAATTGGATAATAATATTTATTATACATAATACGATATAATACAATACTATGTTATAATATAATAATAATTTAATACAGTACATTTGAAACTAATAAATAAATAAATAAATAAATAAATAAATAAATAAATAAATAAATTAGGATGGCAGTTAGTGAAATTTTAAGAAGTAGGAGATAGGCTAGGTATGGTCGAGTCTTTTATTAAATTAATGGAGTCATAAAATATATCTAATCCTTTACATGATTTATCAAAAACGCGACACATTCTGGTAAGAGGTCTATTCGAGCCGATGTTGTTATTGCAAGCGACAACCGAAAATGTTTGAGAGCTCCTCGTTAGTCGCGGTGGCACATGAAATTGAACTTTTTCTAGACTAGCTGGGCTGTCTAGTTGATTGTGCAAAAGCTTATGGAGACACGTTATATCAGTTATAGTCCTACGTGTTTTTAAGTCTATTAGGTATTATTCATTTTTGTTTATTGATTTGTAATATATGTAGTGTTATTTATTACACTATATTATTAAATCTTAATTAAGTAAATATAAAAAACCTTTTTACGTTAATTAGGTCAATTGTTACATAATTCGTATTGCTTATTTTATATATTTACTCTGACCTGCCTAGAAACGGGCAGTTTAGTCCTAGTCATGTGAGCACTGAGCATTCGCTACATTTGCGAATACAGTTTCCATCGATTTGATAAAGCTACATCGATGAAGCGACATTGATATTAAAATATATTTACATTGTCACAGCGATCTTAAGACAAAGCGGGAAAATAATAAAGTAAATCCACATTGCATTGAAAGATCCCCGAGTATATAATTGTCAAAAATTGACGAAAGTGATCTGAATAATAGAAAAGCCGATGGAGATAGTGTAAAATTTATATGTTTACGAAAGAAAATTATGGTCGATATTTTGATCAATAATTGCAATTTGTACAAAAGCCATTACACAGGAGCATTATTATTTTCTTTATATAAATTATAAAATAAACAGTTTAATTATAAATTATTAATTATAAAATAAATAATTTATTGGTGTTTCAATTTTAATATTCATTATTTATTTATTTATTTTAACATAACATGCGAAATTCATAAAATGGTCAATCCAAGTAATAGTGCGAAGTAAACGACGACCCACATTCACATGACCATGCGTAGCGCATGCCCAACTAGGCCGAGTATAGCCTGTATCTGGGCATACGATTTATTTTCAGACTTGGGTAGAGAAGCATAACTGACGTAGGACATATACACTTATACACACACATATACATATACACATATATACATATACATATACATATACATACATACACACATACACATATATGTTACATTATGTTTATTATCTTATATCACATTTATGCAGGTATATTATTTTTAAGAGATGATTTGCTGAAGATCTTTCTCTGTCCTTGAACGACCTATATCCTCAAAAAGCCATTTTTTTATTTTTTCGTTGAATAAAAAGGTACTTTATTTTTTTTTTATGTCGTCATCAAGACGGTTGCATATTTTGGGTGCAATAAAGTTTAATTGCCTTTGGGCAAATGATGAAAAATTGGGTACAAACAAACGATACAGAAATTAAAAATGTGTCCTTTTCTTAAAAAAATGGGTTATAATATACAGCCGCTTGTATCGCTTTCGTCGACACCAGAAATCAAAGGAGCACACCGATCGAGCCAATTGTTCGTGTCGTATCTGTCCTCAAACACGCGCACGAGTAATCTGTGTCGCTGACTCGTGGCCCTCAAACTGAAACTTTGCCCCGGCTCTTTATTAACATGCGGCTTCGCAATGAGAACCGCGCACACGGAGATAAGCCGCGATCGTATTTCAGAAGTTATTTCAAAAGACTTTGTTATCGATTTGCTTTTATTCCTAAGTTCCTTTAACGACCATATTAAAAGATGTTTGCTCGAACTAGATTCTAGCACACCATATTCATAACTGCACATTAAAGTGAATACTTCGTATGCTGATTTTGCAAAGCTAAGAAATTATTTCGTGTAGCTCTTTGTATGGCAGCTCCCAATTTTATCTTAGGTACTTAATTGAATAAAGCTCTTCCCATTGACGAATAAAAAACATTGGCGAAAGAATTTTCGAAATCGGACAAAGCGTTTTTGAGTTATCGATGAATCAGGCACACAAACAAAATACAAAATGCTTCGCGCTAAAGTATGGGCCAAAGGACTGTTCCGATGGGGTAATAAACCGAGCTGTCAACAAGGATGCGGCTAACTTCGATATTGCTTATCGATGAATTACGCTTGCTCGATGAAACAGTATACATATGGATTTATTATATTACCGATTGCTATATTTATTAATATTTTCGGTTTAAGTATTATTGTAGAATTAGAGTAATTAAATAATGACCTAATTATGTGATGTGAGTTATTAAATGAGTAACTTAATAGACAACTGATTATCATAGCATGGAATATCATAGGTCATTATTAATTTCTAAACAGTCATTAGTAAAATGTTATCGTGGCATTTTGTAATAATGAGTCCCACATATGTATATCATAAAATGCTGCGCGGATAAAACACCATTACTTGCCTATCAGTTGAGCAATGGAGACCATATTTTCTAACCTGGAGCTATTGAAGTTGAAGGGTGATATTAACATGCAGACTCGTTGCTTTACACATAACATTTTGTCATTTTTTGACGAACTGAAAAGTGACCCGACAAAAGTTTAGATGCTCAATTTCAATAATATAATAATCTGATAGATAATCTGCGAAGGTTATGTCACGCATCCCTACAAGCAGGTATTAAAAGGGGCGGCCCGGCCTAATGATTTATTGCCTCACCGGAACGTTCCTTTGGCCCGTACTATAGCTTTGTCTCCGGGTACTTGCTGGCGCTAGCGTAATAACAATGCACGTACATACGGCCATTTAACAGGCATTTTACAAGTTTTCCGTATCACATATATAGATTTAAACTAAACGCCTATTTTGGGCTTATGTAAAATTCTCTCTATTAGAGCAGCACACATGAATGTATTGCGTATTTCTGAAAGTGGTTTTCGAGCATGGGGTAATAAAAAACTTTGTTCTGATTTTCCAAAATGGCAGCCAAGATGACGCCAGCAACATATTGCTCTATTTTACAGTGAAAATGAGTTTGACATGTTTCGATATATGTTTCTAAACATGAGGATTTAAAAAAAAACAACTTTAAACAACGGTTAGCTAAACTTTACGTTGAATCTTTTCGAAAATATAACAAACAAGAGACTTTATTTGGCACAAAAATTTTCTTTATAAAGTCTTTTCTTTGTAAACTCTTTCACCGTTCATGCAGTTAGATTATGGAACCAGCTCTCACTTAACATTCGAAATGCTAGGCCGGTTTTCAGTTTTCAAGTGTCTTTAAAATATCATATAGAAACAGTCAACCCCCAGCTTCCTTTGTCCTATCCTATCTCGTATAGTCTTCTCTGTATATAATTTTGGTTGGATTATCTCATATACAAGCTGCTCTAATAATATTTAAATTCCGTTATACATTTTAACCAAATATTAACTCCATGTGTTGGCGCTTGGCCCACCCTTAGCCAAGAAAAGAAACATTCAGGTAAGAAACTGAGTAGGGGATTCATTGCGCCGCCACGAGACAGAAAGTTACTGAAAGGGACAGGATTAGAAACCACTCTGGAGAGAAAGGTTAAATAAAATGTTGCAAAGGACCCAACTGGATTCGTCCGCCGGCCGTAAGACGGGCGCTTATCGATTTTATTTATGAAATTTATATTCAGATAAAACCAGTCCCTGGCTACTTGCCGAAAAATTCTTGGGTGGCCCAACCGTTCTTTTAATTGTAATGTTAGATGCTGTATGTAGTATAACTATCTACTTAATAGTATTATATTTTATCTTCGTTATCAATATTATATTTAGTCGCACTTTAAAGTAGCATTCGATGACATAGATGGCGGTAATAGATAATAAACCCGTCAAATTGAACACGTCATTTTAAAAAGGGCGTCTGAGGCAAAAATAAATCGGGAGATATAGAAAACCGTTTTTAGCCTTGAGTAACATGATACTGTTTAAAACACAAAATACCCATAAAAAGAAGCTAAATTTGTTTACTTTGATGTTACAGTTTGTATATTTTCAAATTGTTCAATTAATTAGAAATTCATTATTTGATATATGAAAATGTCCCCTGTTCAAAATTACTGAAATGTAAAAAAATCCATACAAAAGTACCCTTTTTAAAATGACCAAGCTATCTCCATGTAGCAAAACCGATCTGTGACCTATAACGGAAAGTAAAATATCAGTAAAAGTAAAGTAAAGTAAAGTAAAGTAAAAGGTATTTATTTCCAATACAACCATACAATTGTGTAGGAATGACAGTAATTAATCTTAAATTAGTTACTCAATTTAGACAAGAGATGATATACAATATATAGTTTTAAACTTACCAATTTACGAAAACATAGACTATATGATAACAGTTTACAACAAAACAATTAACGGTAAATAATATGTATTAGATTAAATGGGTAGATACGATGCTATGTATTTTCAAAATATTTTAAGACGTCGTTATGGGCATACATGTTGATTTTAAGCAGATAGACTCGGATGGATCTCTTGAAAATATCGATGTTTTTAATTTCTTTTAATCTTTCGGGCAATTTATTGAAAAGTTTGAGGCCTAAGTATCGACTAGTCGCTTGGAACTTGGCAGTACGTGCTACGAACGGTTGGAGATACAGGGTTTTATTCCTGGTGTCATGCCGATGTACTTCCTCGTGGGATATGGCCGAGCTCTTATTGCAATAGAATTCGCAAAGAGCTTCTTGAGCAAAAATCGCATATACGGTCAATATCCCTAGTTTTTGGAAGTGTTCACGACATGACTGCCGTGGACCAATACCTACTATCGCACGTATGGCTCTTTTCTGGAGAGTGAATACACTGTTGATGTGTGCTGCATTACCCCATAAAAGAATACCATAGCGCAGGTGTGACTCAACTAGCGCGTAATAGGCCGATATTACTTCAGTTCTCTCCAAACAATTTCTGATGCGTAATAGAGCATAGCAGGCTGACGAAAGTTTTGACTTAACATGCTCTATATGTAGATTCCATGACATCTTTGCATCTAGATGTAGTCCGAGGAATTTAACTGATTCCGCAAGTTCAACCGGGTAGTTAACTTTTATAGATGATGTCTTGCTATTAAAATTTAAAATAACAGTTTTAGACATATTTAGAGACATCTTGTTCGCATTAAACCAATCATCAAGTTCACCAAGAGATGTATTGAGATTGGCAGTGAGCGTATTTATGTTTTAGGTATGAGTAGTGAGGATTTTAAGCCTCGAATATTCTGTATATTTCCTTTTAAAAATAGTTGCCAAAGCGTATCATACTAGTTGTTTTTTAAACTTTTTTTTCTCGTATCACAGTAGTTTTTTTAGCATTATTACCTTGATGCATAAAGTAAACATAGAAAAATACCAAAAAAATCTTGAAAGCTTGGAAAATGCGGATCGTTTTAACGATCACTATTAATAGGCAGGTAGGTTAATGCTCATATAACTACTACTTTATCAGTTGTTACTATGAAAAAGGCTTTATTATCTACATATCTATCTATATCTATCTATATAACCTATATCTATCTAGGTCATAAATTTATAAAAAACGTGCATAAAATAAATTTCATTCACAAGCTTATTTGTAAACACTTACCGTTTTGAAGACATAGTGAAAGTTAATTACGCTAATACGAATTAAAATAGAAAAGCACTTCAAAATTATGATCATAAGATAAATATCTATACACCGAAACACTGTCAAACGATCACATTGGTAAACAATAAGCGAAAGTTATCTGCTCGTTAATATTTTTAATTGAGGGTATTCCCCACACTTATTTTTGATTTTTATAACGATCGGTCGTTGTGAATGAGCTAGGCAGGGAGGAGTTCCCAAACTAATTGACCCAGCGACCCACTTTTTAAAATCACAATATTTTGCGACCCAGCGAGGGCTTTTATAGAAAAGTTAGTGAGTGGTTTCATGTAAAAAATAAACAATTCATTTGTAAGCATCATAAGTAAGTCTTTATTTTGTAAGAAATTGTAATGTGCGACCGTACAAAAAATGGAAACTAAGAACTACGATTACATACCTATTTACTTACCTACTTTGAAAATCATAGGGTAGGTACGGCGAAATAATTCAGCGTGACGGATGAGCTTGCTATCTATTTTTCAAAATTACAGCTTCTACGTCAACTTTAATGGGAGATATTTTTAAGCGCAGAGAATTTGACAAATCTAGCTTGTTCCTGTACTTTGCCTTCATTGCCATAGCAGAAAAACCTACTTCACACAAATACAACGTTGTGCCGCCCGGCCGCGCGGTCGCCGGAGGCGAGCGAGACGAGGCTAGAGAAGAGGCTCTTTCTCTTCGCGCTGATATTTCATCTTCCCGCTCTGTTGCAAGGTTACAAGTTTTATATTGTATTCTTTTCAAGTGCTATCTTTATTTTATTTAATTATATTGTCTGTAGGTATTATAAATACACTTAGACTCGTCAATCTATCTCGTGGTCTATCTGCCCTACGTTCACGTTGTGTTTGTGACCCACCTGGAATCGGCTCGCGACCCACCAGTGTGTCGTGACCCACACTTTGGGAACCGCTGGGTTAAGGAGTTCGTTAGCAGGTATAAATAAAGAAAGTAATAAATCGACTCTCGTTTATCTTCGAAACTAAACTAGGTGCAGGTGTTATTTTCAATTTAAGGTGTAAATAATCAATTTCCATCAACAAAGTCATTTCCGAAAAAATGCCCCAAATGCCTTCTCGAAATGACCGATTTAATTGTACATTTTAATTTTAAGTAAGTTAAGATTTCCAAAAAAGATTGATTCGTTTATTTATAATCAGGTTACTGTGATTATAATTCACATTAGACTTGTGAACCAAAGTGAGTCAATTGATATCACTTGATCGCTATTAAGCTTCGTCAGTAATTCTAACCGATCGAACGGTTCAAATTGAATAGCAGATAACATGATCAGCAATCAAAGGATTAATGTGTGTCCGTGCAGTTAACGGGCGGGTGAAATTGTGAAATGAGCGATCGTCACATAACATCGGTAATGATGGGTCGCCATATCACGATGTAAATACGAACACTAAATATCATAAAAAGAAACAAGTTTGGAAAGAAGACCACGCAACGTGATCCTACCACCTACCAATAACCTACCAATTTTTTTTGGCCTGTACTCTTCATTCATGTGTAACCGAGTACCCATCTATCTATGTACATACCTACGTATGTGTCTTTTTAATCATGATGGTATACAATTTCTCTCACGTCTGCTACATTGTACCTACCTATATATGTATGTGTATCGTAAAGTCGTTACTCATCCGCGTGTGTAAACATGGATTAATCTGGAAAAATTACACAACACGACGGTCGCACAGTGCATCGCGACATCATGTCGCGTCGTCTAGACATATCAGCTGTACGTAACCTTGGAGGCGTTAAACTGAAATATTAAAAAAATATAAAAATTGGGAACAACACCAACAGTGTTCTTTATTCGACGATAAGTGAGAGAGCATGAAGCTATTTTAAATAAAATGACTCTTAAAGAGTCCAGTCAATGAAATGTTATAGAAGGAAAAGAAGGAACACAATTTTGTCTTTGCGACTGTTTGGACTTGGTAAGAGGTAAATATACTAAAAGTCCCCACTCCTAGGTGGTGAGAAGGGGCGGGAAGGCACGTAAAAGGCCCTTTTTTCGATTTTTCGCTTTTTTTCTTAGAAATTATGCTTCCCATTGATACGTTTTATTATACAATTTAGCGGATAAAATTTGACTCATTATTGATTCCATTTATTTTGTCGCTATCTTACATAGCTTCCAAGATAATCGGGCTCAAAATTCGGTAATTGTGTTTTTTTTTCTTTCACGTTTTTTGCTTTATTTGATTAGTTAACTCTTCGGCCCCTTGTCCGACAAAAAAGTAATGAACAAGGAAGTTGTAGCTGTATCTTATTTAAAGGTTATACAAATTGCTAGATACTACATTATGTGCTACACAATGTACCTATTTTGTACACATTACACATTAATATATACATAGACGTAATAGAACTATGGCACTAAAATATAATACTAAAATAAATAACAAAAATAAAAAAAAGTAATGAGGAAATCACAGTTAATTAATTAAATGTACTTTGAACATGAAAGGAGCTGAACTGTGAGTTGAGCGGGCCAACAAAACACATTGACCAACGACCCAAGCTGCGTAGCCCCATTCGGCTCCAGAGCTTTCTGATTTGCGGCTTGACGATGACCCGTGGTACATTTATGGAACTGGTTTTCAGACGGTTAATCATATTTTATCGACTTTCCCTGTTCTTTCGGTCACTAGATCGGAGCTGCTGGATGCGATCCATTCCCTCGTTAATGGGTCTTCTATTTAATATGCTGGTCGATGAAGCGGAATGCTTCGCGAATCTCCGGGAATTTGTGGCGCACTGGAGGTTTTAGCCTACATAGGCTACAAAGGTTTCCAGGAAGAGTACTTTTCTTTGTGCACCATGCGCGTGCGAATTGTACCGACGAATTTTGTCGAAGCGGTACTTGACATAAAAGTCTTGTAACATTTCTCCCTCACCGTTGTTATAAGGTACTGGGAAGGTCCTTCGGGCCTTGTTCTCGCCTACCTTCTCCCCTTTTGTAAAATTTTATAATCATATTTCTATTTAACGCTATATTAGCCTAGTTATTGCTATTTTATTAAATTTGTCATTTTACCTACTCGTTATCTATTTACTAATATACTTCCTATTCTTCTCGAAGTGCCCCTCCATTACTGGAGGTTGGCCGTTAGCTCTGAATACTTTTGTCAGTCTTGCGCCATCCGGAAAAGCTGTTCCGTACTGGTGATCCCGGTCCAGTTTTCCACCAGGGGATTCTTAGCACCCCTGACCCATTAAAGGGCCGCCGGGCACTCGGGGCCATCCATGACTATTTTTTACTTTTCCATTGCTAACTACTAGGGATATATAGTGCAGTGGTCTCCCGTTGCCTTTTGCACTAAATATACTACTACCTGTCTAAAACACCTTTCACGTACTTTGTTTTCCATTTTTTACAATCGATTTTTTTTAAATAAAGCAAATATTATTAAGTATGTTTTTCTTAATAACCACACAGTTACCGGTGTAAAATTGTAAGAATAAAAGGTGTTTGCTGAATTAATTTCTAAAACCCGAGTGGAAGAAATCCTCGGTCCTTATAAAATGCCCGGGCGGTGCCATGGTTCAATTTTGTTCGGCATATCGCGCATGCCGGAACGCTTGAAATAAAAAAATGTACTAAGAGATTTTGCCTAACCCATTGATAATATCAATGATACAATTGTATGCATTAAAGTTTTTGTATCTTGAGGATTTTACTTACTTTCACCACTAACTTAATCACGAGAATATTAGTCCGTGCGTGTTGGATTTATTTCTTAATAATATCCTCAGTTACAGCGTAGAAATAAAAGACAATCAACCAATTCGCGATAATAAAAATCGGGCGGCTGCCAATCCTCGATCAAACATACCTATCCGTAGGAACAATCTCGAAAACAAATGGCCCGTTTCAATACACGGAAATTGCAACGTATGTAGATCGAATCGCTAACCGGATGGGCAAGCTTTGTTAAATTGCTCCATTTGTAAACAAAAGCGAAGCGAGCAATGCAGGCAAACGACAATAAGGGCGCTGAGTCCATATCCTTGCAGTGATGATATTTATCATATTGGTTTTCCATAATATTTTTACTTTCACGTCGCTATGAAACTGTCGGGTCAAAGAGACATACACGGGACGCACCGAAATTATCGGGAATAGGAAAACCGCCAAGCTGAATATAACTGAAAAATACTTACCAATAACAATGTACCTTTGCAAACCGGGAACTAACTGTCAAAACTGAAATTCTAATCCGAAATCGAGGTTGTTAAAATTAACGTCTTGAATTAGACGTAATTGATTGATAAATGACGTGATTCCCTCGTATAAACTATAAAATTAGGCATTTTTGATAAATAATAAAAAAAAATATTTGCATATTTCCTGCGGTTTATGATCCCCTCCCAGCCCGTAACGCGGTGCTTGACAAGCATGCTTGATCGTCTAGAGAGCCCCTTATGTGAGAGGATGAGTCATAACTCGACTACTACCTAAATAAATTTCTTAGTATATTTGGACCGCTCAAAGATTTTTTAACTACAAAGTGCATCAACTTAACCTGTTATGTTAGTAACAAAAAAAAAAAGATGTTACTAAGTATAAAGTGTCAATCCAGAAAGTAGATTTGTGTGCTTTTTCTATATAGCGCTATGAATTTTCTACCGAAGCGACCTTAAAATATTAAAACTTTTTCATAGTAGGAATTTTTTGATTTCTTTTTTTGCAACACGATCGTTTTAAATTCCTCTTACATATTTAAAATAATCAACTCCCGCACAAGTTACCGAAAAAGGAGTCGAAATTTAAAATTATAGGTTTGAGTAGAATGAAAGTAAATATTAAAAATTCTCCTAACGATACAAAATGGATGTTTCGTAGGTTTAAACTACTATTAAAAACTTTACAGATTTTTCAGCTTACCAAACAATAAAAAAAGGTTTTTCTTAACAGGCAATTTCACGCAGAAATAGGCTTCCAGAATTAGTTAAGTGAAAAACGCGCTAAGAAAGAAACTAGTTCGAAAAAATGTTTTAGCTTTTATTTTCATTCTTATGGCCTGGTATCCTTTTAAAAAAAGTATTATTACTCTCAAGCTGGGCTGGAAAAAGCCTAATACTCTCCGCACACCGCTGGGCCGTGACGTGGACATTGCGATTATCTAATAATAATAACAATAATTTTATTCATTCAAAAACATAAATTTACAATTGTATTAGTTGCAGAATCTGCCTAACTAGGCCATAGCCCGTACCAAGGAAAACTGTATGTATGGCAAAAATTTATTCATGTGCACATAATATTAAAATGAAAAATACAAAATATGATAAAATATGAAATAGATAAGCGAATGCAAATTAAACTTATAATTATATTTAAAATATTGGTATAGCATGGTCATGGAAATAAAAATGTAAAATGTCGTAATGTGAAGTTTGTAAAACAAATAAATAAATAGTATTAAAATATAAAGTGTAGTGCAATGGTATGACAATAATAATAATGCAGACCTTTTCTTTAAAATATGACTTATTGCCTTTTCCACCTCATTTCTACCAAGTTGAAGTAAATGTTGTGAAATTTTAGATTTTAATTGGATTGACTTAGTGTTTTGGCATGTTTTTATAGATTCTTTTAGATTCTGACTGGCTCGCGTAAGTAGAGCTACTCAGCGGTGTGCTGAGGGGCTTTAAAGTAAAAAAAAAAACAAAACAGCTCTTAGAACAGAGGTCCGTGGTATTCCAGTCCTTCTGTTTATTGCGCTGGAACTCGCAGAACGACAACGCGACGATTATGCCACGACCGACGATGCCACGACTGACGACGCGATGCAACGTAGCAGGTAAAAAACGAAGCTTTTGTTACCCGCCTGGCTCATTTTGAAATGGGACATTCATTGATTTGTGTGTCACCGGCTTGAAGTACATTTTGGTTTGATTCTGCCTTTCTAAATATCATGTTTTACAAAAAATACTAAAATGTTTTAAACTAAACTCTTTCAACTTTTGCCGTGACGTAATCTCTCCTGTACCGATCTACTCTGGGTATTCCTTCGAGCCCTTGGTTACGACCGTGGAAGAGCCCGGCTATCAGCGTCTTATGAGTATTAGTAAATACACTATGATCTGGGTAATGGTCTGCTAAAATACCACTTCATTGAGCTACGCCATAGTAATAGTGCATTTCTCCGTATTGTTGCTGCAGAAATGTAATCCAAATCACCGAGCAATCAAGGTCGTAAGGCAAATCGGAGTCCAGTAACAATGCGAAAAAAGTTTGAAAATAGCTATCGGAAACAACGTCAACGAGTAGTAGTAAAACACACGATGGTAGTAAACGACTGACGACGCGATTCAACGTTGGAGGTAAAAAATGAACCATTTATTTGCCGATAGGCCTGGCTCATTTTGAAATGGGTCATTGCTTTGTGTGTGACTGGACTTGAGGTACACTTTGGTTTGATTCTATCATGTTTTACAAAAAATACTAAAATGTTTTAACCTAAAATGTTCTTTTAAATTTTTCACTGATCGTTCAATTTGAGATTAATTGAATGCTTTTGATGATACCTTACTAATGTTGGCCATAAGAATGAAAAAAAAGCTAAAATATTTTTTTCAGACAATTTTTATTCTTATCGTATTTTTCACCTAACTAACTTTGGAAGCCGATTTCTGCGTAAAATCGCCTATTAAAAATAATACTTTTTCATTTTTGTTAAGCTGATAAATTGATAAAGTTTTTAAAAGTAGTTTGAACCTTTGAAACATCCATTTTGTATCGTTAAGAGAATGTTGAAAATTTACATCCGTCCAACTTAAGCTCCAACGTCAAGCTCTGCGTCTAATTATCTACTGAGTAGGAAGACGCCAAAACAACAGCATATAAGGACATTTTCAGTTTAAATAAGACTTTGTTCATCTCTTATTTAGCTGACTTTCCTTTGTGTCTGTTATAGAGCTACTACTAGTAACCCGCATTACGCAGTGTCAATACAGAAAACTTCTAGCACTAAGATGAGACGCCGCAACGATAGCTTCATCGTTTGATAAATAATATATAACTATGTTAGTCTATTATTCAGCTAACAGTTCTTTGTGTCTGTAATATAATTACCACTACTAACCTACATTGGAGTGTGTCATCACAGTAAACTTATAGCTACTGAGTAGGAAGAGACGTAACATCAACAGCACTTAATAAAATTACTCGCTCTATAGGTACTTTATTACTCTCTTATTAGAAAAGATAAGATAAGAAATTAGAAATATATGAAATTTACGCGGTTTTGAAGCCGCTAAATCTGTTTATTTAGCATATTTCCACTCCCTCCTAACGTATGGCCTTCTGTTTTGTGGAATGGCACCAAACTTAAAAAGAATTTTTCTCCTCCAGTAAAGAGCGGTACGCAGTTTATATAGAGCCTCTCCAAGAAGTTCTTGTCAGTCGCTGTTCGTAGAATCAGGAATCATGACTCTATTTTCTACCTACATCTACCAAAATATTATGTACGCTTGTAGACACCTAGCAGAAGTTCCGGTGAATAGTGATTTTCATCATCACGATACGAGGAATAAATCTAATCTCCACATAAAACGACAACGACTTAGCAAAGTGCGATACAGTTTTACCGAAATGTGTCCTTCTATAATAAGATTTCAGAGCAAATGAAAAGCCTTGGAGAGGACCAATTAAAAAGATAATTATAAACCCAATTTATAATTAGAAACCCAATTTATGGTATAAGGGAGTTTGAAAATTCCGAGTTTATTTTCCATGTTGATAATTAGTAAAATTTGTAAAATTTTAAACATAACGGTATTATGATAGGTGACATTCTAATTCTCATATAATTTAGTATACCTACATCTATTTATGTTTAAAAAATACGAAGGCAGATTGCTGGATTGACAATAAAATTATTTTACGTTGATTATTCTACATAGAATTTGCATTTCTATTTTAATATATTTTTCTCTCTTACTATTTAATGACATTAGTATATTTTGATTATTTGTAAGTAGGTAATGTTGAATATAATATTAAAGCCATGACAACTACCATGATAGTAATGTTTTTAATAATTAAATTTTAAGCATTTAATTTTGTGACGCATCCAAGTGTAGGAATGCCTATCTACTTGAGTAGTTGATTGTATTGTATTGTATTAACTGGCTTTCCTTTATGTCTGTAATAGAACTACCATTATTAACCCCCATTGGATTGTCATAAAAAAATGTGCATACATCAAGAATACAATAAACTTTACACAAGTATTTACTAAGCAGCCGCTTGTCAAAGATAAATACATAATTTCGATCTTCCTTTTCTGCCTCAAAGCTACTAAATCCGCAGGCCGTAGCTGTAATTAAAACTGGACTATTAGACGGAGGGAAACTTTAATGAAACAGGCTTCCTCCTCGGCTCGGCGATTCCCTTTCTGTCAGAGGAATAAATTGAGCCTTTACCCACAATCTCTAATTACCATTCACCATCTTTCATCCACTCTTGCGATAGCCATTAAGATATCGAGTTTAGGAGTCTTCGTTAATTGGAATCGCTTTAATATGCGCCAATTTTGTCGCGGGCCTTCCGTTTAAAGGTGTGTAATTTATTATTTAAATTGTCCTGATAATGCAGTGCTAAAGGATGCTATAGGTTAATAGAGATAATTAAAATAAAATAATTACCTAAACGATCGTGGTCAGCGAGTGTTCAAGATATCAGAAAGAGGTTGGGTGATTATCATATCGCTTGTCTGATAGCTTTCTCGCTTGTCGAAAATTGAAAATGCTATCATGATAGCATTTTCATACTCCAACGAGGTGGATGGAGACAGAAGCTAATCCATCCACCACCCGAGCAGTTATAACGACTATAGTCGTCTTTTCTGCCCGAGCTTAATTGTATATCCAATGATCAGAGGCTTCAATCCCCATCCAATCCCCCAAGGAGTCATTTATTAATTCGTTTCATAAATACATTGTTTCTCTTTTTACATTTTACATTTACATACACATACATGTATTTACATTACATTTCATTACATAGTTACAATACGTATTATCTAAAATAAAATAAAAAAAAAATAAAAAAAATATGTATATATAATAAAAAGAGAAGAAAAAAAATACATTTATATTTTGGCAGGTGGTAGTGCATAAGTTATAAATTAAGCAGCATTCGCAAACATAGGCAGCATTCGCATGATAGCAGTGAACAGAGGTCGAATGACATTGAGGTCGATAAAATCCTAAAAACGTCTTAATAGGAGTATTATGAAATATTTATTTTAGGTGGCGAATGGTTTCGTGCAGCGTGGGCCATAGGATCCATTTTGTTCTCGGATCGGCTTAACTCACGATTCAGCTCCTATTCAGAAGCGTCCTCGTGTAGAAGGCTACTCCGGGTTAGGATTTCGCATCTCAGGCTTCACTTCTGGTGGACCGGTTTCTCCTGGCGGGATTGCATCCCGGCGCTACTGGACGGTTTACGCACCGTTTGGCGATGCCAATCGCATGTGCACTCTGACTAAATGCTGAAGGAGTCTGGAGACTATAGAAATATACTGTCTCCTAAGCAGCGGGGGTGGATGTTGACCTGTCGTCAATCACTCTTGAAATTATCATTAAGCTACCTGATCCTGAATTCAGAGCCGGGCAAAAGATGCATTTGGTCCGCGATAGATTAAAACTGAATCACCGCTGAATTACGGCAGGTAGAGGTCGCGTAAGCGACCTCGGTCTCGTAACCAGTCGGGAGAAGGGAGGTATCCTGAAGGTTAATTTCAGACGGAGATATCCTACCAAAACTGGTAGCCAGGGGTCGAGGTAGCTCCACTGGGTTATTTTCTTAGTGCCTCGCCGCAAGGCGTTGGCCTCTGGCGGGTTCGTGGCTTTGCTGGACGGTAGGTTTGTGCTTTCCTCCTACGCTCATCCCACGGCTGAAAAAACGATCACATATCGTTATACCAGCCTAAGGTGACGGGTTCGCCCGTTGTAGTCGACACCGCCCAACTGTCACTATATTTTATGTCGTGACCCTGGAAGAAAAGCTATTGAATGAGGACTCTCATTATTGGTATAATAATACAATATTCCAATTTACTTTTTCGATATTCCATTTATTAATATTATTTTACATTGCGGGAGTTCTTGTGATTAGGTTCAGCTTTAGAAAAAAAATCAGGAATATATCTATCGGAACCAGCAAAGTTTGCAAAGCTTGACGAGGATCCAATAAGCTATGGTACAGCTGAAATTAATCTAATATCTAAGGTTCTATCATTGAAGGATTAAGAAATACAATGAAATATTCGGGTTTGATGTTATATAAGTTTCAACTTATACAAGGCAATTTACATGAAATAGTTTTACTCCATTCTATGCGACTTTGTTCAAATTCATGTATTTTTTGGAATAGATGAAGTCAGTAATCTAAAACAGTCTGCCATCCAAACTCTATTATTAGCAATATGTAACTTTCAAACGCTGCTCGATGGCTGGGCACGGAAAACTATTCCAATATCAATTTCAAACTACGTCGTGGCATTCTAAATTGCCCATTATTATAGAAATTCAATTCAGGTACTTGTTAAAAATGTTTAGTTACAACTATATGATAGTTGTCTCACTGCGATGTAGCAAACATTTTCAATATATAGTTTCTAAATAATCATTCCAAGTGAATAATTCCAAAAAGCTAAATCTTATATATAAAAGAATATAACGGTCTTAGAAAAGTTTGAATTAGAAAAAACCTTATGCAAAAACGATTATTATCTTAAGGATGGCTTAATACCTGTAAGAAGTACAGAAGCAACTATAATCCTACCAAAAGGCGAAACTATCGAAATTAGTACGGGCCTATCGGGGAGACAACGCTATCCTTGGTGTATTTTAAAATATTTTTTTGACGTTTTGATTGGTCCGGCGCACATTTTGCATGTTTTTTATTTGTTTCTCTTATATTATAATGTAAGAACTTCAGCAGTTGGAATAGTCATACGAAATTGATGAATATTTATTTTCCGACGCCGCTAATACACAAAAAGCGGATAGATCCCTTAGCAGAATTCACGGAAAGAGTAGTATCTGCGATGTTACCGTTTATCCAAAATTAAAAGAAAGTGAATTATCGAGCTGACACGTGCCAACAAATACAGCTGACATGTGCCAACAAGTACACATATTAGAGAAAACTTTGCTTTATGTTTAAAGTCGGTCGGTTTATCTATACTAATATTATAATGAAGTAATGTTTGTAAGTTTGTAAGTTTGTATGTATGTGGGGTAATATTCGAAACTACTTATCTGATTTCAAAAACTCTTTCAATAATAAAAAGCTCCATTATCGACGAGTGCTATAAGCTATACTTTATTGGGATAAATATTGGTTTTAAATACGAAATCTCGATACTTGTAAATCAAGTCGGAGAAAAATGAGCTGGTGTGTATTTTTATCGGCGTGCGCTGACGAAACGGCTTCATATATGTGAAAAAAATATATGTTAAAAATATCTGCCTCAAAGAGATCTATAAAAAAGTAGGCGTCAGCATATATTAAACTTTTATATTTAAGCTACAATAACTGATTTTATTTCTCAAAAAAAAAAACAAAAATAATTAGGCAGTGTTTGTTGAAGACATTAGCAATAAAATAACAATCCTTATCAAAACAAATTAATCCATTATTACAAGTGTAAGAGATAAAACTAGCCATCTACTGTAAGTTTTTAGGTGGTATAGTTATAAAGATATCTTGAAATTAGTGATGCGTGCAGGCACCTCGAAATACCTAGGTCAACTTACAGCGAAAGGCGATGCGGGTGGCGAGGAACAAGACTCGTACTTCTACGAGATAGGTAGCGTGCATCTGAAGGTGCGTTGCACTATATATCTAGCGTGCATTGCACTATGTATCTAAAGGTAGCGTTTAAAAAGGCAAATACACGCCACCCTACCTAAATTAACAATTCGATTCGAAACTTTACGCGAAGCGAAGCCGCGGGCAACAGCTAGTCTTCAATTATTGCGATCATATCGTGTGTCAAACAAAATAGATTTTAGTTCTCGTTCGTACCAATTTTCTTGCAGCTGCAACTGCGTCTTCGCAATTTCATTATAAATACAATAGACAAAATTTTAACAAAAAAACCGAAACCGTTTTTTTTATTTATTAGCAGCGATGTCGTCATGGTGATCCTTGGAACGGGCTATCATAATTGAATGCGTAAACAAAATTTTGTGTTTGTGCTGTTAACCGTTAAGGAGTTCTCTCGTTGGAAGCCAACCCTGGGTTCCGGTGAAACTCAGAAAGAGCTATCGTAATTGAATGTATATACAAAATTTCGTTCACCGTTGAGGAGTCCCCTCGTCGGGAGCCAACCCTGGGTGCAGCAGACATGTCATAACGAAACTTAGAATGGGCTATCAAAACTGACTGAGTATACAAAATTTCGTGTCTGTGCTGTTGAACGTTGAGGAGTCCCCTCGTCGGGAGCCAACACAGATTGTAGAATCAGGTCATGCTTACCATTAAAAAAATGCATTGTCATCGGAATTAACCAACATGTAAAATTTTCAATTTCAAATGATAGTATTTGAGGAATTCCCTCAATTTCTCGTAGATTCCATCATAAGAGCAGGATTTTGATAAAAATGGAACCAATCTGTAAGTATATCCTTTCAAATGAAATTTCCAAATCGGTTCATAAATAGCAGAATTCTGAGATAACCAAAAATAGAAAAAAAATACAATCGAATTGATAACCTCTTCCTTGTTTGAAGTCGGTTAAAAAGACTCAAAGAGGAGAAATAAGAAACACTAAACGTACGCCGAGCGAGGTTAGTTGGTTAACGTCACGCCGGCGCTGCGGCGCCTATCAGCTGTTCCTGTCATCGAAATGACGATCAAATTGTCGAAGAGAGACTATAACATAAGGCAACGAAAAACAACACCTGGTGCCGAAGACACCAACATTTTTCCTTTTCCTGGCACCTAGATTCTATAACCATATAAAAGTAGAAGCTAGTACTAAGTATCAGAGGGCCTCACAGTTGTAAAAAGAAACTGACACTATTCTGGATAAAACTAGGAAGAGATGAAACTTAAATACTTTTAAAATATATAACAGATTAAATGTAATTTAATTTTTTTATTTCAATTACTCATAGTAACATAAAGCGGCATTAATCGTTCTCTAATAGACTGAAAATTATACTGATATTTTTAGATTATTTATTGTCAGGTTTATGCATTAATATACATACATATGCCTATGTATTTATTTGATTATATATATGTACGCATTTTAAAGTATTTATTTATGTTTATACTTATCTACCACTACCTATAATACAACTACTTTATTACAATTAATATTACGAAAGAGGTACGCGGGAAATGATAAATCTGTATGTTCACCACCAAAACTCCCAACGGAAAATATAAATAAATCTACCTTAGTAGGGGCGAATCTCACTTAAACATTGAAATATGTATAACTTGTCTTTTTAATAACATTGAATTTGATTTGATGACCATAACAATAATTTCATGAAATAGTTCAATTTGTTGCCTGATGTAAAATTTGGTACCGGTATAAAATATGTAAGTATCACTAAAGTCCCTTAATAAGGTGAAAACTGAATAAATCCACCAGATCCTGCGATAAAACCGAATCGCAAATATGGTCATGTTACTGGTATTATGTGTTGTATTATCATCTTGTAAATTTAACGCAATATGTCACGTAGCTTCAAGCTTCCAAATGGTTACAACCATTACCTATTTTTTCCTTGGATACTTTTATACGATTGCGTTAATGAAGACCCGAATTTAGCCATCGAACGTGACATCTTAACTTTCAGGCTGAAGTTGGCCTGAAAGTCTAATTTCCGGCCTCTTTTATTCGACGCAATTCTCAGGTCGCAAACGTGACCAGTTTATGTAGCTGACGATGTTTTGAAGCCGAGGTCGATGGAATATTTCCTAGGCACTACGAATTCGATGATGAGAGGTGGAACCGTTGAAATTAATTTAATGAGTTACGTAGGTACATTTTTGTGAGGAAATCGGAGCTTAATACAATATTTTCGTGGCCCCTCTTCAGTGGCTAGAACGAAAGCCTGAACTGTAAATATGTCTTAATTGTCTAAATTGTGTCTTAAAATAAAAAAGAAAAGTTTTGCAATTATTTATTTTTGTTTATTTATATATTATTATATACGTATATATTGAATATAGGTAGATGCGTTCTCTATATATGTATGTGTGTGTATGTGTATATATATTTTATATGTATGAGTGTGTATTTATATATAAATGTATATATTTATTATAATGCCTATGTAGATAATTATCATTTTATTCTTTTATTATTACCGCTTTACTAACTAACATTAGATGTCTTTTCTTCAAATTTTCTTAATTATGTTGCTAAATATTTTCATTATTTTAACCGAATGTGTACTGTGTAACAAATATAAGACTGGTATCACTCCAGAACAGACTGTAGTCTAGTGGAGCTGATAAAATCTATCAAATCTGTACTTTCTTTGATTCGCAAACAATGATTAAGTATTTCCTCTTTTCTACACTGTATTGTAAATTTTTATTTTGGATTTAAATAAATAAATAAAAAAAATATATATATTAGCTCTTTGAATTGAAAACTTCGATTTTTTTGTGATATTGAACATTAATTTCGAAGCAAATTGGAAAGTGCATTTCATTCAATGTATTGTTCATCGCGATTCTGACGACGATGTAGAATATACCTGTATATAAACAAAACACAATCGCACCGGCAATGTGGGCCGTTAAACAATTCTGACAACGCGCTTATAAACAAAATAAGATCGCACAGGCTGTCAGCGGCCAGTTTATTACAATTATAATGTTAGACGTATCAAAATTTGTTAAACATTTTCTCCTTAGAATTTTAATTAAACTATTTTTTTTCTATCTATTGAAAACTATTTTGAAAATATGATTGTAATGATCTCTTGTCGCGGGTACCTAAATGGCGTGTGGCCCATAGGCCGGTGCCTACTTAGCCTATTGGATAATCCGACACACATAAACTAAAAATTAATTTTCAGGTGCTTTGAGCTGCACTCCTGATGAATATCGTGACTGTCGCACATTTCCGATTTCCGATCAATAAAAGCAATCAATTATAACGAAGTATAATATCTGGTTATTTTCCGTTGGGCTCTCGCATAAATATGGATTTATTGCAGGAGTAGAATAGACTGGCCCCGAAGCCCAAGTCGTAAATTTCAGCCGTAACAGCAGTCGATTACCGAGTAGGCCGTGTCGCCGTGGTGAGAGAAAATTTCAATGAGTTTCCTGCCGAGCGTCAGAAACATTATTAAGTGTCGTCGCTCACGCTTTATGTTCAAACCCTGATGCTTTTATGTACAATGGCCGTTAGAAGCGAACGGGTGATTATAATTTAAGATAAAATAATACCAACAGGCGAATGTTTTCAATGATATATGCCACAGAATACATGATTAATTAAACAACTTTTCTACCATCTGGTACCCCTTGCGTATCGACCCGGCACCGCGGCGGCCTCCCACATCCCACAGTGGGTCGAAACTGTAATTTGAGGGACTTAGGAACCAACTTTCTTCTTTCACAGTTTTCTTTATGTCGATGGTTAGACCTTAACAATAGTTGCCCTATGTGTTTTTTCCTAAATTTTATATTTTGGATAGAAAAAAACAGATTTTTTGGTATGGGACGCATAAAAAAGAACTGAATTCCTGCTTTGTGCTGATCGATCCTGCTTTGTAAAATAATTTATCTTAATATTTGTCTTCTCTTTTATCGTTTTGCATATTAAACGTTGGCATAAAATTCCAACTCTGCCAGATAAATGAATCTGAAATATTTCTAACCATATTTTTTATTATCTTAGGTTATTGAAATTTTTAACAGGGAATAGTATGTAAACCTGCATAATAACACAAATTATTACTTTAAAACTAACAAAAGTAGATTTTGTATGTAGATATCTAATTAATAAATAACTTTAATTCAGTAATGTTTTATGGAATAAATATTTGTTAAGATGTGATTCATTATTAATCTATGTATTGTAATTGTAAGTAATTATTTGTGTTATTTTGTAGTTTCATTTACTATTTCGTATTAAAGTTGGCTTTCAATAACTTGTTTCAATGCTTTGAAAATCTCCGTTTTTATCATTATTCCGATCAATTTATCTGGCATAATTGCAATTTATCTGTATGCACACGTTCAATAAGAAGAACGATGTTAGAGTATACAAGGATTAAGAAAAAAAGGTTTCGAAGCAAAATCGATCAGCACAAAGCAGTAGTTCAGTTCTTTTTGATCTGTCCAAAACAAAAATGTTTTTTAAAAAAGTTTAGAAAAAAAACACATAGTAATAGATAGTATTGTTAAGGTTAATCAGGTTTATCCATAGGCGTAAAAAAAAACAGTGAAAAAGATAGTTGTTTCTTAAGTCCCCCAAATTACAGTTTCGACCCACTGTGCATCCTCTCGCACCATTCAGGATATTGGTTCAAGTAATTAAGTATTTGCTGCTGCTGCGTTACGAAACCGATCACAGCGCCATTTCTTTGTTCTCAGTGCTTTATTTTTCGGTACACCTCTCTCTGTTATTTCTCAGTTTATTCAGTTGGATGATAGATAGCTCTTTGTTCTTATCCATGCCGCTGTCTATTTAATTCCCTATTCCACAGTGTTTCCAACGGAGTGCCCGAACTTGTTTTTTAATAAAATAGTTATTAAGCTAAACAATGGTTTACAAATGTATCCGTATAACTATATTGTGCTATGCTCCGTGCTGAAGATGCGCGTACAATCAAAATATTTCACCTTCGAATTTGGCTCTATTAGCTTGAAATACTCTCTAGTTGTGAGACTGACCGACAGAGGTCAGTACCACAACTACTTCGATCGACCTCCCTGGGTTGACGGGTTCGCCCGTTGTAGCAGACAACACTCCACTGACCGTCGGAGTTGTTGTCAATAGGCGTATTACTTTCAACCATTATACGGTAACGGCCCACCTTAATGTCTAATGACAACTATCTTACATGCGGCCGGCTTATATATATTCTTATTTGGCTGTCGACTAGGCAATCCAGCTATGAACACAGATAGTACGTCACATAAATAGTATTATAGGTTCGATAATAGTCGTCATTTTTGTAGATAGAAGAAAATATCGCACTAGTAGATAAGTCTACTTTACATTAAAAGATGAATTCCCGGTTAGTGTCACTGAAAATAGATAGCAAGTAGGAGAAAGACGCCACCTGTAATTCATTGTGGTTTCAGTGTTTGGCCAGGTGATAATCTCCGTAAGTCAAGGTACGCGTACAGGATAATTACATTACGAGATTTTATTCGGATAGCAAGGAAGTGCTGATTAAGGATCGTTGTTACAGAAATTCAAATAAAACGGATTAGAAAAACAGAAAAATCCCTCCCCCCCTCTTTTTTTTATTACTGTTGTTTATTCCATTGAGAGCCACTTTTAAATACCTTATTTTAGTTCTATTTTGTTATAATTATAAGTCTGTGTGTGGTTCATTAACATGGAAATATAATCATGACCAGTTAACATGTTGACTGCGAAAGCAGATCTCATGGTTCTGGTTAAAAATTCCAATCTTATTTTAATATTAAATAGGTACTCTAAAAATAGTATATACTGATCACTAAAATGCATAAAGGATGTGCTTTTTAAATAAAGTAATTCATAATTGTATCATAATTGTTAATGTAACAAAATATCTTGCTAACGTTGACTACGAGTATACCTACTTGTAATTTGGTCAATGAGTTAAAATGCGAATTGTTTTATGAAATTTTACGTTATTTTCCATCGAATGTACCGATTTACCGATGTACCTCCAACCTCAATCGAAACCACGTGGAATCGCCGAAATCTGGGAGAACAGCTTAGTTAGCCATGGAGAATAACATCCAAGCCTCCTGCTATTCTGTACATGTACCAATACGAGGTTCATAATAAATAAATCAAAACAATACTACAATAAATCGGCGGACATAGGCATCGTGATGCGCAGAAATAAGCAGGCGACGCGTTTTGAAGACGTGCAAAATGAGATGAATGCTATCAATGCTATATTTATATTATTTGTAGTATCCTACAAATTATATTAAATTGAGCTTAGCCCTGTGCCAGCTATGTTATAACACATTTCACGATAATCGAGTATTATTCAATAAAATAAACATACTAAAAAACGCCATTCGAACCAGATTGATAAATACTTACTCAAATCCACTCGTCTATTACAAGTTTGGTTCCAACCCCTAAACTGTATCATAATACCCCGTTTGCAGGTGCATTAATCTGTATGAAAGCCGTTTCCGATTCGTCGTTAATAAATGACGTTAGTAATCATCCCTACGCCAGCTGCAGCACTACTCAAAGAGAAGTCATTAATATGGAACCATTGAACGATACGCTGCCACGTCGAATTTCATAAATTACATCGAGCCACCGCGAGCATTTATTCGTGTCTCATAGGGCAATTTATTTTATATTGAATTGTAAGCCACGTCGATCGTTGTGATTTTGATGGGAAAATACAGTAACAAAGGCGTAGTTTGTAGGTTTGACAAATTTCCATGATATATATATATGTATATATATATATATATATATATATATATATATATATATATATATATATATATATATATATATATATATATATATATATATATATATATATATATATATATATATATATATATATATATATATATATATATATATATATATATATATATATATATATATATATATATATATATATATATATATATATATATATATATATATATAGCATAAATAAGCATTCCCGAATCCGATCAAGGGAATCCTTCGTCACGATGTAAGTGGCTTTTATAATTATTTACTTTATAATCATCTTATTGATCAATTCTAAAAAGAATATATACACAAAACTATCAAATATATATATATATATATATATATATATATATATATATATATATATATATATATATATATATATATATATATATATATATATATATATATATATATATATATATATATATATATATATATATATATATATATATATATATATATATATATATATATATATATATATATATATATATATATATATATATATATATATATATATATATATATATACATATATGACGCAGTGTAAATAACGCGTAGCGCAAAAGCTGTTTTACAGTTTTTGTCACCGAAGATAATATCAAAAATGGAGCTTGGCTTTCACCTTCGCAATACCTCTCCCGACACGCTTTTCTTAATTAAGGAGGCTTACAAAGACGACACTCTGTCAAGGGCTAAGGTTTTCTGACGGTTTAGTGAGTTTAAGAACGAACTGGAGAACTTTGAATACATGAAGCGATCCAGACGCCATTTATGGCGGTTTGGAACTCATTGTGGCTAAAGTAAAAATCTCCTGGACTGCAGCCGTCGTTTCAGCGTAAGATTAATCGCCGAAGACCTCAACATGTGCAAAACAACGGGTCGGTTCTGAAAATTGAAATATGCTAGAAGTTTTTTGCGTGATGAAAAAACATTGATGGTGTTGATGTTTTCCGTGAGATGTTGAAGCAGTTAGACTTCTTAGAAGACCGGCGACGAATTATGGGTATTTTAAAATGACTCCGAAACCGTACGAATAAGTATGTACATTTCCAAGATTTTCCCGCCATCCAATGAGCTGTCACATAGTCTCTGAAAGAGGTTACGGCAGCTGACTTCCAGGGAGCCTTTGCAGCGTGGAAATCGCGGTGGCAGCGTTGTATGTCGATACAAGCTGGGCGTCAGGCCAAGGATACTATTTTGAAGAATTTTACCAATATGTACCAATTTTATTTTCAATCAATATTTTTATTTTACCATACCTAATCTCATTACTTTACTTACAAACCATGTATTTCGCAAAACTGCATTTACCACCTACGATGAAAATTTTGTGAGGCTATGTAGGGGAAACTATGAATAAACTGAACCTCCGTATGAACAACCACCGGTATTCAACGAAAGGAGGTGTATCTAGTCTCCCGATTTTCATACATGCGCGATCACATGGTAACAACTTTGATGAGTGCTTCACGGTGAAGATAATTCGGTCTTTTCCGGAAAATACACCGGAATAAAACTCAAAACCTGGGAATTTGGTTATATATGAATGCTGGGGGCATGCCAGGGCTGCGGACTAAACATCAACCATAAAGAGCGGTGTTTCCAATTTTAAAATATATCACAACTATATCATCACATACACATCAGACACACCCGCAGCCTCCCACACATGATTTCAATCTTTTTTTGTATTTTGATTATCTATGTATATATTTTTTTTCTGTAACGGCTAAATTGAGAGAAAGGCTAGGTGTAAAAATTTGGCTAAGATATCTAACAAAATCTCTCGGTCTCTAGATGTGTCATCAAAAGAGAAAAATAAAAAAAATACATATTTATTGGAAAAGTGTTTCTCCTGAAACCGTCAAATCGAGAGAACGGCTAGGTGTAAAAATTTAGTTGAGGTTTTTAAAAAAGGTCTCGGTCTGCAAATGTGTCATCAAAAGAGAAAAATAAAAAAGTCATCAAAGGAGAAAAAAAACTATATATTAATTTAAGGTTTTAAGGTAAGGTTTGACCAATAAAAATCCAGCGTTGACGAAGCGTCAAGCGCAGATCCCACGTCCGCTAGCGACGGGAACCAGACTCATACTAAACGGTCAATCGCAGCGCTAGCACAGAATAACTATCTTTACGCAGTGGTGGTATAAGGGTGTTAATGGCAAAGCATATTTAGCGTAACTCTCAGACCCCTTCACGTTTTAATTAATTGTAATTAATTTAGGGCCTGAATAAAAAATGTGGCTAAGTGCTGCCCTAGAGAATTAAAAAGTCAATATAATGAAATTATAATAAAACACACTCCCCGCTTACATTGTAGGAGTAAACGCGCCTGATAGTTTTTAGCGCCGCAAAATTAGTTTAAAGCCTTAATGTCCAAGGCAATGAGCAACTTTTTTGAGTCCAAATTTCAAATTGGTTACTTATCTAAGGAATCACTTAGACTATTTTTAATTATTGCCTATATTTTTCAAAAAACTCATAAAACTAAAATTCCTTAGATATGGTCATTCCCAGGTATTATGTCGCCTTAAGGTCATTGTCATCATAAAACGAGGACTATCATTTTTATTATACACTGACTATCTCAACCTTTTTTAGTTGCCCGCTGGCTTTTTTCAAAGCGGCTTACCTTTATTTTCCCCTACGGATAAGTGCACGTGAGTCACGTTCGTCACGAAATAAAGCTATTTTATATGAGCAGAGTACTGAGAATAAAGACCTTGTCTGGTGGTCAGCGAAGCAAGCGATTTATTTCGCACACTCGGCCGATAAATCACACTGGCGCAGTAGCAACAGCGTCGCGTCGCCCGACCGTCTAGCGTCTCAGCGGCCACGCTGCAGACCTCACTGCCCAACGTAAACTCTGATATATTTATGAACCTGCTATAATGTGCTCCAACTTAAATGTTTAATTCTAGAATGGTAAACATTCTGAGAATCGGGTTAACGGTAAGCCATCTTAAATGTTAACACCAAGCATCTTTCCTGCGTTTATTAAATAATGTGCATTCAAAATTAACTGACAAGGTGACAGGATTTTGTAAATAAATAATGTTGTACATAGTATAAAACTAATTACAGTTTCCCTCGATAATAAAGACAAATTATGCTAGTCAGTCTAAGTATTTAAACAGTTTTTTTTCCATATTGAATTCATGCAAATTACATTGCGTATATTTTTGTATAAATATATATTATTAACAGTTCCATGGAAATCAAATATCTTAAAAGTACAAATTAAATAATAGTACAAATTAAATAAATACCATGATCTCGCAAATGCCATCACCCGGAACGGCTTCACTGTTCACCTTCACGCGGTGAAAGTTGGCGCTCGTGGCCTGCCAGCTAAATCTCTGTTTCACCTCTTTAAAGATCTTGGTCTTTCCAGAAAAAAATCAACTCTTTCCTAGAAAAATATCTATAAACGCGATTTGCGCATCTCAAATTCTATGCCTTCGAAGGGGGAGTGAATGGGTGGTAAGGTGAATGCTCACATGTGGCAAGACAGCTGTCCTAAACCTATTACAGCCGGTCGTTAGTCCGGAATCCACTGCCCACCCCCCAGAAGTGTAAAAAAATAGTAATATGATGGACCCGACTCCGGTCGGTGAATTCCATGGCAGCTACGTTTGTATTATTTTTTTTCTTTATCAGTTTGAGTATAAACGATGGTTTTACTGAGAATTTAATTGAAGATTCACATGCATAAGCAAGAAATCATATATTTTTCCCTCTACATTCATAAGTAATAGGTGTAGTACCTTTATAGTAACATAAAAACATTCAAATTCAAATTTCTTTATTTATCTATAATATTACATGTATTTTTAAAATTCAAAGCCATCCTAACTAGGCCTGTACTAAGGTAGGCTTAATATAAAAAAGGTATAGTGGTTTTCGTAACTTGCTGTAATACATCTTTGTATATTATTATGTTACATTTGAGAAGTTAGAAATAGAATAAGAAAGCGTAATAATATTAAATTTAGGTATATACATATAAATATATACATACATATATAAATAAATATATAATTTATAGATAAATATAAAATAATACTGTGTGTATATATATATATATATATATATATATATATATATATATATATATATATATATATATATATATATATATATATATATATATATATATATATATATATATATATATATATATATATATATATATATATATATATATATATATATATATATATATATATATATATATATATATATATACATATATATATACATATATCTCACAAATCGTGCACTATTTTAATATATATGTTATTAATGTCTCCGTTTCTTGTCGACCCATAGTCAAAAGTGACTTAGTTAGGTTTTTCTTTACGCCGTGACTATTCCTAGATTTCAGTCCTGCAGGAAAAACACTATTCATTTTGTTGAACAGTCGAGGAGCAATGTAAGAACTCGTGTTCCTTTATGGTGTGTTGAATTAACATTAATTAGGCTATGGTATTATTCAGGTACTGCTACCACATTCGTTAAAGGTATATATTAAGGCTGAATGCGGTTTTTGTCTAGTAAAGCACTGGCTCGATCACAAGCTACTTACTTTGAATATAGCTAAAACAAAACATATGACTTTTGCCATCAGTAACACCAATTGCCTTCATAATTGCCCTCATTGCCCTGAGAAGGTGAGTAAAATGAAGTACCTTGGAGTTGTTGTAGATGATAAGCTCAACTGGGAGGACCACATGCAGGACACTGCATCAGAGTCCGCCAACTTATCCACATATTTAAGGTACTAAGGAGTGTAATCTCAAAACCCTTAATCAAAACCATCTATTACGCTTTAGTCTATCATATGGGATCCTTAGATGGGGTGGCGCGTCACTTTCAGCTTTAGATCCCTTGATTAAGGCTCAAACGTCATTAATTAGGGTAATCAATAAAACGCCTTTTAGATTCTCCAGCAACCATTTATTTAAAGAGTTCCGAGTACTAGACATACGCCAATTATATGTGAAAATATGAAACAAAAATATTACGCCCACACAGAGCGGCCTATGATTAAAGCTCACATTATCAGAACACGTGCAGTTACAGCCATGCAACATGATGTCCCCCTTAAGAAAACTAAATTCGCCCAACGACATTTTTCTTTTCTAGCTGTCCGACTACACAATAGAATAAATTCGGAATTAGAAGTGAAGTTAGATACTATACGAGGAAGAAAAATTATGACTGACCCAGGAAGAGCTAGGGTTGATTGAGCTTGGAAGGAACGAAACGGAGAAATTGGTTAATTATAGTGCTGTATAAGAATACCAAACTACATACAATTACTACTTTTATTCATGTTTATGTATATGTATATGTATAGATGTAAAACGTATGTATATGTATAGATTATACGTAGAAATGTATATATGTATATATGTATGTGTATGTATATGGGTAGATTTATATGTATATATGTGTATGTGTATATATGATTATTCAATTTTATTATGTATATTATAAGTATTATTAATATACTAAGTATTTATAATATTTTGTGTAAATATACAGCTACTACATAAAGTAATGCTACATTATGTTACACTTACCAACTAAAAAAAAGGAAAAAATAATACATAAAAGTCTACCTTAATACGAGCATCATTCTAGCAAGGTACATTTTTAAACGTATAAACCTAGTATTTTGAATGTGTGGGAAATAATCATATATAAATTAATGAAATAAATACCACAAATTGTTAGGAGACACTCGAAAATAAACAGGCCAACTGTGTAGTTCTTTACTGGTTATGTCATTATTGTTGTGAAAATTAAAGTTATTATATAGAACAAATATAGCACTTGTATTCTCGCCTTATACTGTTAAAATCGTTCGAAAACCGTCCACACCTTTATATGTATTATTTATTTTCATCAGATAGCAGGTCGCTATGGCAAAAATATAACCAATTTACATACAACTAAAACAATTATCAAAACGAAACAGTCGATTTCAAAACAAAACGAATTCATTTGATTGAAAAATAAAATTGATTGTTTGATTAATTCAATCTATTTGCGGCCGTACCGTTTCAAACAATATGGAATCAACATTATTCACTTTAGTCATAATTTTGGACAGATCCGAATTCAATCAGCCTTTTCTACGTCTGCCAGATTATTTTTTAATTATTAAAAAAAACACACAATATGCTTCAGTACATTATTCATTTGCATTAATAGTGGCTTCATTGTAAATAAAAGCAAAATAGCGTAAATAGCAGGTTCATTATAAAAAGTAGCAATTAGCATTATATCATGCAATCTATGCTTTTCTTTTCAAGTTAACGTCTCCCTAACGACACTCAGAGAAAATATATTTATTACAAATGCCCGAAATTTTCCACTAGAAAACCCTACTCCAGGAGTAATATAATTTATATTTTATAGCCGCTTAGCTTGGCCTATAAAGGTTATGATATACGCCCTATATTAGGAAAAACGACACTCTAAATAATAAAACTCGCATGGATATATTAAAACATACAGCGTAGCTTTAAGGAGGATTACCACTATAAACATTTCATCGCATAATCAAAATAAAAGATATAATTACAAATGCATTAACAGCATTTGAATAGTTAGATAAAGGTGTATGGTTTCATGTGATTTGTTGGCTTCTCTTATGAGAAATACGCAAAGAAATGACGAAAATGAAATTCAAATGACGATTTTTAACATGATATATCCCAGTGTAAATTAGTAAATCAATAAATTGAGGAATTCTCTATCAAGGGTTTAAACCTTACAAAAATCCTTAGGTTTTCATTAAAATTGAGCAAAAATTTTGATCGAAAAAAGGAACTGCAAAATAGATAATCATATGAAAAAACTAGTAAACTTTGAAAGGTTTATAATTTGTTGAGAGTGTTATTTACCTTATTATGACTGAGTGTATTTTAAAAAATAATTTTACATCGCTATAGCAATTATTATAGTCCTCACAAAAATCTTCTTAGTTTACTTATTTCGACTATGGATTTCTTTATACGTATTACACATTGCGATACAAATATTTGTAAACATCGTACTTTGAATCCTTAGCTATATATTCATTTATATATAATCGCCCCCATAGAAAGTGCATAATTTTAACATATAAATATAAAGCCATACTTTATATTATACTAGCTGCGCCCCGCGGTTTCACCCGCGTGGTGATGGAAAATTGTGATAATGATGATAGAAAACTATATATCTTTATAAATTATAGCCTATGTGTTATTCTGATGTATAACCTATATTATTGTAAAGTTTCATCAAAATCCATTTAGTAATTTTTGCGTGAAAGAGTAACAAACATCCATACATACATTCTTACAAACTTTCGCATTTATAATAACTAGCTGACCCGGCGAACTTCGTACCGCCTAACAGTCAATGAATGTCTTGTTACAGATTAGCTGAACTCAATTTATGATTTTATTAAAGTAATCCAATTAATACAAAATAAATATTAAGTTCACTACTTTATTAAGATAATAACACATAAAGAAATATAAAAGTACAAAAATTAAATATACCAATCGCGTGTCAGCAAGACATAATTGAATTAAACTATTGTGCAGCATGGAATGCACTCGGTTTAAATCTCTTCATTGAAGCACCTTGTGATATACGACATTTTTTGTTTTTTTATCAGGCGCAAGAACAAATAAAGCGGATGATTTGCCGACACGTGAACATGCCACGTATAACTTACCATGGGAAAACACGGATTTACATTTTGTATGAGAAAGTGTATTTTCTTTTATTTTAATTTTAAGACAGTTTTCCAATTTTTGTTTCCAACTTTCCACCAACTTTCCAATTTTTCTTTTTAAGTTATTCTGCCATTCGGGACGGAGACAAATACAACAAATCAAAAACCATAAAAATCGGACCAACCGTTCTCGAGTTATAAGTGTTCGAACAAACCCGACTTTGTTTTATATATATAGATATATATATAAAATAAATATGTATTGGATTTTGTTTTTCCCCAAAAAATAAAATGTTTGGGAAAATGTTTTTTCTTTTATTTTATTTTTTCGGAAAATTTTTTTTTTTGGAAATAATATGTATGGTAAATGTTTTTCTTTTATTTTATTTTTTAGGTCATTTTCCAATGTTTTAGTACTTATTATGCTATTCGGGACGGAGACAAATACAAAAAAACAAAAACCATGAAAATCGGTCTATCCGTTCTCGAGTTATAACAAACGCGGTTGTTGCACATTGAAAAATTGTGATAATGATGCTTTAAAGTATTTTATGTTTTCGATAATTTTTCAATGTTTTTATATTATTTTGCTATTCGGGGCGGAGACAAATCCAACAAATTAAAGACCATGAAAATCGGTCCATCCGTTCTCTAGTTATATATATGTGTTGAGATAACAGATACTCAGCCCGTTGAGATGCCAGATACTCAGCATTCTGTCGACGCCGATCTCGGGACTGATCTGGTGTCTCAGCAGCCCTTTGAGATGACACATACTCAACGTTCTGTTGGCGCCGAGCTTGGTACTGCTCTGGAGTCTCATTAGCTCGTTGAGATGCCAGATACTCAGGATGCTGTCGACGCCGATCTTGGGACTGACTGATCGCTCAGACGAACGGCTTTATCTTCAGATGCACAGCCTTGATGTATTGCGTCAGGTTTCTCCTGGTGGTGAAGTTATGCGGCATTCGGGACACTGATAATCGGGCAGTTTAAGATGCGAAGCATCGATGTGAGTGTTGAGCAGGGCCCTCCCGGTGAAGGAGCGGTCGCAATGCGGGCACTCGAACTGCTTGGATTTGAGATGCACCGCTTGAAGTGCGTCTCGAGGTCGCCCTTCGCTGCGAACGATCCGTCGCTTTCGTGACAGGGGAACGCTTTGAGTCGCCTGTGCACCGTGATCACGTGGCGGTTCAAACTATCCTTCTGAAAGAAGGCCTTGTCGCACTCGGAAATCTCTGATCTTTCTATGTACGCTGGCGACTTTTTCTACTCTTCCTAAAAAATACAATACCTGCTTATTCAATGAAAATTACAGCAACATACTAATTAATAGTCAAAAAATAATTCTAATCTGCTAATTGTGAAACAAAATCACGCTTTTTACCTATGCAATGGAGATAAAAACGAAGTAATTTCTATAATTACCTACTACACACAAAAAAATTACGCTTTCGTTGTTTTATTGTAAGTAATAATTAATTTACGATTACGATGATAACATTTATTAGGGACACATTATGGACACAGCTGTCAATGACGTCGCCATAGTAACGTCACGCAATCGTCGCCATAGTAACGTCGCGCAATCGTTACAAACTTTCGCGTTTATAATATTAGTAGGAAGTAGATTGTTGAGAAAATTTTCAAAATATATGTTGACGCTTAGAATTTAAATTTCGAATATCAATTTCTTAGATTTTTCCTATTTACTTGACAGTTATCGTTATATTTTAGATAATTCACACTATATCTTTATAAATTATAGCCTATGTGTTATTCTGATGTATAAGCTATATTATTGTAAAGTTTCATCAAAATCCATTCAGTAGTTTTTGCGTGAAAGAGTAACAAACATCCATACATACATACAAACTTTCGCGTTTATAATAGTATAGGATAGTAGGATAAAGAATTTACTTGTTTCTTAGATTTCATAATAAATTATTAACAATTTTAATTTAAGTTTATTATTTTATTATCGAAGAGGTTTCCTAATAGTGTAAAGAATAGAAGGAGTATTGTCTGTATATTATGTTTTATGTTAAAATGATTGGTTGATAATGAAATTTAATAAAATAAAATAGAAAATGATATAATAAAATAGAAATAGGACGTTCGGGACTACCCGAAAAACTTTGTAAAGTCTATATGTAAAATTAAATAGGAAAATTGGTAATGTAAGTACAATGTTTTTATTTTTAATTGTCGGATATTCAGATTTTTTCTGCAATGCGCGGAGATTATGATGTGCGAGAACTTAAATCGCTCGTGGTGGGATGAAAAATTTTAGGCTTCCATGAAGGTTGGTTTATCGATGCTATTCTTCAAGGTTTTATATAGGGAAGCTACATCTGCAACCGTGCGCCTGTCCTCGAGTGAGTGAAAATAAACATGTCTCAGTCCGCTACGCGTGACTATAGTATCTTGACTTTCGCGAATAACTAGGATTTCACCTAGGTATTTGCGAAAGTCAACAAGCCCAATAACTCTAGGATTTCTTTAATTTTCTATTCGTAGACGCTGTATTGCGGGTACTATATAGACAACAGAAATTCTAAATCACTACGGACTTAAGCGCAATATAGCTAAACAATTGGTTGAGCTTTGTAAAAGGCTTATAGATGAAGTTGAATGCCTTGTGTTGAAGCACAAATTTTTGGGGGGCGCCAGTTTTGCATGCGGCAATTTTGCACAAATGTCACTTTTGACAGGTCCAAATTTGTTGAGGGCAGATTTGCGGGAGGCAACCTTGCAGGAAGCAACCTTGCAGGCGGCAACCTTCAGTACAGTTTTTAAGTTTTTCTGTTAGGTTAGGCTAGGTTAGGTTTTTCTTTCCCTAAAATCGAAGTGACATTAATTACCGGCATCCTTGTAGTGGATGACTTTTATACATCAAACTAAACATTATAAAAAATGTTTTAAGTTTTTCTGTTAGGTTAGGTTAGGTCATTTTGACATTTGCAAAACTGCCTTCTGCAAAACTGCCGCCTGCAAGAATGCCGTCTGCAAGATTGCCGTCTGCAAATTTGCCTTCTGCAAGTTTGATGGGACCCAAATTTTTAAATACCTTACTGGCCATTTCTCGATGTGTTGATCTTACTAACCATCTCTCGATATGGACCGTTTATTGAATTACAGTTTTCGGTCTAATGATACACCGAGATCCCTTATACATTGTTCAGGTAAAATGATGTCTTCCTCTTTTTATACTAGTTGTACACTGCCACTCGTTGCTCTAATGCCGGCTTAGATGACGCTGTTTTCAACCCGGCGAGGATGTGGAGGGGTCATTTTATCCAGCGGTCGTACGCTGGCGAACTTCTCAGTAGCTGGAGCTATTGAATTTTCCTTCCCTCTACAAGCTACCACTTAGTCGGCCGCCGCCTGCGGATGAAGATAGAAGAGCGTGAACTTAAAAAGGGTATTTATGACCCTTCCACAACTACGTCGTAGCAATTTTGTGCCATTTTTAAGGCATTATTTTTAAAAAAAATTGTTTGTTTATGAATTATTGCGAAAGTTGTCAGTCAAACATTTGTCAAGAACACATTGTTCCGTTATGTCAATCATGTGCTACGGCGAGAGATGATTTATATCTTAAATGACTGAAATAGTCATTTTGTAATAAGAAATGATTGATCTCTTATAAAGTGCCCTTAAAAATATTATTTTATGAAATAGCTTGTTTTTGTTGATTTTTTTCATTTGTACCGGAGAGTCCTGCTTAAGTTGATTGTTTTTCCGACTTTTTGTATGTTCAAAATAATAAAAATTGTCTACGCATAATGGATTTTTTTTAATAAAAAATAATTATTTAGTAACGTATTCGTGAGTTTCATTCCCGTTGTTTTTTTTATTATATACCAATCAATACTAAAAAAAATAAATGAAATACAGGGTCATCATGACCCTCCATATTCTTAACGTGCCCTTTTTGTACCACATCCTCGCCGGGTTAAAAAAAAACATGTTTTTACTTGTCACCTGTATGACATCTATAAAATAAGTATATAAAACCACGTGCGTATTCAAATGCAACATTTCAAAGCAATCGGTTAAGATTTTTCGGAGATTTAAGATTTTTAAACAAAGGAACATACATTTTTATTTATATAAAAGATACAGATTTATATTTACCCAGTCATATGACTAAATGTAACACAATTACATTGCAATGCATTTATGCAAGCAATTTTAGTAGCTCGCAAAAAAAAAATGCGATCGATGTCTTTCATGATGACGGCATATGAGTATATATTTTTAAATCGTCAGCATGTAAAAACATACAACAAACTAATTCTATGTCAGGAATAGAATAATTCAGAATGACTATATTTTAGGTTGAGGTGTTAGTACATAGGTGTCAATCTCAAAGACATGACAAAGAAATAAAGATATATTCCAAATAATGACGAGCCATAGCCAGAAAGCAAAACCTAAAATCAAAATACAAATGTTCAGTATTTTAAATTCGCCGTGTCAACAATAAAATAAAATACAATTTCCCAATTACATGGCGTTTAAAACAATAATAATCATACGAATACCTAATAAAAATTATTAAAAATCTAATATTAAAAATATTTTTTAATCATTATATATTTCAAATTCGGATTGACAAAATTAAAAAAAATACAAAAAAAAAATTTAAATAGAATATAAAATAATAAGAGTAATGATAAATACCTCATAAAAATATGGAAAAATTTGGATTGGTAATAGAGAGATCGTTTTGCACCTCACGGTTTGCAGTGACACGGCATTACAATACTATATTTTTGTTTAAATTGTAAAGCGTACAGTAACCTAATGGAATTGCTTGGCAATATTAAGTTATAGCAAAGGTTGAGTTGTAGCAAAAGTTGTAGCTACTGACTGCTGCATACATATAGTAGATTGGCGGTCACATGTCATGCCATCGCGGCACTTATGTCCCCTTTAATTTATACAAAATCTATCAAACTAATTTCCAGAAAACTGGACATACACGTTATTTACATCGCCTTTTAACAGTTTTATGTATGAAATATTTCCATACTCTACCGCATAACTTATGGTCCTCAAAGGGTTAAACTTATTCGACTTCGCATTATTATAGCAGGTTTAAACATAAGGAATTTGCTTGCTTACTTTATATATAATTCAGACTAAAAGCGCTAAAATATAAGACTATCTCTTGAATTATTTTCTAAATAATTCTGACTATTATAATGGCTAGTATTAGTTTCGCTACTCTGCCCTTTCTATTACGGTCGCGTGCATATATTCGGGCTGAGAATAGCAAAGGCCATTCATCGTCCTTTTAGAGGCTACATTATGAGGCGCTTCCTTTTAAGGATTAACCAAGCGGCTATTGTATGCTTTGTAATTAAACGGCGTACGGTTTAAAATACACGAAAAGTTTAATTTTATACAATGTTTATTTATTTATTTATTGGGTCCATTAATCTTGAGTGTTATAATTTACTAAGTTCAAGTGATATATTTTACATTAGGTTTCTAATGATTCCATGCAACATAGGCTGTGTTGGCTATAGTCTTAGTAATCTTTCTTGCCCAACTCACGGTTTAACTCCCATCTTGTAGCCTCTTCTTAGAGAGACTTAACCTGACAGGGACGTTTTCAACTTCTGCCACGACTGTCATCCTGCTGTCGGAGACGATTGGGATTAGAAGATCGCGGAATTAGGGAAATATATCAGGCAGAATGTGCTCTTGGAGTACTGTCCGGATTGCTAGGGAGCTAATGGGCCGTGTTGCAGTTAGGCGACTAAGACCCATGCGTTTAGGGTCGGTCAAACTCACGGGTCAACATCCATCCGGAGGCCTCCACGCAGAAGGGAGAGCCAGGGTAGGACGCTGGCCTGCGGGTTAAACTCCTCTAGAAGTCAACCTACGGGTGCTCCAGAACGGTTTGCGCACCGTGCGGCGTCAGCCAATCGATTGTGCATTCCGACCGACAGCCAGGGGAGTCTGAAAACAGTAATGTTTCCTATAGAGCGAGGTAAATGTTAACCTTACGGCAACCACTCTTGAAACTACCAATCGGCTACCCGGTACCGGGTGAATAGCCGGGCAAAGGATGCTGTGGTCCTCGATAGATTCGGTAGTCACCGTATCATCGCTATTTAAGGGAGAGGGCCGCGCAAGCGACCTCGAACTTGTAACCAGTCGGGAGACGCGAGTAATCTGGTTGCAACTGGAAGTAAGGACGCGAGTGTCGGCCTGGTGGCATAGTGGTTAGATCGCCTGATCTTACATTGTAAGGTTCCGTGTTCGATTCCCGGCTGGGTCACCAATTTCCGTCGGGATAAAATTAATGGAATTGCATTTTCAGTTCTGTCGATCGAATGCATCGAATCGAATCGAATTCATCGAATCGAATGAATGCATCGAATGCGAACAAGACATACACTTACACACATGTTACACATCCACATACATATAAACACGTCATAGCAGGGTTGGTTGTAAGAGATTGTCATATGACAATAAACCCGCCCATTGTGATTTCCTACACTATAGCCTTAAAATATTTTTTTATACAATATCTATCAAAACTCACCTGAATTAAATTAAATAAAATTACTATCGAACTATCACTAGGTAGGAAAAGAGAGGGATGGGATATATGATAGAATATAGGTATTTAAATTATTGTCTACTGCTATGTCTCATTTTCGATCTCTTCGTTTTCTAATTCTCGATGGCCATCAACAGTACATGATAGAGTTTTGAGCGTAACTAGAGGTTACACGAGGAACATCAAACGTACGATGAGAGCGAACCATTCGCGGCGGTACAAAGAATGACAATTTCTCTACCAAATTAGGGCTGTCTAGATAAAAACAAAATATATGCCTACATAATATACAGGTTGTTTGCCTAACCAATATACCTCTTTTCAATACATGATTCAATATGAAACTGAACAAACAAAATGTAAATATCTGTTTTATAAGCCGTTATTAAAATATGGAAAATTAAGTTAAAAACCGTTTACAACTGTTTCGATTTAGAATTTCTGATTATCCGGCGACCGGATGCGTCTCTGATTCAATCCTGATTTGGTCTTCTGAGTTGTGGCTCTGCGTTAGCTTATCACCGTAGGCCGTGCCGCATTCAAATGGCCATTCAATCTTCGGTCATTTAATCCGTTAGAAGTCGCCAACTGGCGCTGTTGGGTGATGAGTTTTTCGATCTGAAAGTCACAATCTTCATTATTACGGCAACTGTACGTTTGTGTGCCTTGTGGCAATTCGCTTTATAATTTAATAATGTTTGTATTTACCGCTCAGCTTCGTGAAACTGCATTTGAATGAATATGATTTTACTTTGTTTTAGTCTTATCCTTGAGAGTATTATTTGACATATTACAACCGTAACGATTCGAAAACCTTAGTAAATTAACTGTAACGTTTTGCTTATGTCGATATAAAATGAATTAAATTGTCGATGGTTTTAAATTATTATAATTCGGTTTAAAATAAAATTCATGAAGTTTATATATCAAAATCAACATAAAATTATTTTTTAAAATTAAATTTATAAAGTTACACCGTTTAGATATTTGGTTGATTGAAGACCTGCATAGTTTGCTTAATCAGTAGGGCGGTGTTGACTACAAAGGGCGAACCCGTTACCCCAGGCTGGTATAGGTATAGGCTGGTATAGGCCGTTACGCCAAAGAAGAAATGTTCATATACTGGCTCTCCTATATCGTGTACTCACCCAACTAACACCATCCTATCTACAGGAGCTTTTTGAACCACTAAGTTCCCACGGTCTCGTACTTCGGTCAGCCTCTGACAGTTTATTAAAAATTCCGAGTCATAATAGTGATTTCTATTCCTATTCTTTCTGTGTCCATGGTGCAAGACTCTGGAACGATCTCCCAGCAAATATACGAAACTCGCCTTCTTTACCATCGTTTAAGACTCACCTTAAGGATTACTACCTTTCTAAGAAGTAACCAGTTCTTCCCTTTCTCTCCTGTTCCTCTCCCAATTTCCTCTCCTCGGGCATTATTAGTCTTAAATTCTTCCACTTGTCTGTATGTTATGTAATAATCTTTATTTTCACAATGCGCGCATGTACCACTATGTTTAGGTTAGCTGTAAGACATTGCCATGTGGCAATAAGCTCGCCTTTTTTGTATACTTATTAGGTGCAAATAAAGAGTTTATTATTATTATTATTATTATTATTATAACGATATAGATCGTTCTTTCAGCCGTAGGATGAGCGTAGAAGACTTGGGGACAAGACAAACTACTGTCTAGTTCACCAGCAACCCTTAGAGACCGACGCCTTACGGCGAGGTACCCGGAAAGGCTCACCCCCTAACTACCAGTTTCGGCAGGATATCTCCGTCTGGAATTCAGGATACATCCGTCCTCCCGACTGGTTACGGGTCCGAAGTCGCTTACGCGACCTCTACCTGTTGTATTACAGCGGTAATTCAGTTAGAATTTATCGCGGACCTGGGCGTTCTTTGCCCGTAGTGCCACACGGGATCGAATGGCCCAAGGTCATTTCAAGAGTGGCATGACAACAGGTCAACATCCACCCCCGCTGCTTAGGAAACAGTATATTTCCATAGTCTCCAGACCCCTTCAGCAATTAGTCAGAATATACAACCGATTGGTTTCGCCGACCGGTGCGCAAACCGTCCAGTGGCGCCGGGATGCAATCCCGCCGGGAGAAACTGGTCCACCAGAACTGAGGCCTGAGACACGGAAGTCTTACCCGGGGTAGCCTTCCACTCGAGGAGGCTTCTGAATAGGAGCTGAATCGTGAGTTGAGCCGATCCGAGAAGAAAATGGATCTTGTGGCCCAAGCTGCATGAAACCGTTCACTTGATTAGTTTGGTTAATCAGGTTGACTCGATCAGTGCACAAAATGGTCTGGGTATAACCATCAAAAATACCAATTTCATGGTTGTCGGAAGTACATTGTCAGATGCCACCATCTATATCAAGAACCAACCTCTGGGGAGGGTTCACCGATATAAATACCTTGCCTGTATTGCGAATGATCAAGAAGACCATAGTGTGGAAGTCAGATGTCGCATCGAACAAGCTAGAGCTGCGTTTATCAAAATGAGCCAACTTTTCTGCAACCGTAGTCTCAAACTATCCACTAGATGCCGCCTGGTGCGGTGTTACATATTATCAGTCCTCCTGTACGGGAGTAGAAGCGTGAAAAACTAACCCAGACTTTGTGCAAAAGGTTAGAAGCTATCAAAATTTGGATTTATAGGAGAATAGAGTAACAAGTGAGACGGTGCTGCAAAGAATGCATAAAGGATTGGAATTACTGAAGACCATAAAGAGAAAGAAATTTCAATACATGAGCCACATAATGCATGGTAACAAATACCACCTTCTCTAATTAATCCTGCAAGGAAAGGTTAAAGGCTGCCGAAGACCTGGCCGAAGAAGAACCTACTGGCTACAAAACCTCGTTGAATGGTTCAACTCGAGCACCACCGAGTTGTTCTGCGCCGCCATATCACGGGCCCAAGTGGCCATAATGACCGCCGACCTCTGGTAGGAGATGGCTCTTTAAGAAGAAAAAGATTTGGTTTATAAAGAAATATAATAAAATAAAATAGATCAAGGTATATCAAAATAGAATATGATGTTTCCGATTTTCCGAAAACCCTTTTAAAGAGTAAATCGGTTTAAAAAACGTTATCAAGAAAATTGAAAAAAAAAAGTGATTTTGAATTTGTCTGTTTTTTTTGGACGGAAGATTATTCTACAAAACTGAGTTGGCTACCTAGACAAACCTATATATTTTACAGTAGAATAATTTGTATGAAAGCTAATTCCCTACCACGATATGCTGTTTGCCTGCTTCTAATAGTACTATTTACATTTACTAATATGTATTAATTATTGGTACTTGAATTCCAGAGAAATAAACCTATTTATGAGTTTTTAACTTTAATCAAAACGCCACTAAAAACTGTAAATATAATTAGTGCCTGTGCAAGTTTCTAGTTTACGAGAAGTAAACAAAAAATGCGTACACTCTTCACAAAGATTTAGAAAGTTTTCAATAGTAAAACCAAATAAGTACCTATAATCTGCAATTACAGGGTGTTTCTGCAGCCAGTAACTTCAGGTAAAAAAAATATCAATCTACTATCGAACATGTAACAGCGAGAACTTGCGGGAAGAACGGGCGGAGACGGCGATTGTGTGTCTTGGTTCTGAAATATATTTTTAGTCAGCCCAATAGGTTAACGTACAAAGATCTATAAGGAGAAGAAGAGCATTTAGCATTCAAAGCAAATTAAATACGATTACTCGTCATTCGTGAGTGAAAGAGACTAACGTGTATCGTTTGTGTAAATTTGCTTTAATTACAGAAATGTATGTTATTTGTTTATTAGTAATTCAATCTCTTTGGACATGGTACTGTAATTATTTCGCATGAAAACAAACCCAATTATCCACAATTAATTGTGATTTATAATGTAGTTTACAATTTGATAGTTTGTTTTAATGAAGCTTTTATATTGGTACTCGATGACGTAAGCCATATTACATTCGGCGCCCAGACCTAATTAGAACAGAAATTAATTACACTATGATTTGTTCATAAAAGACGAACGAGAGGGAACCGTAATTCAAATTGTAATCGAATAACATAATAGATTCAATCTAGGAAAAAACGGTACTTTTTGATATTAATATATTGTTGTTCATTAAAATAGGAGAATATTGGCCTCACAGTTTACATACAGCGTTTCATCGATGTTGAGAATGAAATTGAAATAGAAATATATTTATTGTCCGAAATTGTGGTGGTACATTTATGGTGATAATGCGTAAAACTATGTCTCTCACAATTACCTGTTATTAAAACAGATTGACAAATTTACTTATCAGCTAAATTTACTTATCTGATAATTATAATATCTTATTAAAAAATGTAATTATTTCACTGGTTTAACATGAAAAAATCTAAACAGACCGGATAAGTAGAACTAACAGTAGAAGACAATAAATAAAAATAATTCACCAATAATATAAAAAATAAAGAAAAAAAATCAAAATCAAGGAATAATCAAAAATCCGCCTAAAAATACGAAATGTATGTATATAATTTAAAATGGAACAGTAGAAAACAATTGATAAAAATAATTCACCAATAATATAAAAAATAATGAAAAAAAAACAAAATCAAGGAATAATCAAAAATCCGCCTATAAATACGAAATGTATATAATTTAAAATGTGTAATCTTCCTAATTGAATTATTGTAAAAAGAAAATTAAAATGCATGCCTACAATATAATATTATGAGAAATATTCGTTTAATGTGTAAAAGCTTTTTCAATCGATTAGTCATTTTTTCGACGCTGCGGTAAACCCTTTTCCTTTTATTTCTTTGATATTTGCAGGTAGGTGGTTATAGATTTTTATTGCATTGTATAACATTCCTTTTTTAAATAGAGTTAAATTTGGTTTGGGTGCTTGTAGCTCATATTTATTTCTTGTGTTATAGCCGTGTTCAACATTATTTGTTTTGAAATACTGATCGTGGTCCCTTATAAATTTGCAGGTTTCCAAGATGTATATCGATATAAACGTTAGCACAAACTCCTTTTTAAATAGTGGTTTGCAGCTGTCAGTCTTTGGAATTCCACATATAATTCGTAAGCATCGTTTTTGTACTATGAATATTGCCTCTGCATAGCTCCGATAGAGTAAGATACAACCAGATGGTCGTTTTCTTTCAATACGTGGATATAGATGATAAAGACCACAATATATCACAGAAGGAACTCATAGAACAATGTTGGCCAGATTATTTCTGAACAGTTGGGAAACGGCACGAAATCAAACTGGGTTACACAACTAGAGTTGTCAACCACAACGGGCGAATCCGTCACCTCAGGAAGTTTTAACGATTAGTCGTTCTATCTCCCTGAAGTGAGCGCAGAAGACTTGAACGACCTTACTTCCAATTGCGACCAGATTACTCCAGTCTCTCGATTGGTTACGAGTTCGAGGTCGCTTGCGCGGTCCTCTCCCTTACGAAGCGGTGAAACGGTGTAAACAGAATCTGTCGCGGACCATGGCGTCCTTTGCCCGTCTGTTCACCCGGAATCGGGTAGCCGATAGTCATTTCAAGAGCAGTCGCCGTAAGGCCAGCAACCACCGCCACTCTATAGAAAACAGTACTGCTTCCAGACTCCCCCGACTGTTAGTCAGAGTGCACAATCGATTGGCTTACGCCGCACGGTGCGCAGACCGTCCAGGAGCGCCAGAAGGTTGACTACTAAAGTAAACTAGCCCTAAAGCCAGAGTCCTGCCTGGGCTCGTACTTCATGCGTAGAGGCCGCCAGATGGGTGTTGACCCGTAAGTGTGACCACCCTGAACAGAATGGGTCTTCGTGGCCAACTCAGCAAGGGCCCATTAGCTCCCAAAAGGGTTGACGTCAGAAATGAAGATATTTTAAAGCGTTTGAGCAAGAGCATGCAAATATCAACGACAATAAAGATCCGGATATTATGTAGAATACCTCGCCAAATGTTATGCGTCATTCCGAGGGATTTGACACTAAGCATCTATGCGTAATTCAAGGGATACGCAGGCATAAATAGGCAAGACGAATTCCGGGACAAAGAAGAATATCTAGGCCCCACAATTTACGGCGATGATTTCAGGACTCTACCATATCCATGTTACGAGCGGCGGTTAATAAAATTGTTAGCCAACTTTCGGTAGCGGATATGAAATCAGAAAAAGAAGATTTTTTAAATAGATTTAATTTGAAATTTTGGATTGTTTGTGCAATTAGGTTTTTGTTTACTTCAGATTTACTAAAAAAACAGGTGCGTCACCCCAAGATTTGTATCCCCGGCAAATTATCGAGGACTGATTTAATCTGAATATTAATTTAAAAAATAATCGTCCCCTTTCTCTGCCGGCGGACGAACCCGGTTGGATTTTATTACGTACGCCTCGGGCAGTTCTTATCTCGGCTAAGGGCGGGGATGGGCAACGAGCACCAGCAGAGAGCGGTAATATTTATTTAATATGTATGGCGGAGTTTAAATATTATTTGTGTAGCTTGTATATGATACCAGCACAACCAGGTATCTGAAAACTAAATGTCAAGATTGAAATATGTCCAATATTTCAAGATTGAAATGTGATTATTTATTTATGACTAAATATGATCGATTTCCACCACAATCTTATGAACTCTAGCCACGACCAAATGATGATATCGTGGAATACCTAATACATAGACACAGTCAGATAGACAGACATTCAGACAGACTTTAATCTGGGGTCTAAGGGTGGCTCAAACTGGATATTTCTGTCTTCATCTCAAAAAATATTTTTATGCGCGTTAACAATACTTTCCCTCCTGGTCGGTTGGTGGGCCGGAAAAGCAAAACATACTTTTAGAATCCGTCATTTCGGGGAATAAGTTTAATTTGATGCCTCATTATATAATCTGATTACAATCCCTGACTTAATGATGTTAATAAAAATTTTTTAAAACGAGTTCCTGCTGTTAATTCTCTAGCCTTTACATTTACATTTTCGTCGTGTCCAATTGACGGCTAAAGACCGCCCTTGGACCTGTCAAAATAATTGGGTTAGGTAGTAAGTCTCGTTACTACTCTTTACTGAACGTACATAGGTAGCCAAGAATTAACTACTAGATTGTTAACTCTGCTTACACGAGCTTTGCGGCACATAAATGCGCTATGTTCGACAGCGCCAGACTTTGATATTTTTACAGCGAGCCTGCATCTCTTCAAGGTGTGGGCATTTCGCTACTTGTTTATGGCAGAATAACCCCTCAAATGTGAGGCGTCCCTTAACCCCTCAAATGAATGGCGATTAGCTCGGGTTGCCTACGGCAAAATGTATATAAATTTATATTTACATTTACATTTACATTTACATAGAGCGGGGTTTACTATAGAGCTATAGCATTACTATAGAGCGGATTACTATAAAGCGGCGCACATTTACATTTATATTTACATTTATATAAATTTATATACATTTTGTATACATTTTGCCAAGGCATCCCTTAAGGGACGCCTCACATTTGAGGGGTTAAGGGATGCCTTGGCAAAATGTATACAAAATGTATATAAATTTATATAAATGTAAATATAAATGTAAATGTGCGCCGCTTTATAGTAATCCGCTCTATAGTAATGCTATAGCTCTATAGTAAACCCCGCTGTATGTAAATGTAAATGTAAATGTAAATATAAATTTATATACATTTTGCCGTAGGCAACCCGAGCTAATCGCCATTCATTTGAGGGGATAATATAAACTGTTTTCACTCTTATGTACTGTAAGTTTGTAAGTTTTTCTATTCTTAATGTTGGTATTTGTATTTAACGCTTATTTAAACATGTTATGTATGTACTTGTAAGAATTCTATTATTTTTTTAAAATATTTATGTGTATATTGCATATCAACGGATTGGTAGAAACTGTAATGTTGATTTGTTATGAAATAAATAAATAAATAAATAAATAAACTATAATTATAAATAATCAAAATAGAAGCCTAATATTTGAAGTAGTTAGTAATTCGAAAAGATAAGTAGTAAAATTTTTCATCGTAATATTCAAATTGTCAGTAAAATGTTAAATAATCAAATTAAATCTACGTTATGCATTTTAAATTAAAAGTACAAATATAAGACCATATAATATAATCAGACAATAACGCTCTACTTTTTAAGTAATTTAAATGGGCACAATATTTTTAATTATATAAGATGTGCAAATCCCCTAATATACACGCTATTCAGAATTATCATTGCGGGCCATATACCAGTCAGTTTAATCCTGCCGAGTGGTCGGCGAGTAAACAATGAAGCTACACGTTATTTAAATGATACGTCACGCGTTATACGTAGTCGCGTCCGTTTGAACACAATGAAATCTGACGGGTCTGTTTCCTTCGCGTCCTTCTCGCAATTTACTCCCCCCGACTCATTGTTTAACCCGGCAAATATAATTGTCGGCTGACATTCGACCACCGGTTTTTTCGCTGCCGCAGAGTAGGTTAATTCCTGAAACTCATTGTATTGGACGGTTGGCCATCCACGGTATTAAAATAAATATTAGTGGCCGTGAACAGTAAAGTCTATTGTTACGTGCTTTTGTTTTCTGGATTATGAGCTTTGATGTTGAAGTAACAAATTAAGTATATAATTCCATTTCTTTGGGAAACCTTGAGATTAGAAAAAAACACGTAGAATAAATATTTTTTACATACAAAAGGTGACAATCCTGTAAATCTATAGGTCATTATAGGTATATAAGTTAGCTGTAAAATATTGCCTGCAGGCAATACGCTTGCCTTTTCTTATGAATAAAAGCAATTTTTTTATTATTATATCTATTTTAATTACAATGTTGTCTCGGGTCGAAAGTTTTCCGAATGCACCTGTGCCTTACCTATCAGTGTCAATATCGATTTCTTCATTCAGATTATGCAATAAAAGCAGAACGTAATAATCACTAGTCATATTGATATTTATCGTATATTAAAATTCGCCAGTTGTTGAAAATATATTGACATAAAATGAATCAAATACAATTTTAGTTTGATTTCAATAATATTAACGTTAAACATTAAAACAGAATTTCTAGTAGAATGTATATAACTATAATAGGAGAAAGTTATGTTGATATTATCACAAATTATGTAGCTACTTAATTACAGTGACAACAAAATCGTCCGTGTAGCACATATTATTCTGCAGAAAATCATTTTCAAGTACAGTTGATTGCATAATGAATGTCATCAGAGATAATAATTTCCAAAGATAGATAAATTTCATTTATAATTTAATTACGTAGTTCATTTTAGAGATTATTCTGTAAAAATCATTTCACAGTACAGTCGAGTATGACGATATTCTAATTTTAACGAGTACTAACGGGGACATCCATTTATTTATATATAACCTCATTATTAAGATTATTCCGTAAAAATATTTCAACGCTTCTACAATCGAGCACTATGATATTCTGATGTTCACTAAAGACTGTGAGGGACCACCCCTCACTAGACTCCAAGTTATTCGGTGTGAGGCGGTGGTGTCAACTTGTGGGTTATCTCCGTATTAAAAATAGAATTTAAGTATATCAGAAGGTATTTAATGAGAGTTCGATATTGTTAGTTTGTAACGCTTCTCGAGTAGGTCATATTGACGAGGATGTATTGGATGTATTATATTATCACGTCGGGGTCACCAGTGTGAGGGGCCACCCCTCACTAGACTCCAAGTTATTCGGTGTGAGGGGGTGGTGTCAACTTGTGGGTTATCTCGATAAGGAAAGGAATGAAAAGGTAACCAAGAAGCCGGGGTACCGAGGTATGCCGTCGCTATCTTGGGGGACGTGATCACTCGAGGAATGATACTTTGGTTGCTTTCTCGCCGGTTTATATAGGCCGAGAAATGATGCAATCCAAAATATTCCGAATAAAAGTATTGTTTCATCGTGGTGATTCATCGCTGCACGAGGTAGAATAATAGCTGAATTTGCGTCAGTGCATTTCACTGGAAATCAATGCATTTGTTGATTGCATGTAACGATACTTAAGGGCGGTTACAAGACCATCCAAATTTTGTGAAACCTCTTGGATTATTTGGAACACAAAATTTTATAATACAGTCGAGTATGACTACATTCTTATTTCGACTGACAGTCCGTCAAAAAGTGCGTAAATCCTGTATTAGGTGTACATTTAATAAATTTTTAATTATGTAATGGCATATTTTATATAACTCTTATATAATTTTGGGATAAAATAAAATGAAAAATCATCTTTATTTTAATCAGAATAATATCAAGGCAGTAAAGTAATTCATGGATAACCACGACGTGATCAACAGAATCACGCCGTACTCGATTGTACATTTTAACGATTTTTATTTTTTTAAAGTACAAAATCTATACACATTTTTAAAATATGTAGGTCATATTTTTAAAATATGCGTACAATAATATCCAGAAATCCTAATAATAATATTAAAAAATTAAATATGCTATGCTACGCATGCAACGATTGCTACGCTCGATCTGATAGCTTTATTATTATTATTATGGCAACACCAAAAGATTTTGAATGTCCCTAAGCTTAATACAAATGAGGCCATGAACTCAAACCTTCATGGTTTCATGATTTCTTATGATACCTACTACTTCCTAAAACCTCGATAATTTTTCGCCACGTACAATTAAATTTTATAAGAAAAGTGACAACCTAGAATATATTTTTTATATTTACGACACAAAATCATCCATACCTTCCATCATATACACATCATATCTAATACACGCGTAATATACACTTACACTTACACAAATAAAGAGTTGTGAAACATACCATAATACATAATATTAATTAAATGTACATACTATTATAGGAAATTTTAATGAATTTAGCATTTATTATTTTTAATATTTATATTTTTTATTGTATAAAATCTGTAACATGTAATTTTAGAGGGCTTATTGATCATCTATAAGTAATTTAGCTTTCTAAATGCCCTTATAAATAAAACACAATCATAATTATATTACTGAAAATAACCAAAAAATATTGTCAAGAAATAATATTTATTTTGATAATGATAATCGAAATATTACAATAATTAAAATTAAATAATCCATCATTAATTGATTATTTTTGCCGGTTATCGAACCTTCTGTTGTTGTCGAAATCTACTCACGTGTTTCATAAGCTAGTTTCCTAAACTGCAACTAGCAGGTGGGATGTTTCGCAAATCCTTTTTGTGAGGGATAGATTCTGAAATTCTAATGTTTTTTTAAGCATTATAATTTTGCTTTTTTCTCATAAATGTTTATTGAATGTTACAAAATAGCAAGCTTGAATTTGAATATTAATTCTATTCAAATACATCATAATCTATCGAGTTTTACCAAAAGTTCCTAATTATACATGACATAAAACAGTATCATAAAAATTAGTCTCCTACAACATAATATTGCGATTGTGCGGATAATGGTTAGCCACATCATTCATCATAATTCTACGTAATCCATACATATAAAAAATATATATGACTAGACATGGGTATATGTGTATTATGTAAATCTTGCAAGAGAACACATAGCAGCTGACGACGTGCGAAAAATAGACAGTTGAGCATATAAACACGTCTCTGCATAATTTGCATATGATTACTGCCAACTTTGGCGCGGAATAATTAGGCAGAATTATCGGGATATTTTCCAGCTGTTTGATGCAAAACTTGAGCAATTTGCTAATGAATAGCGCTGTTTTTATACTACAGCAGCTAGGACAACAGCCCGGAGAAGAATCAACATCTCAGGGAAATTTCTTGACAAAGCGGCGTATAATGTACAATATATAATAATATTATTTTAAAAAATCGGTAGGGTTACCCCAAGAATTTGCCGACAAGTAATCAATGACTGATTTCATCTGAATATCATAAATTTCCTGCCCTTAGCCGAGAAACAAACTGCGCCGCTCGAGGAGGTTACAACGGAACTTAACCGGGTTCGTCCGCAGCCGAGAGAGGGCTCTCTCAACCGGCGTACGAACCTGGTTAAATTCCGTTGCAAACTCCCCGGGCGGCGCGGTTCGTTTCTCGGCTGAGGGCAGGGTTAAGCCAAGCGTCAACAGATAGCGTATTTTTTAAATTGTATAATATTTGGTTAAAATATATGGTAGCATTGAAATATTATTAGTGTAGCTTGTATATAAGATAAACCAAAATTTTACAATGTGAATTCGGCCCAACAAGGCATTGGGATTTACCAAACTTCAAGTATCTAAGTAAACTATTTGGTTAATTAAATATGACTAGTGCGCCCCCTGGTGGACCGATTTCAACCACAATCTTATGAACTCTAGCCACGATCAAATGATGCCTACATGCCTAATTTCAGCTTAATCGGATTAACCCTTTGGGTACTGTCATGGAGGGATACACACACACACAGAGACAGACAGACAGACGAATACACAGGCATACTTCCATTTGGTAATAGTCTTAATCATCGGGGGCTCAAAATGAATATGTTCGTATTCATCACGAAAAAAAATGCGCGTTCACAATACTTTCCGTCTTCGTCGGTATCATATTTTACATTATAAAAATCGGCCAACTGAATAAAATTTACCGTCTGGATAAGGCATAAATGGTTTAAATTTTTTACCCATTTAAAAAGGGAATGTAAGAAATCAAATAATCACACTAAAACTTCTCGATTAATAAAAGACAATCTAAAATTGAAATAAATTAAATAGTGAGACATTTAATAAGAGATGATGCTTTGATATGCTTATAAAATCAATATCAAATCATCTTGATAGACAAGTTGCCCTACATTATTTAAACCTAGTTTATATGGTAATAATGTCATATTATTTGAATGTGAAAGCAACAAGTATGTTAATTATTTTTTATGATATTTGTAATAGCTGCCATAAATTAAATATTTCTGTTAACATTGCCAAGCATTGACTTACATTGCCACGAACAGAGGTTGCGAATTCAATCTAAGGATTATACGAGGAGTTGAAAACGAACGTGAGGGTTCAAGCATTCACGTATGGGATTACTGCTGGCGATTGTAAGCGTAATTATTCCAATGTGTTTCCAGATATGGGCTACATTCCACAATCCACAAGATAATCCACAAAATATAAATGCAAAACTAAAAGGATATTTGATTTAAATAGTATGCATTATTTTTTTGATATGTCAAAAAACTAAAATAATTTGATAATGAATAAAAAGATAATGAATTTTTCATAACCTTTTGTAACATACCAGTGTACATACCTTTTTTGGTCGTTATTCGAAGATGTCCTTAGTGCGGGAAGTGTTCGTTCATCTCTCTTTCTTTATTCTATCTTTCTCCTATGCCGCGAGCATCCAAACGCGTCTCTTGCTCATCACTGCGCGCCTGAAGGGGCAAGCATATTATCGGACGCGCCCGTCAGACGCGGCTTATGGACGCGACTGAAAGGTTATCTGTGTAATGAATTTCTATTGAGCCGTGCACATTATCGGACTTCAGTCGCGGACGTGACCTTGAGGCTTCGGACGTCCAATAGAGATCCGCAAGCCGCATTTCAAACGACTGTGCATACTGCTCAGTCGCGTCCGTAAGCCGTGGCTTACAGACGCGTCCGATAAAACGTTTGCCCCTTTAGCCATGGTATTTTATTATCGACTTCTTGCTTTGCGGTATCATCGAATTTTACAATTATAGTGCATTTTTCGGTGTCGCTTTTTGACATTTGATTGTCTCATTCCAATTAGCTTGATTGGCTTCTTTTAACTCCCTTAATTGCCAACAAACGCCCGCGCAGCCCGCACGCGCGTCTCGTCCGCCTCCGGGAGTTCATCCGGGATGTGTTTTATGTGCGATAAAAGGCATAAAGCTTAGATCCGCTTTCCGAATTAAGCTAATGTTACCACCTCCTACTTTCCGCGCGGTCAGGATTGGCCGCTAGGTTTCCAGCCGCGTACTGACTTGTTCTTAATGTTGCAATCGAAAAGTTTGATTTCGTGGTTTGTCGGTCTTTGATTTCGTGATATTTTTGTAATCGCATTGATATATCATGCATATAACATATATGTTCCATTTTGTGTTTCATTTAAGTGGTTGTTTTTATAGCTTCTTTTTTTCCTGACGCCATCATCAGCGCATTGCACAGGGTTTGCCTGCGGATAGTTAGATGTGTATTTGTCACTAGCTCTGCTTCATTCTCAAGAAGTAGAAACTTTCCTCAAGATGTAGAATTTTTTTCTAGACACTTGAGCGCCTATTATGCGCGGGTTTTTTTTAAAAGCAAACAAAAAACTTATTTTTTTCTTAGTACTCGTACGGACTCGGGCATGGTGACAGACCATTAGACTTCTATCCATGATCCCTGCTTTTTCGCACTTTGAAAAGATATAATTTTGGGATCGGCAATAAAATCGAAATTCGACTCTTATGCATAGTAATCAGCCTGTTATGAACGGCCTTATTTTCAAGTATTTTATAAGCTATTACTCAATATTTACCATTCATAATATAAACTTCATATGGTGACTCAAACTTAATATAGAGATATATTGGTTATCCTAATCCTAATGTGACCTATTCCATATTCCTCAGATAATCATCAATTATACTATGTATATGAGATAGTTCCATTGTTCCTTGTGCTACTCTTAGCTAGTGAACTTAACGATCGTAAGTGTCCATGTTGCGCAATGATACGTCATCACTGTTAACCAACGATAGCAGATCTTTAAATTTTATTTTCAGGTTAGTCATATTTTAAAAGTTACTCTAGTGGGGGTTAGAAAAGGGGACCCGATTAATTTTCCTTTGCTAAATATAATAGTAGCATATGTATAGGGAGGTAATTGCTGTTTAGAAAGTGCTGTGTACTGTCTGACGTTAAAACTGATTTTGTAAAACTCATTCATTATGTCATTATGCCAATTATATGCCTATAGTAAACAATGCCAAACCCATTATCGACTAATCTTGCCACCCAATCGCCAGTAGAAGAACGACATCAAATTAAATATTTATGGACAATTCGTGGCATACAGTTAAAATAAATCAATATTTCGTAGAATAGAAAATTTTAATAACGTTTCAATAAAGTTTCTATGGTTCTTAGTTGGCCTTTAAAACACGTTAGGGAGTTAGGTATCTAAAATCCTTTTTTCAAGGGATTATTCTATGTATTAAACCGAACAAGAGAACCAATTAATTAGGTTCCCTGGATTTTTTTGCATGTCTGTTTGCTGAAATTAGATTTTCTTTAATAGAAAATTATTCTACATAAAAAGCTGAGCTAGAAATGACGTAAAACTTTTTTTTTATTTGTTACCTAAGAAAAAACATATTTATTATTTTATTTTTTTTTAATTTTCTTTTATTCAGGAAAATAACAGTGTATAAAAGTAAGTAGCCAAACAAGATAGATATACAAATTACACTATAGACAATATTCCACTAAATGATAACATCAAGATTATCTAAATGATAAGACAAAGAAAAAAAACGAGAAAAGAAAGAGGATAGGAAGGAAGGGACCAGGAAGGGAATGAGGAACATAGTAAAAAATAAATACCTACATTAATTGATGGGTGTCCACGTTTTAACAAATTTACCTGTACGATAATTGAAGTTGAGACAGGTACGTTGGTATGAATAAGTACAAGTGCAAACAGTGGATAATAAGTAATATATTTTAAATAATTATTAAAAATTTATTTCAAGATAAGGTTTAAATATTGTTTCTTAGTAACAAAAGCCCTAATTAATAAAACATATTACAGTTGAGGTCTAAGCTAAATGTAAGCAGGGTATGAGGTGCGGGGACCAGCCTTCGGTCTCCCCACCGCAGACATTAGTACTATTACATGACTCGCCCTGTGATATTTTAAAAAAATCTAGAATCCATAAAATTTTCTTTCAAAAATCCGATGGACAGGTTCCGATTGGGAAATTTGGTGCAGAGAAAATTTATCCTTAAATTGTTTTTTTTTTCTCTAAATTAACAACTTTGACAGAAAACTGTAGGAAATTGCCTGTTAGTAACTGGTATTACATACCTACAAGGCCCATTTCTACCATAATTTATTATCTTTGCAACTTTTCCCCGAATATCCAAAAATATATGAATTTCTAGGGTTGGCAATAGAATATGAAAACAAATCGACGTTGCACGAGGAAGCGCTGATTAAAATATGAAATAAATGTATCAAGAGTGGCTTAAGAGAGCTCTCTCTTAAGCGGTCTCTTAAGAACCTCTTGATATTAGAAACCGCAACAACATGCAGAGTTTTCGCCCAGCAACGAAGAACGCCGATATAGGAAATATACATCCGTCGGAAGTAGACTAGCTCATCGCAGTGCAGGAAAGTGGAAAATCTCCCTTGTTCGAGTGTACTGTGATGGAGTACACAGAGTTAGAGTTGCCAACTACACCGGCGATCCCGTCACTTCAGGAAGTTTTAAGGGTAGTGATCGTTTTATCTCCCGTGAGGTGAGCGTAGCTGACTTAAAGACAATACAAATTTACTGTCTAGCTAAGCCAACACGCCTGACAGAAGGCCAACACCTTACGGTGAGGCACCGGTAAAGGTACCCTGCGGGCAGCCTCGCCCCCTGTCTACCGGTTTGGAAGGATATCTCCGCCTGTAATTAACCATCAGGATAACTCCTTCCTTCCGACTGGTTACTGGACCGAAGTCGCTTACGTGGCCTATACCTGTTGTATTTTAGCGGTAATTCAATAAGAATTTATCGCGGACCTGGGCGTACTTTGCCTGTCATACCACTAGGGATCGGATGGCCGATAGGTCGTTTCAAGAATGACGCGGTCAACATCCACCCCCGCTGCTTAGAATACAGTATATTACCATAATCTCCAGAGTCCTTCAGCAAATAGTCAGAGTGCACAACCGTTTGGCGTCGCCGAACGGTGCGCAAACCATCCAGTAAAGCCGGGAGGCAATCTCCCAGAAGAAACCGATCCACCAGCCGTGAGGCCTGAGACGCGAGAGTCTCAATAGAAGTTGAATCGTGAGTTTGACCGATGCTTCGATGAACCTAAAGAATTTACTTATTTTTCCTTATTTTATTGCTGAATTAAGTACACATAGTCTGTACAATAACATGAAAAAAATCTACTTGGTTTGAAAAAAATCAACTTTTCGTAAACCCATCAAAAACGGTAGCAATGAAATTTTCAACTACTAAAAAGAGTGACAAAAATATTACGATTAAAATGGAATCAGAAAATATAAATATTGTCAGAAATACTAAATTCTTAGGGATCACTTTAGATGAAAATTTAAACTGGAATCAATATATCGATAATTTGTGTGCAACTTTGTCATCGGCAGTCTATGCTATAAGAAAGGTGAAATTTCTGGCTGGCGAACGTGCAGCGATCAGTGTGTATCACTCCTGCTTCCATTCAAAGATGTCTTATGCGATACTACTATGGGGTAATGCAACCGATACCCATCGCGTTTTTGTGCTACAAAAGCAAGCCGTTAGGACAATTTTTGGTGTAAGCAGAGAAACACATTGCGCCCCTTTTTTTATTAAAGCTGGTATCCTTACCATGTCGTCTATGTACATATATCAGTGCCTTTTATAAGCCAAAGAGAATGTTTTAATTTTAAATTGCGAGCGAATCACTCCACTCGGCATAGCCATAATACGCGACATAAGAACAATGTGTTATTGCCTAAAGTACGCTTGACTAAATATCAAAAAACATTTTTATATATACGTTTTAAATTGTTCAATGCTTTGCCATCATCAACGAAAAGACTTGAGATGGCAGCATATAAAATCTGCTTGAAAAATCAGTTAGTCAAACATGCCCTTTACAAACTGGACGACTTTTATGATATTGCGTCCACAATTGCTTGATTATAAATAACCATATTATGACTATACTTTCGAACTAAGTTTTAGATTTTATTGACATTGTTTTTAATTACGCATGTTTCAGAATTTTTATTTTTATAGTATTGATTGTTATTTGTTAGATTATTGATTATTTTGTAAATTTGACTATTTTTAGGTAATCACCTCTGATTACAATTATTTTTTTCCATTTCAATTAATCAAAGCGGTTTTATCATCCGGTAAATTATGAATGTAAAATTTGACATGTTCCTCAGTATTGTGAAATGCTTTTATGGAATGAATAAATGATGATGATGATGATGATGATGATGATCGAACACGTATAGTTCTTCTAAATTCTTCATAAGATGACATTTTCATAAGTACTTTTTATCTATTCCTATAAGTTTAACAAGAAATTAGGTTTTATTTTTAATCTATATTTGAAACCATTACAGATAGCGGTTTTCCGTATTCTGATTCAATCACATTTTTTTCCAATAACTTCGACATTTGCAAATATTCGCAGTCGTTTTTTATAAATATTTCTTTTGAATATCTTGGCTACGCATCCACATTAACGCCGAATGTGTCGAACCCCCCATCCTAATATTCCATATGTAATCTTGCTGTGGGCTAGCGCGATATAATCAAAGATAAATACAAGAGAATCAAAAATTCGCCTTATGTATTCCAATAAATAAATAAATGTATAGCAATATGTTATGCAACTATCTAACGGAAAATGTGTCATTGTATTAAAGCTATCTATGATAATATGTTATATTGCATTATGTCTATCGCGTTTGCAGAGAAAACTCATTCAAGGCAAATTGATAAGAAGTCCCATATGTTCTACAAAACTTTTACTTCTTTGTTATCCCGGCATCCCATCGAAAAGTTTTAACGTGTAACTCTTGTCCAAGACAGATAGAAACCAGAATAAAGAGATGCAAAGAGGTAGATATAGAGTAGGCAGATTTTGTTCCTATTGCGAAAGAAAGACAGATATTGGCAGTATCGCTACTCGTTTTCGTAAAAAGTCAGTAATGCTCACTTTAAACCAATATTTTACCTATAAGTCTTTGAGTTATCTACACTAAAAAACAGTAATACAACTATACTAATTTTATTACAAAACTTCCCGAAAAAAAAAAGAGTGTAATGTGTATAGGGTTCATATAGGTATGTTTTCCGTTTCTTTATTCCACCATAAGTTCTAAACGCTTGAACCGAATTAGAAGTATATTGTACTGCTAGAATAGTTATGTCATCCAAAGTGTCATAGGTTACTTTAACTGTCCAAATATCAAGTAAGTAGTTGTATAAATGACCAAATGTCAATAAAGTAATATAAATATACTGTGTATAGTGTCAAATGAAAGGTCTGATGAAGTAGGTACATTCTGGAAATATATATTTATCTTTATAGATAAATACATAGACCACAAATATTTCATAACAAACAGTAATAAAAATAATTATATATACATTAGTTAACTTTCTGTAACAATACTCGTGTGTTTTATTCTTTTTAATATACTTACATACTTGTTGAGGTTTTGTCTTGACAGAAATATAATGGCCAAAAATTTTCTGGATAGGAAAAATCACAAATTCAACATCTTTATTTTTATTTATTTGTTATTTTAATAGCTAATCCGTCCGCTAACTAGCTTTAGTGGCATTCACAACATATACGATTTTGACAAGATTTTCGCTGACTACGTTTACATTATTTTCCGCATACGATCAGGCATCCTTTTGAAGGAGTATGTAACTGAGAAAAGAATCTATATTAATGTTGTAAAACTGCGAAATTGTTTTAATTTCAATATTTTGACTTTGTCATTCAAATTGTTTTTTTTTATTGTTTCACTTATTACGCCAGATTATATTATTTTGTGTAAAATGTTAGATAATGTATTTCGCAAAGCTGGTTGTTTTAGACATGCTTAATTTTAAATAGCTGTTTATCAGCCAATTTAATACGGATATACGATAATACGTTAAGTTATTATGCCTTTGATTTTACCTCGCAGAGGGAAATTAGCCAAGGACTTCCCCGGAAATTAGCCAAGGGCTGATTTTATCTGAATATTAATTTCATAATGAAAATCGATGGATCCCGTTCCATATGTTAGCCCTAAGCCGAGAAACAAACTAACCGAGGCGTTGATATTGGATTAAAATATTTGGCGGAATTTAAATATTATTAGTGTAGCTTGTATACGAGATTTTCGAACCGAAATTTCGCAATGTCATCTCGGCCCAACAAGGCACCTGTGTAACAAAAAAGTCACTGAGTCCAATATTTCGAGGTTGAAATGTGACTAGTGTGCGTAGTAGACCGATTTCAACCACAACCTTTTCAACTCTTGCCATGACCACTATTATGCCTGCATACCAAATTTTATCTTAATCCGAATAAGCGTTTGGGCGCTATCGTGGAGGAATACACACACAGAGACAGACAGACAGACAGACAGGCATACTTCGATCTGTAAATTGTCTTAATCGTCTCAGGGGGGCTTAAAATGGATATCTCCGTCTTCATCTCGCAAAAAACTTTTAACAGGTTAGCAGTACTTTCCCTCCTTTTCGGTTGGAGGGCCAGGAAAGTAAAAAATTCAGGTCACAAAAATCAGGTCACACAAAATCGCAAAAACTATGTTGTTGTTGTTGTTGTGAATGTTGTTATAGCGGTTTTGGTCAGTTTTCCTCCTATTTGTTATTTATTTATTTATTCGCTTATTACTAATCAACATTACAGTAAAACCAAGGCATTGAAAATTAAAATTATTACGCTAATACGATATCAACGTAATTATACATACATATATAATGTCACTTATAATACTAGCTATCATATAAGAATAAATAATTAATTGCCCGCAAATTAAATGAATGATGGTTGGCGGTAAAAATATCAAAATCGGGTGCCATAGATTGAATTTCATTTAAGCGCCGCAAAGCACGCGCCAACAAGTTCAACCACGTAAGGTAAGTGCGCGTGAACGGCTCCTCGAACAGATGGTGCGATCGACCACGAAGATAATTATTAGGTACGAAAAGATCAACCTTCGCTAGTAAGCTAGGGTTATCAGTTTTACCACGAATTAGATTGAAAACATAGGACATGGTCAGCATTTCTCTTCTGAGACAGAGAGAATTATATTCAACCATGCCTAAAATAAATGCAGTCGGATAAAAAAATGGATAATATACGCACTGCTTGAAGTACCTACAACGATCTCTATAGACACGTTAAAATATATTTTTTTTTATTTCCACTTAGAAACTATCCGAAAATACCAATATATCTTCAAGACAATCACAGAGCGAGAGAGAATATGCTGTCGCCGCAATACGTCACTTTAGCCGTCGAGAAGCGATACATATTGTTGAGGTTGATAATATCATTGATTTTGTATTGTAATTAAAATCAATGATAATATGAAGCAACGAATCGCAGAGACTCTCACCGCGATAGTCAGTAGTTCGGCTATTCTCTAATATGAAAAAAATGTAAGTTACACAATACCGACTGGATCAATTGTTAATGTTCATGCGCGAAAAGAGCAACCGTGAGAGCAATTGCGTGAGGCTGATGGTCACTTTTTGAGATTTCTTTGCTTTATCGATATACACCTTCACAGTAGCGACAGCTGATTGTTTTATTTTTATTTCCTTAAACTGCATAACCCGGTTGAAATCCAAAACATGTAGTTAATAGCATGTTATATATATAATATATATATAATAGCATGCAACACTACGGTTGAAGATTTTGGGAAAAGAATAAAAGCCGTCGAATTCAAGGTCGACAAGGTCGACAACATGGAGAAGGAAGTAATGTCACTGCGCCAAGCAGTATCATTGCTCCAAAATGAATCCAATGAACGTGACCAATGGGCGAGGCAACAAAATGTCGAGATCAAAGGAATACCACAGAAGAACGGGGAAAATATCTTGGACCTCATCAAGAAAATCGCGATTGTTACCGAATTTCCTTTGAAGAGCGAAGATGTGGAATTCGCATCACGCGTTGCAACAAGGTTACCGACTACCAATGGTCTACCTAAACCGATTGTCTTGCGATTGGTTACCCGACGCGTAAAAGATGGCTTCCTGGATGCAGCGAAACGACGCAAGTCACTTAGCACGTCAGACATTGGTCTTCCGGGAGAATCGCAAAGAATTTTCGTGAACGACCACCTCACTGCCAAAAACAAAAGACTTCTCTACGAAGCGAAAGTCAGTGCGAAGCAGAAAAACTACTCATACACTTGGGTAAAAAACTCAAAAATTTTCGTCCGAAAAAACGACGCCTCACCGGCCCTGTTTATTGGAAAGGAATCGGACCTCAAAAAAATTATATAAATAATTACACATGGACCTATATTTCATCCGTTCAACGCTCTATCGTTATTGTTTATCACGTTTATACTACTTATCTCCGCGTATTTATCTTGGTTCTTTCTACTACTATACATTACATTTTATTAACTTTTCGCTTCCCAAACCTATCTCTACCAGTACTCCTCCACACCATCCCTCATAGTGTCACTCTAAAACACCCTACCCATCTTTCTTATTCTTTACTACCGATATTCTATTACCACCCTGCCCTAATTACTATCACCCTCTTTCACTCATTTTTATTTCGATATATTTGTACACGGGAAAACAAACCTATCGTTTGTCTCACCATGTCAGAAGCAGTCGTTTTTAATCAGTACGATCTGTGTGTCCATATCGTTTCATCACATTCAAGGTATGCAACATTGGGTTACTTGTGTGTCTGTCTTGCCCGTAATAAACAATCCAAAAAATATTACAAATCTAATCTATACCGTCATTATATATCTTCAGTCATGTTTCTTATACCATTTGTCCTAATTTATTTAACATATTATCATCCACACATTTTCCTACTATATGATCTCGTTGCTAATCAATTGACCACTTCAGTGATTCTTCATGGTGCACCTATTTACTTGTACATTATCATATTGCAACAACTCAATAACAACTGTGATCAGGCATAACACTTCTCTATTAGGTTACTACCAAAATACAAGGGGACTGCGCTCTAAAGTCACAACGTTTCGTGATAACATACTAATTAACGACTATGACTTCTTATTAATTACTGAAACGTGGCTGACGAAAAATATCTACAACAACGAGTTTTTCGACTCTCGTTATGCATGTTTTCGAAGAGATCGAGACTACGATTCGACAGGTCAAACCCTCGGTGGAGGTGTTCTCATCGCAATCAAAACCCATCTCAATGCTTATGTTCAAACTGACTGGCAATCGAGTGCGGAGGATCTGTGGATAACCATACCTGCCAGCCTAGGCTCGAGAGGTAAATCTCTTCATGTCTGTTGTGTCTATCTCCCCAAAGACTCTAACTACGCTGTCCACCTTGAGGACTTCCTTCGGCAGTTATCTTTTATCACGACCGACAACCCCAATGACAATTTCCTCCTGGTAGGCGACTTTAACCAAGGTGATATATCATGGTCCGTATCGGATGATAACTGGCTAACCCCAACCTTTAAAAGCCCATCACATATGGGTACTCTCCTCATTGAAGAGATTGCATACTCCGGACTAAACCAATATAATCAGATCTGTAACACATTCGGACGCTATTTGGATCTTGCCTTCTCAAACTGCTCTCTCTCTATTGGCGAGGCATCGGAGTCGCTAGTTCCAGAAGACTGCCATCACAGATCGATCGAAATTGATATATCCCTCAGACATCCCACTCCTCCTGAACTATGTAAAAGAAAGGTTTACAAATTTCATGAAGGAAACTACAAGTTAATTCAGGATGAATTATTGGCAATTAATTGGTATTCTATCTTGTTCTCAGGTGACATTGATTGCGCTGTTGACATTTTTTATAACATTCTTTTTGAACTAATCGATCGTCACATACCCACTAAGCTCGTACATGCGAGCAAATATCCGCAATGGTACTCCTCGGCGCTTATCAAGGTTGCACGGGAAAAAGAGAAGTATTTCCACAAATTCAAACGCTTCAAGAATCCTCTCGATCAATCGTCCTACAAATTGTTACGTATCAGATTTAAAAAAATGCACAAATCCTGTTTTAATGACTACATATATCGCGTTGAAAATAGCATATCAAGTAATCCTAAAGTATTCTGGTCCTTCATTAAAGCGTTGAAAAACTCGTCTACTTTTCCGGAGAGAACCACCTATCACGGCGTGGTCTCAGACTCAAAGCAAGACATCGTAAACTCATTTTCCACCTATTTCAAATCTGTATTTGAAACACCGGTTGACTCAGATTTACCTGATGAAATCGGACCCGCTGATATCTCTTCTATTACTATCAACGCTGAGATTATTCACCAGATCATCAAACAACTGGACTTAAGGAAAGGTGCAGGTCCCGACAGAATCTCACCCATTTTTGTCAATCGTTGTGGCAAAAGCTTAGCATACCCTCTGAGCATCTTATTTAAAAGATCATTAGACGAAGGCATATTTCCGCATGAATGGAAGACGGCCCACATCACTCCGGTTTACAAATCCGGTCCTAAGCATGACATTGAAAACTATCGGCCTATCTCCAAACTGTGCATCTTCAGTAAAATTCTAGAGAAATTGGTATATGCTCAGTTACATGCAGCAGTGAAAACATATATCAGCGACTCCCAACACGGCTTCCAATCAGGACGATCAACCACATCCAACCTGATTCTGTTCACTGAGACCTTGCTGACAAATATGGATAAACGTTACCAGACAGACGCCATCTACACAGACTTTAGTAAGGCCTTCGATAAAGTAAACCATCCTACTCTAATATCGAAATTATTAAAGATAGGTATACATGGCGACTTACTGAGGTGGTTGAAATCATATATCAGTAAAAGAAGTCAAATTGTAGTAGCAGCAGGCTTCAAGTCAAATAGAGAATTAGTAACCTCTGGTGTGCCGCAAGGTAGTATTCTTGGGCCTTTATTATACACATTATATATAAATGATATCGACGAATGTTTTAAGCATTCTAAAATCCTTCTATTCGCGGACGATATGAAAGCCTTTATGCGTATTAGCTCGATACACGATTGTTTAAACTTCCAAGAAGACCTCAATCGATTTTCTACCTATTGCAAACTGAACCACCTACAGCTCAACGTACACAAATGCCACTTGGTTCGATTTACCAGGAAAAGAGATATGATTAAACACCAATACCAACTCTTTAATATTGACATCCATTCTAAATCCGTAACCAAAGACCTAGGTATTCTATTGGACGACAAACTGCAGTTTATTGATCATATCGACACAATAACGAATAAAGCATTTGGAATGTTGGGTTTCATTCTAAGGACTTCTAAATCACTCTTTAATATACACACTATTAAAACGCTTTACTATGCCTACGTCCGCCCGCATCTTGAATACTGCTCGCAAGTGTGGAACCCCTCATATGCCATCCATAATAACAGAATCGAGCGCATCCAGACTAAATTCTTGAAATACTTAAACTATAGATTTTACTTGACACTTGACAATTCTTACGGCATCAACGTTCACCACTCGTACAACTTTACTTCTTTGGCTAATCGAAGGATGTACCATGATCTAGTCTTCCTACATAAAATCTTGAACAACAAATTAAACTGCATGGACTTGGTCCAACTAATACATTTCCGGACCCCATCAAGAACGACAAGACAGTCCTCATTGTTTCACATTAGCCGTTGCAATAACAACTACCGTAAGAACTCTTTCTTAAACCGTGTGTGTAGGGTTTACGATGATCGATACGCATCAATAGATATCTTCGCTGAATCGAACATTGGATTCAGAAATTTGTTAAAGAGGGCGATATTTAACACTTAATATTTAAAATTTAATAATTATTATTATTTAAAATTTATTACTTATTATCTACTTTTTGCACTTGTACTTATTCATACCAACTTAACTGTCTCAACTTCAAATATCGTACGAGTAAATTTGTTAAATACGTGGACACCCATCAACATAATGTATTTTTTTTTCCTATGTTCCTCCTTCCCTTCCTGGTCCCTCCCTTCCTATCCTCTTTCTTTTCTCGTTTTTTTTCTGTCTCTTATCATTTAGATAATCTTGATGTTAACATTTAGTGGAAAATTGTCTCTGGTGTAATTTTTATATCTATCTTGTTTGGCTACTTACTTTTATACACTGTTATTTTCCTGAATAAAAGAAAATAAAATAGAAAATTATGCCTATATGACGTTTCTTAAGGCCAAGTGACAGGGAAAATGCACTTCCTTTGAATGTGATATTTGCATTACAAACTATTCTGCCATAAATTATAATATCTGGATACGTGTCACGTCCCCAAGATACGCAGTAAATAAATATTTATAACCAAATATGTACTATAAAGTTAGAAATCCGTGGACGAAATTCGGTAACAAATTATTCCTGTGAATATCATAAAAATTGCTATATAGATAGGTATCTTTTAATATTTTTTTGGTTAATTTTAAAATCAAAGAATTAAAGAACATTCCAAACAAAACGAAAACTTTCTAAGTTTACTACTTTTTCTTACATAAATTCGGAAAATCATAACTTTTCTGAATATTTTCGAGCAGTCCTTATATTTAGCTTTAAAAAATTGCTGAATTTTACTGAAAAACAGGAGTTATAAATGATTACCAACTGCTATAGAGGATTTATCAACTTATTGATTTATAAATTGATACTGGAATATGTTACTATAAAAATTGGAATCTGAGAGACATTTTGGCTTGATTTTATTGATATATCTCGACGTACTTTTCATAATATGTAGAAAATTATTCAATAAAACTATAGTGACATGACAATTTATACTTTCATCTATTTTTTTGTATAAAATTTGTAGTTAAAGCATTGGTAAATATATGTTTTGTTATATTTAGTTGTTTAGGGTGTGCGTAACGGTGCAGTATGAAGTGCTTGAAAGATTGAAACATTGAAAATGAAATCATAAAATAAATATTATTAACACCAAAATCGTGCCTTAGAAGACATCACTAATGGTTGAGAAATTTGACAGGATGAAGCAATATGATAATATGTATCTTTAATGATCATAGAAAAGATTTATCAAAAATAACACAAAAGATTACACGTGAAATAGAGACCAGCGATCCAACTCAAGATAAAATTTATTTTTACTTTCAAAGTCCGCGATTCGCGAAATCGATTTATAACGACTTCCAGCAGATGGCGCTGTCGTCATCTGCGCGATTTATGGCGTCGACTTCTTTAGCAGGCCATTGGCGCGTTATTAGAGAAAAGTCGGAGTCGATTTCAACCAAGTTTAACCCAGATAACTTGTGCTTCGCTACAGTGATATCTTATCGTCGAAAGTCAGAATTTCTGTGCTTAAATAGAGAAGAGTAGTGTCTGTCACCAAATAATTATTATTATCACCAATAATTATTATTATACATACATCCTGAAATACAAGATTGATATATTGAATATTAAAGGAAGGTATGAAATGTAAAATTATCGAGGTTGTTTGGCATTACTAATAGCATAAAAACGAATTTACCACCAGAAGTTTGTAGCACCCCACAATCTCCAAACTTCACAGGTAAATCATTTTCATCCTAATAAAGGAGGATATTCCAATAATGGCGATACTGGCGAAGTTTCACTTTATTGAAGTGGCAGGTAGAAGAGGCGAAATATATATAATTCAATTAGAAGTTTTATAATATCTAATTTAATACCTATGCCACTTATGTTGTTTAGTTATTAAACTTCAATTATTGACCTCTTTCCGTTTTTTTTTTATTTTCGATTTTCTCACGCTAGTTTTTTGAAAAAAGGTATTGTGAAATAACTTTTTTTATTTTTTTTTCCTATAAATGAAAACAAGCTATTTTTGGATATTTATTTAGCATTTTTCTTTTTACAAAGCAGGCATATATTATGAATGAAAGGCTACAGGATAGAACGATCAAAGTCAAGTTTTTCTTTTTTTTCGTAATTTTATTTTTAAAGTTTACTAACTTAAAAATTACATTTTAGCTAGGGTTCGGATGAGGAAAAAATATATTTTGTCTATAAACCAAATATATTTGACGTTCTAAAAAAACAATTACTTAAATTCCAACTTAGAAGAAAACTATAATATAAAAATAATCAATTAATAACAATACTTGAGTTTATTTACAAAATACCTTAAACTATATTTAAACTCAAACCTTCCCTTCAGAAAAAACGAAAACTTGGATCAGTCATTGGCTTTGATCCACATATTTCCCATCACAGTTCCTCCTCAGCTTCAACCAGAGGGTCATCGAGGTATTCCGCTTATGGACTTGATGGGAAAGAACGATCAATATCCACAGTCTCCGCGTTCACTACAATCGTTTTATTTCCTTCACACGTTTTCTTCTATCTTCATTTAAGGACAGATTATGATGATTCTTTCAAAAACTGATTCATGCTTCGTATCTTTTGGGAACAAGCCACAAGACGGCATTAGTATCTATTTTTTTAAACATTGGTTGGCCGTTCTTCCCCGTAACCCTTCATATACTATGTAAAAAATATATTGTTATTCTTTCTATTTCACGTGTTCAATTCATGGGAACGCCATGAACTGGATTGCACGATAACATTCCCAAGGAAGAGTCCTCGGATGAAAGATACGCACCGGGAACCTACATATCGTCGCTTAACCCCTCCTATCGCGGGGTAAAAATTTAGTCGTCACTTCTGCCCGGGACAGTTTTGCGCGTGAAGTCGATGGCCTTGAGAAAAACGACCATAACTTTTAAACTGCTATACGGATCGTAAAAAGAATAACTGTAAAATGATCGCATTGAAATTTGAAATTTATAATATTATAACCTTATCTCGTCAAACAATTAAGATAATAATGAATAAATATTTAAAAAGTTGGCATTTTACGCAGCGCGGAGCGCCCTAACCAATATTGGTTAGATACAATTTTAGCATTTGTAAGCGTCTAACCAAAAATGGTTAACTCAAATAGGAAGGGTTAAGATTTAACATAGCGTATCTCATAAAATTCGATTTTCTGATTTTTATATCATTGCATAGCTACTCGTGAGGGCATCGACTGAGCTAATGAAGACGCAGTATTTCTTACCAATGAAAGCAGCTGTTTATTTGTATTTTACTAACAATGCGTAAATCACATTCTCACATCTAGTACCATTTTTGTAGCCACAATTAGTAACATTTTTGTACTTGGAAAACACTACGTAACTCAATAAAATTTTAAATGGAAATTTGTAAATTTAATTTAATTTAAAAAAAAATAAATAATAAAAGATAACTAACTAGATAAATAATATTATAATTCTATTTTAAATAATTTCAAAGGTTTTCCTAATTTAATGTCAATATATCTGCATAAAAAAACAACCTTGTTTTGCTACAAAGGAAAAAAAACAGTTTTTTCTCTGTCCTGAAAAGTACCAAAAATGTTACGCTATGTTAAATCTTGAGCGACGATATTGTATATTGACAATAATAGTTACAAACAAGTGGTGGCCATCTGGTTATCTTTGGCCGTTCATTTTACGTTTAACATTTATACGCTATCAGTCTTATTTAGAATGGTTGCTTAAAATTTGGGATCGAGCTTAGCGACCGCCCAACGAAAATCGTTATTTAGAATCGTTGCTTAGCACTAAACAATCGCTTAGCGGCCGTCGTTCATAAACGTCACTTTACGCACGCGACAGGCCAGGTTTAACGAGTACTTATCTTTGTCCTAGTCTTGTTTTTGCCGCGTAATGGCCGAATTTGAATTTTTTTTTGGAGTTTTCGAGGAATTTGACGTTGTTTGGTCCTCGCAGAACTGCGAAACCGTATAAAAAACGGTTCGATCCGTTTACAGAACTTACTGAAGAAGAGTTTCGCTCCAAGTATCGATTCACCAAAGCTAATTTGATGAAAATCGTGGATATGGTGAGAGGACAGCTACAGGGAGGCGGAAAAGGAGGTCAAATTAAGCCCGAGCTTCAAGTAGCAGCTGCTATACGGTCATGGGCACGAAATGAGGTAAATAAAAAACTTTGATAAGCTTTCTTTCTTGTTTCATATCCCGTTGCATTTTCATATCCCACTTTTTCTAACTACCATATGGTTTTGTATTTGTTACCAGATCCAAGATGATTGTGCCGATGTCCACGGTTTCAGCCAGCCCACAATTTCTGTGATCAGAAAGCGCGTTGCAGAAGCGATTGCATCACATTCTCGCCGGCATATCAAGATGCCCACTACCCAAAGAGAGCAAGATGCAATGATTGCAGAATATGCAGCTATTCGTGGCTTTCCACAGGTTTTAGGCGCAATTGATTGCACACATATTAGGATAAGAGAAGTTGGCGGGGAAATTGGCCAATACTACATTAATAGAAAAATTTGTATTCGCTTAACATTCAAGTAAGCGTGCACATAGTCCATATTTTGTTTTTTTTTTGTATTATCTGCTTAGGTACATACGTATAATGCCTATATTACATTTATTGACAGGTGGTTGGTGGCGCTAATTTGAAGATCTGTGACATAGTGGCATCATACAGAGGGAGTACTCACGATGCTCGAATATTCCGGGAAAGCCGCATAAAGGATCGATTCGAAGAAGGAGAATTTCGGGGCCGTCTTTTAGGAGATTCCGGTTATGGGTGCACCAACTATTTATTTACGCCGATACTGCGGCCGGCATATCGACATGAGGAGGCCTATAACACGGCGCACATAGCTACTAGAAATACGGTCGAAAGATTGTTCGGAGTATGGAAGCAGAGATTTTGGTGTCTGCTGCGAAGGATGACAGGTTCCCTCGAGACGATCAAAACTACCATTGTGGCCCTGGCAGTGCTACATAACATGGCAATTGATTTTAAAGAAGAAAATCTTGGTGCGATTATTTAATATAAGTATAGGGCCATTTGCCCTTATAATTCCATCTTATAAGCACTAATTTCAGTATTACAATTTCATTACAGGTGGAAATCCAGAGGAACCCGCTGATGATAATGGGGAAGGATCTGAATTAATCGGTGTGGAACCAGTTGGAATCTTAGGAGACGTAAACAGACAGATTTTTATTCGAAACTTTTTTTAATTGCTGTACATATTAAAGTCATTTGAGATACATATTAAACTTACTTACGTTACATATTACACTTAATTATGTTACATATTAAACTTATTTGTGTTATATATTGAACTTATTTAAGATACATATTAAACTTATTTACGTTAAATATTAAACTTATTAATGATACATGCTAAACTTACTTACGATACATATTAGTTACAACTTCTTAATATTAATGATACATATTAAAACAAAACCATGATCCTTTGCTCACATACGAAAGGCAGCCGGTCTCGAAAGTTGAATACGTAAATGAAATGATTTCAAACCTTTTCTGCATCGTCCCAATTTGCAGATCTCTTCCTTTTTTGGTCGGGCATATTTTTGTCGGACATTTCTTTAAATACACGTGAAAACAGCGGAATATCTCGACACGACGAAACAAAACGACGCCACAAAAATGCAAAGCTACCACAAAGCTACTTTGACAGATAGCGTTGTGCGTTGTACAGCCGTAAAATAGCTGGTTACCAGTGGCTATATCGCGGTTTCGAGCGCTAACGCATTGCTTAGTTAAGTCACCGTTAGGATGCGTTTCTAAATAACAAATTTTTGGACGGCGTCTTAACGAGATAAACGTCACTTGTCTAAGACACCACTAAACGACAGCTTAAGCAACCATTCTAAATAAGACCGTTAATATTTAAGCAGCATTTAGGCATTGTATTTCCTGCATAAGTTTACTATTATACTACATAATATGATATAAGATAATAAACATAATGTTATATAATCTAATATAATTAAAATGAATAATAATATAATATATTTAGATAGTTACATATATGTATATTATGTGTGTATGTATGTATGTAAATGTATATGTGCATGTTTATATGTATGTATATACCTACGTCAGTTATGCTTCTCCACTTAAGCCAGACAATAAGTTGTATTCCCAGATACAGGCTATATTCGCTTAGTTGTTCATGTGAATGGTCATGTGAATATGGGCCGTTGTTTATTTTGCACCATTACTTATTATTACCATTATTATGTATTTCCACATTATGTTAGAAATAAATAAATAAATAAATTTATGATGAATACGTTTTGTTTGTTAGTTCATTTATTTGCTAAAATGTCATCATTAAAATTGTTAAATGACATCAATAAGCGAATATTAAATTTACCCTATGCGTCCAGTTAAATGCGATATATTGCAATGTTAACAATTTTTTTTTCGTAAATTATATAAATATTTAGAAAAATGCCATAAATGCCGTATATCTTGATACTGAACGATTTAGTCTTCAGAATCACTTTAGATATACAGAGGCAAAATAACGCTTCAAATCAAGTATTGTTTTGTTAACCACATTAAGGACGCATATACGAATTGCTCTCCCGCCAATTCAGAATTAGGAAGAAGCGGTTGGCCTCTGCTTATAAGGGCTCGGCAAGCCGCTGCATACACAGGACGAAAAAGAAGAAACTATTTGAACTGGTACCTACTCACTTAATTCGGCCGACAGCGATTTCATTCCAGCAGCATGCACAGCTGCAAAGTTTTCTTATATTTAAATTAGGAGGTGTGGTAAAAATGTGTAACCCACGAATTAAAGAGGGATTAATTAATTAGTGTTTATTGTATTTTTGATCACAAAATAATCAGTGGTTATTTTAACATTTATTCATAATATTACTGGCTTTCAGCAGGGGAAATATCGAAATATTTTGTTTTTTTTTTTGTATTGTTTTATGCATTATTAGGAATAAATCAAACGCTTAGCTCCTGAGACTTAAAGAGGACCTAACTTTTTAGATGGTTCTCCCACAAAATATTCAGTGATTGTTTGGAAATTTATCGCTAAACTCACCGCTTTTCGACAATTTTTAGGAGAGGTGTGTCTATAAAGGTTGATTTTAAGAGAAAAGATGTAAGAAATGATTAAACATTTATCTTACAGTAATTAAAGCGAAGATGTGGACTTAGTTTTAGTACTAAATTAATAATTATATCTTCATTAATCTGCTCAATAAATGCACCTAAATGGGGCCAATATCAGTGATTTGTTTTCACTCATTACGTAACAATTAAATTACGTAATATAAAAACGTAACGTAACATAAAAATTACGTTACCAAACAACAATGGGCAATACAATAAAAAATGCAAGGGATTTATTAATAAGGTAACATTTTAATTGTATACCTATCTGTTTGTAAGCGTCTAACCAAAAATGGTTAACTCACTTATGAAGAGTTGGTTTTTAAAATATGTATTTTTTTAATAATATTCGAGTCTTGGAATTGTTCTGAACATTGTTTATGTGATTTCATAAAAACCATTTGTTTTATATTGCAGATAGGCGTAGAACCCGATTACTGAAGTTTTTTGTTTGTGTAGCTTAATTTAAATTATCATTAATTTTATGAACGATTTTACGTAATTAGATTTATTATATAATTTAATGAGCTGAAATTGATTGGCTAAAACTGAAATCCTGCTAAAACCACTAATATGAACATATTTCAAATTTACAATACCTTAGATAATGTAACACTTTCTCGTATCGATATAATTTCAGATATTTGCTGATAGGCATTGAGATTTTTTACATTTAATTTAAAATAAACCATCTCAATTCTTTCTGTGAAAATGATAACTTAAATCATATTACAAATAAATAATACCTCATCTGAGACGTGGTGTTCCTTTTCTCCCAATTTCGAACTTAAAAGTTTTTCAAAGAAAACATGCTGTGAAAGCAAATGAATAAAGTTTGACAGCCCGCGGGATTTTTAACGAGTATATATAGAATTTCATCAATTCTGGCATACATTTCTTTATCTTTAGCGATTTTAATTTATAGATGAGATTCTTCAGCGACAACTTATGAATTATATATGTAAATATCTACTACATTTTGGCTTCGTATATAAATAAAAAGAAATCTATCGTTTCTCTCTATCGGATGTTGTATAGTTGAAGTAAGCCAGAAATACCAGTGCTAAAAAGTTGAAATTATAGATTCTCTATGTATATATTGCCGAAATGGTAATGTGATAATAACGGAATCGAACATAATTTATAAGACAGAGTCTCTCAATTTAGATATAACAAAATGTAATAAAAGCTTGAAGTAAATAATTAGAAATTTTAAAAAAGGTCAAAAACGATTTTACCCTACCCTAGACTACCCTGACTACGATTGTCTACCCTACCCCTATCCTAGACAGTTTACCCTAGACAACGGCGGCTGCAATGTCGCCGAAACGTCGGGTGTTACGAACTGCACTCTGTGAATTCGTTTTTAATCTTATTTTAATGTCGAACAACCGCGATAGTCTTCGATTTCATAATAATTAGATGAACAAAAAAAATATATAAATCTCAAACCCGAAATCCTAACTTAGTTTATAGTATAACGCTAAAATTTTATAACAGCCATGATTAAAAAAAAATAAAACTTACTTGGGAATTTATTGCTGCAACCTGAGAAAGTCATTTCTCAAAAAGTGTCATAGTTACAAATTATAATGAACTGTCATAGTCACAAATGTAAAGCAGCTGATTCAATATTAATCTGTCGTTTTTCGCGTTAAGAGTAAGAAAAATGAAAAATGCTTATATAAAAACGATTCTGCATTTAAACAATTTTAAAACAAATTCCTAAAAAGCATTTGTTTGTCTATATGTCTGTTTCATCGAGCTAAACTCAAGAATCAATGGACGTATTTCGACGCGGTTTTCACTGTTCGTTAAGGCGTCTTTAAAGAAAGGTATATTTATAATATCATCAATATATCAAAAGAGGGGTAAGCGGTGATATTTTAAAAGTTAAATGGATGAAAAACAGCCGTGTGTGCTGGTTTTAAGCATTCTGTCCAACACTTAGACAACCTCATGAACCGCTGAGAGGTTTCAATTTAGTTTTCACTGTTGGTTAGTGTATATTTCAGGGAAACATAAACTATAAAAACATCAATATATGTAAAAGTGACCAGTTATACTCAATAATTCGATTAAAAATGGCCACGCATGCAATTTTCAAACCTTTAATAACTTAAAAATTCAAGATGTAGCTCGTATATTCGAGGAGTTCAAGATACTGGGTACTACCGCATCTGGGTAGAGTAGCAAAACTATCCAGCGACTGCTTATGCTACTGCTTCTCCGGCATCCGTAATGCCGAAGAAAGTTGAATTCGTTCTTGTGGTCCTTTTCCATTGCTGGTGTTCCCATAATTATGCCTACTAATATATCCACCCTTGACTAGCAATAACATATATATTATTGAAAGAGATAATATTATATTTTACAATAAACAGCAAAAAAATATTATCTGTATTATGTATCCAGCTTTGTGTTATTATGGTTAATTATTTTATTTTTATTTGTATATCCCTAACATATTTTTATTATGATACGTTCTTGTATCATAATAAAATAAAGGGCATTAGGATCGATTGGTTTCGGAGTAGAAACCGTTTGTCTGTTTTGAACATTCCTAAACGCGGGTAGAAAAAAATACCTCAGTCGTCAAAACTACACTGAGAAATAATAAAATAAAATAACGATGTAATACACGGAAATACGCATATTTCAACAAGGATTACGTAGGTATATAACTCGAACTGTGGTCCATACAAAATGAGGCGTAGCGGTGTTGGCGTGACGGTAGTTGCAGTACCGTAATGTTAAAAATAATGTTGTTTCATTTCGTCGCGAACTTGGGATCTCGCTTCTAACATGATAGCATGTAGATACGTACAGTTATAGTCGGGCACGTAAATTTAGTTGAAATTACAGTATACTGTTATTTCTGTATTAACCGTAAGGAAATTTTGATCGAGTAATGGAGTATCGAAATTCCTTGTAATTCAACAAAAATATGATTAAAACATTGTTATTCTGTATTAAACCGTAATACCAATATGGTAATGTAAGAATCGATTTAATATTTTTCTCAGCGTATTCTGGAGGTGGATGGTTCTATCCCATTTTCACCTCACTGGATCATTAAATATAGCTATATCTATGCGACTCTCCGGCTCATCGTACTTAGATAATTTCTGCATAGGGTGTGGGTTTTTCATTCGTTGAGTGCCCCACGTTGTTGGATAAAGTCGGTCATATTACAACGATATGTATTTCTCAAAGGCTCTCAAAGCTGTAAAGGAAACTCCTCTCGTCCCGGAGAAATTCGAGAATGCAAGCCGACGATAAATTATATGGCCTCGCCCGCAATTCATTCTTTGCTGAGCGATTCCACCCACACGTAATCCAATATTTCAATTTATTTCTATGTGGGGTTTTCAACGTTACTCAAAGTTAGCGTGCTGTAATGACCGCTGCGTGGAATAAATAGGTCAACTTTAATAAAACAAAACTACGATCAATTATTTATAATTAGCGAACAAATTTACCACTCCATAACTGACCTACATTTAATGAAAGTTGACATGACTGAATATTTTGAAATTAGGCATCGATATACAAGAACTTTTACGCATTATTATATTCAAATAAATTTTAATTTTATTGATTTTTAAATGGTGTTAACGTAGGTTGGAAAATCAAAGCGGTATATTTTTAGATATTCCATTTACTTTCTTTTGCGTTCATACGTCATAGAAATATTTCATCAGTATTGCCTTGTTTTATCTGGGGCTAATTTTTGATGCTCTTGAAGGACCAATTAAAACCTTGTCCCATAAATAATTTTGATTTATTCCCTTTTCTTTAGAATTAGTCTACAAAGATTCTTGGCTAGTGTGCTCGGTCTAATTTTCCATGGATAATTTTTAAATCCTAAGCATGACCGATCGCCGAAATTATTTTTATTATTAATTATTCTCATACTAATGTAATAAATCTCATGAAACCTAAATACGAAATTCATATAAGGAAAATAAAAAACAGAAAAGGTTTTTTAAAAAACATCTCATATTGCCTTTGAGCTTAGGCATATCACTATCTTCCAGCTTTAGGCTTCTATGGTTCCTGTACTCTAACTTATACCTACGGATACTATCCATTCTGTATCGGAGTAATGTTTATGCGTTTCAGTTTGGTACAAAGCGACTATTCGATATTACACTTTCACAGCATACTATAGTGGGTCCGAATTTGCATCTTCTTGCTCTACAAATACGATATCGTAAAATAACACGTACTCTTGGTGAAGTCAATCTCTCGCATCAATATAGGTAAGGATAGAATACGAATGACGTTATTATTAAAGTTTATGAAAATGGACCTCAAAGTTTTTCTTGCCTCATTTTTAAATATTATGTTTTCAGTTTATTTTCTGTACTGTATTTGAAATGTATATTTTGCCGTCTCATCTTTAATATTATATTGATGAAATAATAAATACAAATTAATATTTGCTTATTTGATTCCTCAGAATTTATACACTATTTATATTCCTATATTTTATAGTTTTAATGAAAAAAATACAAATTTATATCGTCCAATATCTTTAGGTATTCTATTAACCCCTCACGTTGCGAGGTAAAAACTCACCGCGCCCAAAAACATCACTTTTGCGCGCGACATATTGGCGCAAAAAATCGACGCGAGTCAACGGCCTTGAGAAAAACGATCATAACTTATAAACCACTAATCGGATTAAAAAAATATAAATATAAAAATGATCGCATTGAAATTTGACATATAAAACATTATAACCTTATCTCGTAAAACAATTAAGATAATAATGAATAAATATTACAAAATTGGCAAACTGAAAAAACTCGCCTATAAAATCATTTCGATTTTTTTGTAAATACAGTTTTTGTAAATATCAAAAATTGTAAATACAGTTATGTTCTTTATTAAATGCTTTACCAAAACGATATTTTTCTTTTACTTATTTGCATACAAAAATACGGAAAAAATATTTATTTATTCAGCCAAGAAAAATTGTATGTATTCTCGTAAAAAAAAATTTTTTTAATTTTTAATTTGTGACTACTTATGGTATTTTTTTATATGAAATTCTTTCAAAATAACTTTATTACTACATCACTTCTTCTTAGAAATCACACCAGAACTTTGAGCTTTGTCTGATATTATAGAAAAATCTAAAGTTTTGGGAGTTTCCGACTTCCGAACCTAATAATAAACTTTGAATGCCCATAATATAAAATTCGTTAGATTTTTTCAATTATATTGTCTTATCATAGACTTATTATATGTCTAATAACTAATTACTATACTCCAAAGAGTCACATTTCATCGAAAAACTACGGAAAATCGCACTTTTTTCTCTCATAGTAATTATCAAAACAAGTTTCATTTTCGCGAGCCATATTAGAAAACAACATATAATGTTCAAAATACGCCTAATTATGTGATAACTTAGGATGTAAATGAAGCAATACCTATTTTATTAGTAAATTAAAGCGACATTACGTCATGTTTCGCGATATAACGGAATATTTCACAAACATTACAAAATAAATACGGCCATATTTCGCTCGCCGTTTGGTTTTGCCAATGTGTTTTCTTCGAAAATTCGTGAAAAACAGCAAATGGGCTGTGTAAATTGTTTAATCCTAAGGCCTAAACTACTTAAAAATGGAAATTACTTACTTTTATCCGGTATGCACTGCACTTATATACACAAAACAATTCACAACACAACACGTCGCGGAATTATACGCCGCGGCGAATGGGCAGTTCGCGACTGTCGTCAGAAATGAGGTCATCGATTTTGTAAGGGATGTAGTAATTCATATTTCTAACATCGCATGCGGCAATCGAGCAATTTCATAGTGTTGCATATTTGGCTATATTATGGCATCATTCGATAGAATATACAATCGCATTTCGAAATTTAAACGACATTTTCGTAAGAGCCGAGCGCTATATCCAAAATCGGATGTTTCGGATTGTAGGCGGCCGCCGTACATGTCCCCAAATGGATGTTACGTGCTCAGCGGGTTAAGAGTGTAATTTGCCTAACACATGTAGAGATTTTTTTTTAATTTTATATTTGTGTGTTAATTTAATATAATTTGTATAATTTGTGAGATGTAAGATGACAATATCTCGCAATGATCATGATCGGCCCCACTTTGGGCAAGCCATTTGTAGCGTTATTTATTTTTTTATTATTTTGTGTGGCCCCACTAGTTGGGTCGCCAATTTTGTAGCGATTTATTTTAAATTATCTTATTATCTTTATTTTCTATGCTAATCAATCTTCAAACAATCTCACCAGTTGGGAGACATTTATAGCGTATAACTTTTATTTCTTTTATTACTTATTTAAACGTGCGCGCGATGTGTCATCAGCGATAAGCGCTTGATGAAGAAGATAAAATTGAAAGAAGAAGCGACTAAAAGAAGAGGATGATGCTAATATATGTATAAAGATATTCAAAGTATGCAGAGAATAGAGATTTCAAGTGAATAGCCCTGTTTTCTCTTGTACGATCTCCCTCATATATGAAATTCTCCTGTCCTGACTAAAATGTATTCTCCAAAAGAAGAAGAAGAATAATAAGGAGTATTCTATGTATCTAGACTAATTTGTTAGACCCTTATGTACTTGGTTTTAGATAGTTTGAATCAATTTGAGGTTTATAAATTAGGATCGGCTTGTAACATACACTTTTAAGATCTCATCCCGAAGAATAATATTGATTTTTGATGTTCTATGACACGATTCTTATATAGTGGATTATCAAAGGTGTTCTATAGTTAAATACTTCCAGATCAATGTATGCTAATAGTTTTAAGTCACTTTCTCAATATCGGTTGACGATTGCTCCAATCAGCTGGGTTTTTTTATAATGTCCTTATAAGTACGCTGTTGATCATTACTGAATATCTGACATCGTTTGATTTGTCGCTGCACTATTTATCACACTGACGGATGCTACAGTCTTCCGTCAGGGCGTTGTGAACTCAGGAGTTATTTTTTTTTTTTAATATATTGGATCACGAGATAAATTTATAATTAGGCGCCAATCTCGCGTATTCCATTACTGCGTTCGTTCATCCGTTAGTGCTGCATCTGATCTATCGAATCAATTTCTAATTATGATTTAGCTCAGTCTATTTTTATTCTCAGGTATGGTATCCTTTTGATTAAAAAATATGAACACTTTTTCCGGCAAAATATTCGATATATTGTAAAATAAATTTTTTAGTTTATACAATTCATTTACATATATGGCTCTTTTAGTAGCTTTGCATTAGATAACTTAAAATAACATGATAATATAACAATACGCAATATAGCACAAAAAAAACAACTTATCATATCCTAAATTAATTGGTATGTAGAGTGAATTACGACATACATATATACATTTCCTTCTAAGTTTATCGCTACACTGGTTCACGGACTTTGTCTCTTGTGAAACCAGGCAGTTTCAAGTATCTCAATCTATGAGGCTTCGTCTTTTATTGACGGCCTGCAGTCACAATCAAGTACTGGCCTTATAAAAAAGGTTCACGCTTAACCAATTTGGTAGCGGCAGTACGACAAGCAAGATTTTATAGGCTTTCTATTTCAATTATAGCGCGAAACAGTATAAGACGCATTTGTTATTCATAATTATAACAACATACATATTTGCTTAAAATATTAAAAAATATCGACAATAACAGTTTTATAGTATTGCCAGCTTAGGCGGTTATAACGCACGGAATATAACGCAATTATATTAATTTGAACAATCTTACTTCGTTTTATGCGGCCATCCAATCCATTAACACATACCTTACACTAACATAACACCTTTATACAACTTCTTAATAACTAAACACGTAACAACTTAAAACTGTTTTTTTTAATTTTTGACAGCTGCATCGTAGGGATGTCGGGCGGCCGTCTAGTACGATTGTTTTCACCGCGTTCTGTCGAAGACGAAATTTGATTGGACGTTGTCTTCGTGATGCGAAGTCTATTTCGAATGTCTGTCTTGTTATTACTTATTGTATCTCGTCGTGAATGTTTATTTTAAAAGAAATGTCTTTCTTTTATTTTTCTTCTATCTTACTACTCTTTGATTCTGCATACTTATGTTTCCCCGCCAAAATTTAATGTATGTGGCGTCTCTTATAGAGGGTTTTTTACTGTTTTTACGTCGATCTCTCGTCGAATTTTTAGCACTGTTTAATTTTGTTTGCTTTCCCGCCAAATATTTGATGTACGTGGCGTCTCTATATAAATGTGTTTTTTACTGTTTTTAAGTCGATCTCTCGTCGAATCTTAGCACTGTTTAATTTTGTTTGCTTTCCCGCCAAATATTTGATGTACCGCTTCTAATAAAATAAATATGTGTTAAAAAAACTTCACTTAGATTCTACATGATTTTTATGGGAATGTTGGACAGCACTTCTGCCAACATTCCCTCGTTTTAACTTGAACTTTTACATTTTCCGGCACTTTTTCGACGTTTGGGTAACGAGGTTATTACGCGGTGGTTCTCCTGGTAAACTGAATTGATTTTGGCATCGCCCATCGCCTTTTTATACCCTTCAAAATACGGCAATTTCTACATTTTTAGATGTGCTTTTCAACCCCTTCCTATGAGAATAACGCGGCCATCATGCTTTTTCTTTCTGGTTACCAACTATCGTTTTTCCACATTGGGGTTCCGTATCATTTCGTGCACATCGAGCTATCTTTGCACTCTTATTTCTTTAATTCACTCATTTGAGCTGATTTCCTTATTTTTCCCTTTTAATCTGTACCCCCTGCATCTAATTTCTGCATATATATTAATTTTATGTTGCCTCCTCGCGGCGCTATGTGCTTCTAAAGGTACGTGTATATTTTTCCAAAAAGTATGTCTATTTCATTAACTATTATCGCTATTATTATTCATTTTTTTTCTACTATAACCCTATATGGTTTTTATAAAAAGTTATTCGGCGTTAGTAGGTTTTTCAGTGACTCAATTTGAAAACAATTTTTTACATCGAAATTACTCATCCGTTTTCTTTAAAATTATGTCACCTATGACCTTTTTAACCTGCTTCTTCTTTCTGTATACTCTAATATTTGTATTATCGTCTCCTTTTTTAGATATGGCTTTCCCTCCAAAACTTTCCCGCCAAATATGAATGAGACGCTCTTTATGACGCTCGCCTGTTTTTCCTTAGTGGTCCACCTTAAAATTTCCTTCATTTCTGAACTACAGCGCCTCTAGTGATCAAAATTTGTACGATATTCCGACTCTATTTGATGTCAAAACATGGCAACATTTTCTTGCCGTGGATAATTCTGATTTATTTTTCCGTCAAATCGTCATTTATTTAGTTTCAAACATTAAAAATTGTTTACAGTTATCTGCTTATCGACGGTAACATTTCTCGCTTTTTTCCGCTAGATGTCGCTACACGTTTTGAAATTGATTTAAATTTTGGGATAATGAATGAATCGACTAATTACTACTTTTACGTTTTGAAGACCATTCACCTTGCATTCCCGTTGCTACGTATAGATGGCAATAGGTGTGCTTACATGGCTTTGTTTTGGTTTAGATATTAAGTATTTTATTTGACAGGAGGCGTTCGATTTTATATCATTACACACATCAAACATTGATAACAAGGGCTTCTGAGAGACTAAATTACTTCGTACCGCAAATCAGCACTACCTAAGACTAAAGAAGCTACAAATATCTCGAGCCGAATATCTTTAATCAGATAAAAGAAGACCTAAAGCAGCTTAGAAATTTAATTCACCGTTTTATCACCCGGTAGATATATTATATACATGTAGATGATAGATAATAAATCACCTACCCTAATATTATTCTTCCCTATAATATATATTATTTTTAAATATTTTAATAACATTACCTTATCAATTAATTTTATTATAAATTTATATCTCAGCCGTTTTCAATTATCTATTGCTATTTTAATTTTATTTTATTAAACCGTTTTCTTTTATTAATTTTTTTTCTATAAATATTGTGGATTTAAAATAGATTTATTTAAATATTTCGAAAAGTGTATACAAGATGTTTTTACTGGCAGGGCATGTTTGTTGGTGAATCAGTACAACAAGGTAAGCAACTTTTGATAATTTAAAAAAAAACTAAAAAATTACAAATTAAATAATTTATATAATTTTGGAATTTTGTTTTTTTATTTTATTTTTAAATAGTGTGAAAATCTGTGATCACGATGCTCTATCTTTATTGTTTATTTACGCTAATATTGTTTATTTACGCTATATTAACAACCGCCAAATGGGGCAGCGCGCTCAAACGCTTCTCAACTTTATTCAACTTCTTTAAATTTTCAAATAAAAAAAAAGAAAGTTAAAAGTTTTTTTTTTGTTTTTTTTTTAATATTAAAAGTTGCTTACTAAATTGTACTGATTTACCCAATAAAAAAATGTCCGTCCAGTAAAAACACCCCGTATAATATTTCAATTGTTGGTATTTAATTTTTTCTGCTTTAAATGGTAAATTTTATATGACCAGAGTCTTCAAATAATTTATCATTTTACTGAAATGTAGTATTTTATATTCTCGAAGTAGACAAGTAAGAAAAAGTTTGAAATAGCTTAGTAAGGTTGACTATACAATGTAATTTACCTATAAAAGGATTCAATGAGACAACAAAAATAATATGGGCCTTTCTACAATAACTTTTGCTGGTCTAGAACACATCTTATTCCTTACCATTGATTACTGTATTATACAGTTTACTGTATTATACATTACTGTATTATACAGATTACTGTATTATACATTGATTATACAGTTTTCAATGATAAGGAATAATATGTGTTCTAGACCAGCAAAAGATCTTGTACCTAACGGAGCCCCTCACCTCTCTGGGGGCGAGATATCCTCTCGTATTATTTTACTTGCGTTCGCGCTAAACTAAGATATCACAAACAAGCGTTGAACACGCCCCCAACCCTTGCGTGCAGTCTGTTCATTTAGTGATACGTCAGCTCCCATGCATCGTGTAATTAGCCTGTGTCTAAACTAGGCTTCAGCGGTTAAGATATCTGTTAAGCATCTCTGAAGGGAATTAGGTACTCGTATGTACAATGTTAATCAGTATACCTCCGACTCATCAAATACACTCTGAACTGAATCCTTATTTATTTTTTCAATGAGTATGATTTGAAATATATTCTTATGTTGGTTATCATAGAAACAACCTTTTTTACAGTCAGAAACTATATTATTATGACCATAAATAAAAAATATATAAATGCACCTACACAAGCTTGATCAATAATTGTACCATACATTATCACAAAATCATACATATTTATAGGTACGGTCTGTTGCAAAAAAATATAATAATACCTACACGGCTTAAGCCGATTGAGCTGAACTTTGGTATGCAGGCATTATTTGGTAATGATAAGAGTTGAAAAGATTGTGGCCGAAATCAGTCATATATCATCCTCGAAATATTGGACTAAGAAACTTGAAATTTGGTACACAGATGCTTGTTGGGACGGAATGAAATTTTGGTTGAAATATCTCATATACAAGCTGCACTAATAATATTTAAATTCCGCCACTCAATATAATCAGTAAGCGTTTGGGTAAATGTATCTCTTATTTATAGAAATCTTATTGTAGAAAATAGTATTAATATTGAATGGTCACATTAAAATATTTATACTTTTATTTGAATCAAATAATTTTAAACAAATCAATTATTATTCTACATGTGAACCTATTATTCTTGAATATGGTTTTATTATTATTACCTTATTACTATTAATATTCAATTTGCAATCTGTACAAACTGTATAACTTGTATTTATATTTAAAGTTGTTATTATATGGCTATTAATAATTGGTTAAGTGTATTTTATTCCCTATTAATTTATGTTTTTGTATTTTTTGCTAAATACTTTTTTATAGTTTTACGTTTTACTTATAATTGGCATTAAAAAGTTATCACTGCTTAATTCTATTTTGTAAATTAGTTTTTCGTCTTTTGAACATATATGACATATGGGTTTATTTTTCCTTTTTTTTTAATGTTTGCCCAGGAACATGTTATCACTTATTTGGTTGGCATAGGACCGATCATATACAAGCATCAGATACAAGCGTGACATGACTTGGTGTGGGTTATTTAATATTAAGGTAAATTTTATTCTATGTATACACATTACCAACGTTTCTTATTATGCTTGTTTTAAACTCTGCCAAATAATAAATTAATATCTGCTGCGATTCTTTATTTTTTGGTATACCCTATTATATTGAGAAATATATGGTTAAATTATTCTGTGTGTATTAACAACATACGTATCCTTTTACTAACGACAGGGTGTAACACAAATCTGTACACCAAGGATACCACAGATATTAAATAAGTTCTGCTGCCGAAGCTGGGGTAAGAGATCGACAGTGGCGGTGAGGATATTTATGGCACGCCAGGGTCTAATCTCCTTTATTTCGTTCCTGAGACGGGCTTTTTATATTTCCAACAAGATTCCGGAGGAATGGAGAAATTAAAAGCGACAGAGCGAGAAATGTACGCAAAGATTTTACTTACGCGAGCAATTAAAACGTCTGCAGTGAGGGCCGCTTGAGAAACGTAGGCGTTTTGAGTAAAGAAGGCGTTTTCATTTAATTTAATATATATATATATATATATATATATATATATATATATATATATATATATATATATATATATATATATATATATATATATATATATATATATATATATATATATATATATATATATATATATATATATATATATATATATATATATATATATATTTTTCAAATTGAAATTATGTTAATCACTAAATAAATGAAATGATAAAATAATGAAAGGGCACTTATCTGGTCTGTGGTGACCAGGAGTGACTCCACGCCTTCTTCTTCTCCTCACTCAGTGTTTGCTGGTGCTTCCTGCTGTGGCACTAGAACCCGATCAAAATGTCAGTCTTTCACAGCGGCACACAACAATGCGAGACGAGAATGAATGCTGGAAAATAATAGGCGATTAGTGTTTCTTAAATATTAATGATTGTTATAAAATGTATATCAATATTTCGGCTCAGCCGTCGTCAAGATATGTGACATTTCTGAAATCGAACAATTCGTTGAAAATTTAAATTCAAGGAATCGAACAAAAAGAAATGGATTAATAATATTTTACACGATTTAGTTAAGGTACCGAAACCAACCGTGCAAAACGTTATTTTAAAATGAATGATAAAAATTAAAATAAAAAGCATTTGATGATTATGATAATATGATAAACCTTATTAATTTTGCCTATTGAGACCGGAACCTTTGCAAGCGCCTAAAATATAAATATAAGCCAATTCCCAAGATTTGACGTCCCTTTCTTGTGCATTCCCTTTGTTTTGCACGGTTGGTTTCGGTACCTTAACTAAATCGTGTAAAATATTATTAATCCATTTCTTTTTGTTCGATTCCTTGAATTTAAATTTTCAACGAATTGTTCGATTTCAGAAATGTCACATATCTTGACGACGGCTGAGCCGAAATATTGATATACATTTTATAACAATCATTAATATTTAAGAAACACTAATCGCCTATTATTTTCCAGCATTCATTCTCGTCTCGCATTGTTGTGTGCCGCTGTGAAAGACTGCCATTTTGATCGGGTTCTAGTGCCACAGCAGGAAGCACCAGCAAACACTGAGTGAGGAGAAGAAGAAGGCGTGGAGTCACTCCTGGTCACCACAGACCAGATAAGTGCCCTTTCATTATTTTATCATTTCATTTATTTAGTGATTAACATAATTTCAATTTGAAAAATAATAATTTACACATTTACAATCAAATATTAATATATATATATATATATATATATATATATATATATATATATATATATATATATATATATATATATATATATATATATATATATATATATATATATATATATATATATATATATATATATATATATATATATATATATATATATATATATATATATATATATATATATATATATATATATATATATATATATATATATATATATATATATATATATATATATATATATATATATATATATATATATATATATATATATATATATATATATATATATATATATATATATATATTTTAATATTTGATTGTAAATGTGTAAATTATTATTTTTTCAAATTGAAATTATGTTTATTACTAAATAAATGAAATGATAAAATAATGAAAGGGCACTTATCTGGTCTGTGGCGACCAGGAGCGACTCCACGCCTTTTTCGTTTTCTCTTCTTTCAGTATTTGCGGTTTCCTACTGTGGTATTCGAACCTTTCTACTTTATCCTACAGCGGCAACACAACAATGCGAAAGACGAGAATGAATGCTGGAAAATAATAGGCGATTAGTGTTTCTTAAATATTAATGATTTTTATAAAATGTATATCAATATTTCGGCTCAGCCGTCGTCAAGATATGTGACATTTCTGAAATCGAACAATTCGTTGAAAATTTAAATTCAAGGAATCGAACAAAAAGAAATGGATTAATAATATTTTACACGATTTAGTTAAGGTACCATAACCAACCGTGCAAAACGTTATTTTAAAATGAATGATTATAAATTAAAATAAAAAGCATTTGATGATTATGATAATATGATAAACCTTATTAATTTTGCCTATTGAGACCGGAACCTTTGCAAGCGCCTAAAATATAAATATAAGCCAATTCCCAAGATTTGACGTCCGTTTCTTTTGCATTATCACCAAGGCACTTTATTATTTTAACTTTAAAACATTGATCAAAAGATAAATTATGCGCCCTGGCATGCAAAGATATTGGGAGTTGGCTTTCATTTCCTACACTAGCCCTATGATTATTTAGTCTAATATTAAGTGGTGTTGTTGTTTCACCGATATAAAAGGCATCACAAGTCCTGCACAGAAGTTGATATACTATATTTTTTGAAATACAACTGCAATGAAAGGGAACCCTGTAACTATTAGTAGTATTTGGACTGGTAAAAAAAGGACTTAGATTTAACAGAGGACAAGTTTTACAACGTGGACGACCACAAGGTTGAAGGCCAAAAGTATTATTACCAATAGAGAAATTTTGATTATTTTTTGTTTTGTTTAATATTGATCTAATATTAGGTGGTCTGCGGAAAGATAAAATTGGCGGTGAATCTAAGAGATCCTTAGTGGATGCATCATTAGAAATGATGGGGAATAAATCAGATAATATATCTCGCAGTTTCTCAGCACCAGGAAAATAAGTGGTGCTAAGAAAGATTTTATTATTATTATTATTTTTATTTGAAGAAATTGTAGGTTTTGGTATGTATTTTACTTCAGAGTTTAGAATATGTTTATCCAATAGAGGAGCAGGGTATTTTCTTTCAAGAAGAGATTGCTTTAGATTATTGAGATATTTATCTAAATTTTCTTTGTTGTTAACTAAACGGTGTCCGCGAATGGACATTGAATAGGGAATGGATCTCTTGGTGTGAAATGGATGACAGCTATCAAAGTGTAAATACTGTTCTTTATTTGTAGGTTTTATATGAATCGCGGTTTTAATTTTACCTTCGGAAATTGTTAAATCAACATCTAAGAAAGTAATTTGTGATTTAGAAATGGTATGAGTGAAATTCAAAGGGCCAAAATTATTTAGGTCGTCAAGAAAGGTTGTTAGAGTAGTTTGTCCGTGTGGCCAAATCATTACTATGTCGTCAATAAATCTATACCATAATATGGGTTTTAAATTTTGCGTTTGAAGAAAATTTTGCTCGAATAATCCCATGAAAAGGTTGGCATACGAAGGTGCCATTCGTGTTCCCATAGCAGTCCCTTTAATTTGAAGATAAAATTCATCTTCAAAGGAGAAAGCATTACACGTTAAGACAAACTCGGCTAATTTGCAAAGAAAATCTGTAGAAGGTATTTGAGGATGAGGTCTCTCATCAAGAAAATAAGAAATGGCTTCCAATCCTAAATTATGAGGAATATTGGTATACAGGGATATGGCGTCAATAGTAACAAATAATAGGTCGTCTGACTTTGGAATTACAGTATTCTTTAAAATATCAATAAAATGATAGCTGTCTTTGATATGAGAATTTAGATTTTTCACAAAAGGTTGTAAAAAATAATCTACAAAAGCCGAAATTCTTTCTGTCGGAGAGTTAAAGCTTGCGACTATCGGTCGTCCGGGATTATTAGGCTTGTGAATTTTAGGTAATAGGTAAAAATTTGGAGTTCGGATAGGATCAGGAATTAAAGTTTTAACATCTTCGTCTGATAATTTTTCATTTGATTTATTTTGTTCAATATATTTTTTTATTTTCACTGCAAAATTTTTGTTTGGATCTCTGGATAGTTTTTTATAGAAAGTTTCATCTCTAAGTTGTCTCAAGCCTTCAGTAACATAGTAAGTTTTGTTAAGTATGACAGTAGTGGAACCTTTATCAGCCGGCAAAATGACGATGCTGGTATCCTTGCTAATACTCTCAAGAGCTGCACGTTCATCTACTGACAAGTTTGATGTTGGTTTGAGGCTATTTAGAAAAGATGGCTGTGTTACTTTGTTTAATAAAATAGTAATGAAATTAAAGGGACTGCTATGGGAACTCGAATGGCACCTTCGTATGCCAACCTTTTCATGGGATTATTCGAGCAAAATTTTCTTCAAACGCAAAATTTAAAACCCATATTATGGTATAGATTTATTGACGACATAGTAATGATTTGGCCACACGGACAAACTACTCTAACAACCTTTCTTGACGACCTAAATAATTTTGGCCCTTTGAATTTCACTCATACCATTTCTAAATCACAAATTACTTTCTTAGATGTTGATTTAACAATTTCCGAAGGTAAAATTAAAACCGCGATTCATATAAAACCTACAAATAAAGAACAGTATTTACACTTTGATAGCTGTCATCCATTTCACACCAAGAGATCCATTCCCTATTCAATGTCCATTCACGGACACCGTTTAATTAACAACAAAGAAAATTTAGATAAATATCTCAATAATCTAAAGCAATCTCTTCTTGAAAGAAAATACCCTGCTCCTCTATTGGATAAACATATTCTAAACTCTGAAGTAAAATATATACCAAAACCTACAATTTCTTCAAATAAAAATAATAATAATAATAAAATCTTTCTTAGCACCACTTATTTTCCTGGTGCTGAGAAACTGCGAGATATATTATCTGATTTATTCCCCATCATTTCTAATGATGCATCCACTAAGGATCTCTTAGATTCACCGCCAATTTTATCTTTCCGCAGACCACCTAATATTAGATCAATATTAAACAAAACAAAAAATAATCAAAATTTCTCTATTGGTAATAATACTTTTGGCCTTCAACCTTGTGGTCGTCCACGTTGTAAAACTTGTCCTCTGTTAGATCTAAGTCCTTTTTTTACCAGTCCAAATACTACTAATAGTTACAGGGTTCCCTTTCATTGCAGTTGTATTTCAAAAAATATAGTATATCAACTTCTGTGCAGGACTTGTGATGCCTTTTATATCGGTGAAACAACAACACCACTTAATATTAGACTAAATAATCATAGGGCTAGTGTAGGAAATGAAAGCCAACTCCCAATATCTTTGCATGCCAGGGCGCATAATTTATCTTTTGATCAATGTTTTAAAGTTAAAATAATAAAGTGCCTTGGTGATAATGCAAAAGAAAGGGACGTCAAATCTTGGGAATTTGCTTTTATTTTTATTTTAGGCGCTTGCAAAGGTTCCGGTCTCAATAGGCAAAATTAATAAGGTTTATCATATTATCATAATCATCAAATGCTTTTTATTTTAATTTATAATCATTCATTTTAAAATAACGTTTTGCACGGTTGGTTATGGTACCTTAACTAAATCGTGTAAAATATTATTAATCCATTTCTTTTTGTTCGATTTCTTGAATTTAAATTTTCAACGAATTGTTCGATTTCAGAAATGTCACATATCTTGACGACGGCTGAGCCGAAATATTGATATACATTTTATAAAAATCATTAATATTTAAGAAACACTAATCGCCTATTATTTTCCAGCATTCATTCTCGTCTTTCGCATTGTTGTGTTGCCGCTGTAGGATAAAGTAGAAAGGTTCGAATACCACAGTAGGAAACCGCAAATACTGAAAGAAGAGAAAACGAAAAAGGCGTGGAGTCGCTCCTGGTCGCCACAGACCAGATAAGTGCCCTTTCATTATTTTATCATTTCATTTATTTAGTAATAAACATAATTTCAATTTGAAAAAATATATATATATATATGTATATATATATATATATATATATATATATATATATATATATATATATATATATATATATATATATATATATATATATATATATATATATATATATATATATATATATATATATATATATATATATATATATATATATATATATATATATATATATATATATATATATATATATATATATATATATATATATATATATATATATATATATATATATATATATATATATATATATATATATATATATATATATATATATATATATATATATATATATATAAATGTGTACGTGGTAGTGACGCATTGTGCAAGTATATCAAAGACAGTTCGACATTGGGAATAAATATTTTAAAAACTTCGTGTTTTAAGATGAGGCCATATTTTTTTGAGAAGACCAGCATTGCTTAGCTGTTAGTGAAACAGACTTGTAGTGAAACACGCGATAACAGTTTAATAGTTTTGTTTATTTCAGAGCAGTTAATTTACTGAATTTTTTGCAATACAAATTTGGCATATATTTATATTACCTGAATTCGCGGCTATCTTCTATTGATTTCCCCTCCTGTTCTCGCGGGCCGGTTATTGCAAGGTTGTTGCTTGTGCTGTCCTTGTCTGCTAATAGCCGTAACAGACGCTCGGATTTGGTACGGCGGACCGAATCCGCGGACCTTCTGGACGTTCTTGCCGTTCTTGCAACAGACGACCGGACCGGACAGTTACTCAAAGTACGTCATCAAGTGTACACCACAGACTTATCAGGAAATAAGGATTTAAAAAAAATTAATTTTATTCGAAAATCCTACAGTGGTACAGCCTAATGAAATTAACAAAAAATAGTTTAACGAAGTATAAGGCCGATGAATGGTGGTAGTTTCCACATTATCATGTTAACGTAATAACAGCATTTTTGAGCTTAGGTAACAATACAAATTACAAAACTCAATTTTTCAAGAGAATAATTTCAAAAATTACAAAGGAAAGATATAGCAATAGGTACTTGAGAACTTTATAATAGGAATAATTCAAATTAAAGTAGCTCATCAAATAGGGGTAGTGTATGTGTATGTATGTGTGTGTGTGTTTGAATATAAGCATAAGCAAGCCATAATTATATACTAATTAAACCCATTCACGTATTCTTCGCTGAAGCACTAGAAATTCTGCAGGCTTAACTCTTTCTACTTTGAATCTCGTATAATCCCCTGATTAAATTCGGGCTTGCTATTCACCGCTTTTATAATTTTGCGACCTGTAGATAGATGGCGCTTAGCAGGATTTAGGCAACGATGAACATGTACATAACAGTCGCACACATTATTTATTTTATTTATTTATTTATTTATTTAATTTAACAATTCATTTACAAGTGCACAAGTATCACTAATAATCATATCAATAAAAAAATATATATAATTAAAATTAAAATTAAAATTAAACACGGCCGATATGAGCATTAGCATTTAAGTACTGCTGCTGCCCAACTAAGTGCCAGGACTTGTTCCAGGGCAGCTAGCTCTCTAGTTTTTATAGGTATTACATATATTCGGCAATGAAATAAAAAAAAAATAAATAAAAAGGAAAAGAAATATATATATTCCCGTCACCATTACAAATTATAACTAATAATCACTAACTAATGATCACAATAGGAAATAAAACACAAAAATAAATAATCGTGTTAATAAAATAAAAATAAAATAAAATGTCAAATGATATCAAACAATAGTCACCAAAATTTATGAATAAGTAATAGTAATAAATAAAAATAAAAAAAGTCAAAGAAAATAATAATAAAAATAAGAAATGTCAGGGATAATTGTCTCGGTATATTAATTTGTGGATATTTTGCCGGTCGTCATATTTTAGCCAGGAATCAATTTTGACTTTAAAAGAAGAAGAAGACTTCGGCACATACATTTTTAAATCTTCATCTAGGATATTAAAGATCCTGGGGGCTATGTACACAAAATGCCTCTGCCCAAAAGTGGTCTGCATTCGAGGGACGTCAAAATGTATAGTTCGGGATTGCCGCGTGCAGATTGTTTGCTGGGTTCTTATTGCGGTCTCTAAATTAGTATGATAGTCACAGAGCGCCGTTTTCACGTATAGTTGAGGTACATCTAGCACGTTATATTCTTTGTAGAGATCATCTGAAGAGTATCTCCAAGGCTTTCTCTTTATAATTTTAAGTATTAGATTTTGAGCTCTAATCAAGGGCTCCATATGAATTTTCGCTGCACCTCCCCACCCTATGATCCCATAGGTTAGGATAGATTGGCACAGGGCATGGTATACTATCTTAAGTGTCCTTTGGTCCAGAATGCCTCTAAGGTCTTTGAAAATATACGTGAGTTTCCTAACTTTTGCCGACAGCTCCATTATGTGGGTGCTCCATTGTAGCCGGTAATCAATTAATATACCAAGATATTTAATGTTGTCAACTTTATTGAGATTAATACATTTACAGTTTTCGGGGTTAAGACAATCTCTGTGGAGTTTCAGAATATGCTCTTGTTTTGGTTGAGCTACACTGCTGGCACTAAATGTTATGTACATGGTTTTTTGCGCATTGAGTGATAGTAGTGCACCATCTAACCACAATACTACTTTCCGAAGTCCCATAGAAGCCTTTTCAAAGGTCTCTTTCCAAATTTTTGCCTTGAAAAGTAGAGCGGTGTCATCGGAAAAAGTAACAACTTGTCCACCAATAGTTTGATTACAAAGCTCATTAATATATATTAAAAACAATATCGGACCAAGGACACTACCTTGCGGAACACCATATTTGAGAGGCGCGGGATCACTATGGATACTACCAAGTTTTGTTATTTGCTTTCGACCTGACAAGTAACTCTCAAACCATTTTAGTGTGATCGAGGTAACACCTATGTCGTTTAGCTTCTCCAAAAGTTTGTCGTGACTAACCGTGTCAAATGCTTTTGTTATGTCAAGGAATACTCCCAGACATTTGTTTCCTTTGTCTACTGCTTCCACGACAAATTGTGTAACCTCGGCTATAGCTTTGTTGGTTCCTTGTCCTTCCCGAAATCCATATTGGTTTGGTGATAAAATATTATGTATGTTTAGATACTCCGTTAATCTTTTTTTTGCCGCTTTTTCTGTTAATTTGGAAATACAGCTTAACAGGGAAATAGGTCTGTAATTGTTGACACTTTTTTTATCTCCGTTTTTGAAGATAGGTACGACTAAAGACGTTTTTAGGTTGCTTGGAAAGATACCCGTACGAAAGCTTTGATTTATTAGCCAGCTTATAGGTGCCGCTAATTGTTTGTGAGCAGATCTAAATAATTCCGAACTTAGTCCGTCAATCCCGGGAGCTGAGTTGGGCTTTAGAGTACATATAATTTTGTTAATTTCCTCGGCGGTAGTAGGACGTAGATAAAAAGAAGCGGGGAAGTTGTTTGTCCGCGTTTGGATAGTTGGGGGGCCATTTGTCGTGATGTTAAAATTTTCAGATATCAATTTGCATCCTACGTTCGACATAAACTCATTTACATAGTTTGCCATAGCATACGGCTCTTGTTGAAGAGTCATTACACCTTTTTCAGTACACAGCTCGCTAATATCATACTTTGGTGAACATATGTCCGTCGCACTTTTAATAGAGCGCCATATTTTCCTAATGTCCCCATGTGATGCTTCAATTTCGGATTTGTAGAATTTTTCTTTTGTTGTTTTTATAATCCTAATACACCAGTTCCTATATTTGATAAATTTATTTTTTAAAGTTATGTCTGTAGGATCTCTTTTACATGCCGAGTGGAGTCTATTTCGTTCGTGAATGCTTTTTACAAGTTCAGGAGTGATCCACGGTTTTAATTTTAGTTTTTTGTGTGAGATTTTTAGAATTACCTTGTTAGAATTTTTCTCAACAAGTTTACTTAAGGTATTTGTAAACATAATAGAGGCTTGATTTACATCATTCGTATTATAAAGTGGAGTCCAATCAAAATGTTCAAGAGCAGCAGCAATAGATTCATAATTTATTTTAGCTGTTTTTATAACGGTTGTTTTTTTGAAATTTGGTTTATAACCGAGCAGGTTAAAAAATAAAACATAGTGATCAGTTATTGTAGACTGGTAGATGGCTTCATTACTGTTCAGTTTCGATCTGATCATTATATGATCTATGCAAGTAGCTGTATCTTGGGATTCTCTAGTTGGTTTATTTATCAAACATTTTAGGCCATGCATTGCCATCAAATTCATGTAATCGGTGACTTGTCGAGAATTATTATTTAAAACATCTATATTTGTATCGCCTGTCATTATGAGGTGTTGTTTTGTTGCATTCATAGCTAAAAGATGCTCTAAAGATACTAAAAATTCAGTTATATTTTGTGTTGATGGGCTTCTATAAATTGCAATTATGCAGATATTATTTTCAACGGTTATCTGGAGGCAGTTAGAGCCATTAAGGCAATTTTCATTCACTGTACATGATAGAGTTTCCTTTACATATACGAGGACTCCATCATTTTGAAGGTTGTTGTTTTTGGTGCAATGTGCGACATAACCTTTAATAGGTTTTGGCTGGTAATGACTATTTATCCAACATTCGGTTAATATTAGTACATCCAGGTCTATATTAAGGTCTTGCAAAAGTATTAGTAGTTCATTAAAATGTTTATTGACACTGCGAATATTAAGGCAAATAAATCGCAGTGAAGATTTTTTGTAAAATATTTTTTTACACACATCTATATCATCAGACACTAGTAATCTACATATCTGTATTGAGAAAATCAACTTCATCTATCATTGGTTCACGATTGAATGTACCTAGTAGTTGTTGTCTCTGTAATTAAAGCACGGTGTGAACAGAAATGCGTATAAAAAGTAACAAATTTGGTGAGTTTACCACAGATATAACAGTGATAATGCAGAGCTCTTTTCTTTGTAAAAAAAATTTGTGTAATGACTCTCCAACATAGTGTAATTGATGCAATTGACATTATGTAGTTTGAAATATTCAGACTATGTGTAGTGTAGTAAATAAAGTAAAACAGTATTAATGTTAATAATTGTGAAAAACATATGAACAGTTTAAGGATAAAATTAAATATAATAATCGCAGTCAAATTAGGAAACAGATAAAAAATTATAGCGAAAGATAAATTATCAGTTATATTTAATAAATACAGGTGGCGCAATAATATTGATATGGATAAAGTTAGCCAAATACATCTATAATACTTCCATAAAATGTCATATTCAATGGATATAAAATACAATAAATTCCACACATAAAACCAGTCTTTCATATAAATAGTATGCATAGTATTATTCAATATTAATAAACATTTCACAAAATTTCTATTGAAATTTAAAATTGTCATAATAAAATGGGGAACTAAATTATGTTGCAGTATCTTAAGGATATTTATAAAATTAAAGGATGTGTATACGCAAACCGGCACGCTCCGACTATAATGTAAATTGTCCCAGGGCATATATAGCAATAAATAAACGCAGTTCAAATTATAAAAAATACTTTGCACACCGTTCCTACTTTGGACTACTTTATTGGCCTTATTCTGCTTTTTAAATAGAACGCTGCATAATACACATAAAATATAGTATTTAAACATCCAATATGATATGTCCGCATCCGATAATTTCAAGAACACATTATTTGACTTTGAATTTCTGGTTTGTTTATATATTTTTTGACAGCCGCGGGAGATTGCCAGTCACAAGTTTGCAAGTTTTTTGTCGTGATTTATCAGTATAGCCGGAGCGCCCTCTATTTTGCGAATATAAATATTACCTCCATTTACCCAGTGGAATTTATAGTTTTTCGTCCTGGCAATTATTTTAGACTGCGTATATAGATATTTCATCCGGGGTGTGAGATACTCACACATATAAATCGGTGTGGCGTTACCAGCTGCTATACCAATATGGGCCGTGTTCAACTTTTGGGAATTTATCTTGAAATTGCGATTAAAAGATTTAATGGATTTTAAGAAATCATCCCGAGTTTGTTGTCTTCTGAAGATGCAGATTATGGATCTTGGCAGCTTGTTTCCTTTATGTTTATGTATATCTGCTCGCATGCGGGAGATTTGCAGGATATCATCAGTGGATAAATCAAAATGTGTAACCTCTGCGATGTTTTTTATGGTTATTGGTAGACTTTCTGCTTCAAATTCTGGCACTCCACGGATTTCCATATAACAAGATTTAGACTGCTGCTCTTGCATATCTGATTTAATTTGCAGTTGACAGATCTTAGCCTCAAGTTCTTCATTTTTTCTTGATAAGGCGCCATTTTCATTCGTATCTTCGTATGTGATTAGTTTCTTTTTTATTTCTTCCTGCTCCTCCGAAATGAATTTTACAGAATTTAACAGCTCATCGTGGTTTTTTCTAAGGTTCTCCAATTCTAGGTCGTATTTTTTAAACCGTTTTCCAATGCAATTCTCGACTGCTTTCATGAAATTTAATTTCAGATCTTCCAGTTGTTGGTTAATTTCCTTTTTAAACTCGGTAATAAACTCGTTCGGCGGGGTTGAGCTGGCAACGCTGTCGATCTGTCGAGCTGTCGATCGTGTGTTGCCATCGCGATTATTTAGCGGCCCATTTAGATCTTTTTTGGTGGTAGACCTGGTTTTCTTCGGCTGCACGGCATCTGATTGGCTGCCAGAGGCTATGTTGTTTACAGACGACAGCGTATGTCCGTTCGAATGTGCCAACGGATTTGGTGAAATCGCTATCCTTTCGTTATTTTCGGCGTTGCATTTCGGGCAAAGCCATGTGATTTCTGAGTCCTTCTTGATTTTGTTATAGTTTAGAAGAGAAAGGCCTCCACAACGGTAATGGAAGAATAGCTGACAGCCGTTGCAATGAATTGCCTCCGTCTTGACAACGTCATCTTTGCACTGTTTACATTTTTGACCGTCCGCCATTACGGTTTTATTTATTCGTGATATGTGAAAGTGATGAGTTTTATTTGTAAATAAATCCACGTTACCGTTTTTTCCCCAAGGTCTTGGTGATGAATATTTAATGGCTTTAGCTGTGTATCTGCTTGTTTTTCAACTGTTATAATAAAGAAAATATGAAAAATGTCTTAACGTAACCTCGAGTAAACCGACCATAACCTATTTAAGTTGTTAAATCGTTTTTTTTTATTTTAAATATTATTTTATTTAGTTATCCAATACAAAAAATAGATTTTGGCAAAAAAAAAAGCAAAAGTACAAATAATAATATTTTTTCACCCTTTTTTTGCGAGGCAGGTAAGATGACATTTGTGTGGATTTTATCACCACACTAGATTGTATACCTGTTATGGGGTGATAGTATTTAGGACATGGTGAGGGTGACTTCACTTTTATTTTTTCCTTCATTCATTCATTCCGTTCGTTCATCTATTTTTTTAAAATAAGTTAAATATATTAATAAATAACTAATATTAAATATATACATATAAAAATATTAAAATATATAAATACGTAAATAAATAAATCTACAAATAAATAAAGAAATGAATTGACCAATAAATTAAGTAGTCTGAAAAGGTTCCTTATGATGCACATTTAAAAATGTAAATCTATTTATTTATTATAAAATATTAATTTATTTTAATCATAATCAACTAATTGTATTTGTCGTCAAGTACCAAGTAACAGCTATAGTCAAATATGGTATAAGTCAGGACGTGAGTCACTATTTCTTCGCTTTGGCTTATACTTCTCGACTATTATGAGCCATTTGATAATACATTTTTTCAGAATCAATCTGCTGATTGTACTCTGCACTTTAGCCTCCACTAAGGTTAAAGTCAGTGCTCGCTCAAGAAATATTTTAGGGTACGATTTAATTTTTCGTGTGTAAATCTTTGCTTTTAAAGGAATACCTACCTTTCAAAAACGAATTTCTCTTCTGCAGATGTCGGCGACTTTAAAACTTTTCTAAAACTTTCGCTGTTCCTTTCCGACGGCGGCGCTTTATGTCAAATGGTAGAACAACGGCATATCAAAACCGGTTTTTACCAATATCGCATTTTTGACATATTTTTTTAATTTTATATAATGTACCAATGACGTATTTTTTAAATTTTATATTATAATTGAAAGATCAAATATTTCTATAATATAGGCATTTTATATATCTTATATAAAAATATTGTTTTAATGCTGTAGCATTAAAAACAATTTATATATTTTTTTGGATGTCCATGCCAAGTCGGTTCACTTCATCAATTTTAAAGGTAATTTCTTGTTGAACTTGTAAGAATAGATGTTATATATTGTATATTTATAAAAATATCATTTTATGTAGATTTTAGAAAAACTATACGTTTTTAATGTTATTGTTCAGGCTACGTGTAAATCATTTATCGATAAAATAAGTAAAAAAAGTTTTTTTTTTATTCATCTAGGTCTTTGAGAGTTAAGCCGCAAATATATTAGGTCCACGCCGCGTGTTGCAACGCTGTCCCACGCAACGGGCAGATGATTATAATACAGTGTCGTGTTGTCGCGCTTGCTGACGAATTTTCGTGTCAGATCAGTGGTTGCCGTCACCGTCCGCACTTGTCTACAATATTTTCGTCCGACTCAGATACGGATGCTAAGGAAAATATTGTCTAGGTACCTAACTAGGTTAAGCCTACTCAAGGAGAAACGAAAGAAGAGGAAATATTGGGTGCATCCAATAAAACAGTAAGAGGAACTCGAAGTGAATAGCATTTATTGGTAAATAAACTAGAAAGCGACGAAACTAGATTTCACCAATACAGGTACGCACTGATATACGTATTACGAAGGTATGCGTCTGCTAACTTGCTCGTCCACGCCTGCAAATGCGAGTGCCCACGGCTGATTATAATAGCGAGAAGCGAGCCAACGCGTGGGTTCCCCCACCACCGATCCCATGCCGATCGAAATCGAGTGAACTGCGTGGCGTCAGCTCGCGCGGCGACAAGCGGGCCACGTCAAATATAAACATTTTCATACTAAACGGTTTCATATATATGAAACCGAATTCATGCCCATGCGTTGCAACACGCGGCGTGGCCCTAATGTAATTGAGGCTTTACCCACGCTATCCCACGCTGTATATTTAATGTTGATGAGTAGCCCAGATATTCAAAAGTAACATACATATATAAAAATTAGCTGCGAATATTAGGAAATTCGAAAGTTATCGGAAAACATGTGATTGAAATCAGAAAACGGAAAACCGCTCTCTATTGTGGTTTCAAATGTAGAATATTAGTTAAAGGTAATTTCTTGTTAAGCTTGAAGGGATATAAATAAATTGTTAAATATTAATGGTAATCTCATCTCATGACAAATTTAGATCAATTATGCTTATTTATATTATTGTTCAGGTTGCGTGTAAATAATAAAAAAAAAATAAGGCAAAAAAAGGTTATTCTTCAAGATCATCGAGGCTTTAGACTAGTTACCCAAGTTTGCCGACGCTTTTCATTTAAATCCGCTTGTTAAAGCGCAGAAAGCTCTTCTGAGGGTCATGTCCAGAAAGCCACATCGATATACAACAAACGAACTATTAAAAGAGCTGAGACTTTTGGACATTAGACAGATTTATGCAAAAGTAACCCTACTTTATTATCTCAACAATGCGCACAACTAAAACATCCCTGACCACAACATTCTGACACGAGGTTGCGCGTCAGAAAAACATCTAATTAAAAAAACCAAAACTAAATTTGCGCAAAGGCACTTTAGTTGTATAGCTCTTAAACTCCACAATTACTTTAAGGATAAGTTAAAACAATGCAAAAGCTTACATATGAAAAAGGGAAAACTTACTTTGTGGCTGTTTGAGACCATCAGGGAAAAGGTAGCTGAAACTATTACACATATCCTCGTTTAAAATGACAAGTTATCAATTTAATTTAATAATACGATTATATATTACTAATAAATACGTGTATGTAAATGCACATGTATGTAAATATTACAAGTAGGTAAATGTATATATTTATATATAAATGAGAATAGTATATGTATAATGTTTCAATATTATATAAACATGTAAAATATTACCTTAGTTTTTAACTGTAGTATAAAATTACATGCGCATCTTAATGTAAAGGAAAAAAAATCGACCCTAGTACGGGCATTAACTTAGTTGGGTAGTTTTTAAGACATAATTTGTATACTACTTTCTCTTAAATAAAACATTAAAAAAATATATAAATAGGCACCAATTCCGTTAAATTTAATTTCTTTAAATTTACATGCTCATATGCATTATTTAACGTGTAACTGTAATATACGAGTATCTGTTACATTGTAAAGGCTTGTACATTTCAAACATTTAAAATATTTTATAATGTTTTTACTTTCCCAACAGAGGAAAAGTATTGTGAACGCACTTCTGTGTGTGTGTGTGTGTGTGTGTGTGTATGAATTCCTCCACGATACAAATTTGGCATGCAGGCATCATTTGATCATCGTAAGAGTTTAAAATATATAATAAATAGTCTGAGAAAATACATAAATAAATATTAACATTGTGGTTGAAATCGGTCCACCAGAGGGCGCGCTAGTGATAGTCTAATCTCAAAATATTATACTTGAAATAGAGACTTGAAATTCGGTACACAGATGCGTCGTTGGGTCGACACCAAATTGTGAATTTTGTTTGGAATATATGTTATACAAGTGAGACCAAATAATTTGTATATTGTGCCATATTAAAAAAAAATACTACATAGGTAATACTGGATAACAGCCATTTTGATACCACGGAAATACTACAAATATACTACATTTGCGATCACAACTACTTGACACAATGAATATCAGGGGGGGGGGGTTGAGTTGGCTGTTGGGAGGAGGGGGGGGGGGGGTGATACTACCGATTTTAATCTAATATTTTCCCAAATCGGGCCTGGGTCGGCCACGTAGGCAGAAGAAGTGTGACCACCGGGGCCCGATGGTCCGATGACATTAAGGAGACAGCTGGACCAGTCTGGATGAGGGAAACGGACAACCGATCCGGATGGAGAGTGATTGGAGAGGCGTATGCCTAACGGTGGGCGAATGCGCGCTGATGGAGAACAAGAAGAAGAAGATTCTCCCAAATTATACGCCATTAGTAGCTGACAGTATGGAATTTAGCTGGCAGTATGTAGCTGGCAGTATGGAATTTTATTCGCATGTGGAATTTAAAGGCAATTTCAATTTCATTCTCGTAGCATTCTAGGCGCAGTTGACATCAGTAGTTTTCTATGAAATGCAACATCTACATTTGAAAAAAATAGTGCTTTATTTCTACTGATTTCGATGTGGCCCTAAAATTGTGTTTTCGTGATTTTCTCATTTATCGTGATGTCGTTCGTGTTAGGGTACATTAAAGTCGGTCGTGAATTTCACTGCCGCGCCGTTGCAGTTAGTGATCATGTTCGCTGTTTTGTCTAATTGGATCGAGGCTAATTCGCCAATTGTCTGGCAGTCTCCTGTGATTACGATGCGATTGGCACTATTGTACAGCGGCGACTGTCAGAGACAAGCGTTAGATTTTCAAATTGGTACGGGATATACAATTTTGTACAATCCAGACTCTTCTAGAGAGCCGTCTAATGACGATGTTCCGCTCCGATTGATTTCATGATCGCATTCCGTCGAAATCATATCTGATATATTTATACGCTTTCCACGATTGCCACGTAGAAAGCGTAGCAGCCGTAGTAAGCGTAGACTTGTTGTAAACAAACAACCCCAGCAAGAGAAGCAGCCGTAGTAAAAGTAGCAAGCATACGAATTACTACAAGTGTAACAGCTGTAGCAATCATGCTAATAGTTGAAAGCCTAGCGACCATGTGAAGTATTAACAGCTACCAAACAAACGTAGCAAGTTAGCATTTTAATTTGCTTTTACTCCTTGGGACATAGCATTGCTACGAATATACTTCAGACAAAGCGTCGCTATCTGTCGCGTCGCTTTGATCATTGATCCGGCTAATCGAGCTATCGCAGTCAAAAGCCGTTATCCAATTTCAATCCAGTTTCCATTTTCTCAGATTCTGTTTGTCAATTTTCATTTTTTACACGACTGCCCAACAAAAAAAAAGAGTCTAATGTGTTCAAGCTTCATCTAGGTATGTATTTTTCGTGTTTCTTTATTACACCATAACTTTTAATCGCTTAAACCGATTTAGAAATATGTAGCATTGTTAAAATCGTTATTATTTTATTATTTATTCCGTAGCCGACGATTGTGGAGGGGGTCGCCCTCGCAGCCAATACGTTGCTGTCGGTGCCGCTGGATTTCGTACTCGATTCACGATTCGCTTCCATTCTTGACGATTTTTTGCCACGTGTCGAGCATCCCTAGCCGATAATCGTTGATTTTTAAGGTCGTCTTTGATGTTATTTAGCCAGGTTTTTCGCCAGCTTCGGTGCCGATCGCTGAATTCTCCATTCTGTCGAAAGGTCTCGCCAAAGAAGTTTACGTGGCAAGCGATTATCGTTCATTCGGCAAACATGCCGAACCATCGTAGCCTAGGTTTTTGAACTTCTTCTTCGATTGTTGTTAGTAGATCGCATCTTTCTCTAATGGTCTCGTTTCGAATTCGGTCGCGTAGTGAGATACCGAGAATCTGCCTCAAGACTTCGAACTTGTTGAGGTTCGATTGTAGTAACGTCCACGTTTCCGATCCATAAGAGAATGACGAGAATGAGAAGACGTTTCCGTTCCATAGAAGAATTGAAAGAACCATGTTCGGTATAGCCCTACTTTGGTTTTGATGGTAATATTCGTTCGCTTCCATATCCACTACTTGAGCGAGGCGAATGTTGCTGTTGCCTGACCTATCCGGCTATGGACATCGGCCGTCGATGCCACTTTCTTTTCCGTAACCAACGATCCTAAATACTTGAATTGCGGGACCTGTTCGATTTGGGTTCCATCGAGGTAAACGCTAGCCTTCGAACCGCCCGTAGTGGTCTTATCTGCATTGATTTTTAATCGATATGATTGAGCAATTCCGGATATGTCGTATAAAATGTCCGTTGCTTCGGCATCAGTGTCGGCGAAAACGGCGCTATCATCAGCGAACATCAAATCGGTTATGAAGTTTGATTCGTTGTATCTAACTCCGCGTCAACCGTCGAATGCTTCCCGAATAATCGCGTCGATCACAATGTTAAAATTGTTATTCCAGATGGAATAACGATCGTCATAGAATACCTTAATTGTCCAAGTATCAAGTAAGTAGTGGTCTAAATGGTCTAAATCTAAATTCGGTCCTACCCATGCCACATCTAACCGATCACTCACTAGTTTTGGCTTCTCTTAATTTCCATAAACCCACTAAGGCCATACGCACAATCGAGTATAGGCCGATTGATCGGATTAAACAAAACATTTTCATAAACCATCTGTCTAAAATCGATTGGTCATCTTGTTTAAAAACACATTTCCCTGAAGACAATCTCAACACTCTTAGCAACCTAATTATATCGGCTTTTGATTTGTTTGCCCCGATACGAAATCATACGATACGTGAAAGAAATACACCATGGATAAGTGACGAAATCAAGGAGCTCATGTTCCGTCGCGATAAACTTGCTAAGAAAGCTCGTAATAGTGAACACTATAGGAAACCTTAGAATCATTTAAGAAATTATATTAATAGTTTGTGTAAGCGGGCGAAGAGTGAATATTTTTCTCATCATGTTAATACTAATTTAAAAAATAGCAAAATGTTATGGAAAGAAATCAATCACCTGACAAATGCAAACTCTTTTGATAGCGCCTTGCCACCAAACTTCGATGCAGAGTCGTTAAATGTATATTTCTCTGACAACTCAAAATTTTTAAAAGCGGACGTAGATTCTATTCAGTATTACAATATGTATCCTAATTTACGCAACATCAATACCCTGCAGTTTAATAAGGTGTCTTACAGGGAAGTCACGAAATATATAAATGAAATTAGCTCAAATGCGATTGGGAATGATGGCATTTCTATCAAAATGTTAAAAATCTGTTTGCCACATATAATTGAGTACATTACCGCTATAATAAACATCATCGTAAATCGTGCATCGAAACCTGTCAAGTGCCACGTCAGTGGAAAATTTCACTGATTCGCCCGATTCCAAAGAAAACACCTGTTTCTAGTTTTAAAGATCTCCGCCCTATCAGTATTCTTCCTTGCTTTTCAAAAATCCTGGAGAAGGCTATTTATTCACAAATGATTCCTTTTATCGCGAAAAATAATCTGCTTCCTGATTACCAGTCTGGCTTTCGCCGCAATTATAGCACCTCTACTGCGCTGGCGCACGTCACTAATTTATGTCTATCCAACATGGATAAAGGCAAAGCAACTGCCCTCATACTTTTAGATTACAGCAAGGCTTTTGATTCTCTGGATCACTCTCTTCTGGTGGAAAACTTTTACATCTAGGCTTTTCTGGGTCAGCATGCGAATTGATACGTAGTTATCTGTCAGAGCGTTTTCAAAAAGTAATTTTGAAAGATGTATCTGGCCGTCAATCGATTTCCTCTCTTAGTGAAGTTGAAACAGGCGTACCACAGGGATCGATACTGGGCCCGGTCTTTTTTGCACTATATACTTCTGACATAGCTGCAAATTTTGAAAACTGTCGCTATCATCTATATGCCGACGACACTCAATTAATGCATCCCATAGACACGAATTGTTCATTTTCAGCAGTCAGCCTAATCAATGCCGATCTTGGAAGGTTATCCGCTTGGTCCAATAAACATGGCTTACAAATCAACCCTTCGAAGTCATGTTTTATGATTATTGGGTCGAAACAGGGCAGGACTAAAATTGCCAACTATGGCTTTCTTCCTATAATGGTGGACAGTTTGCCAATACCACTGGTCACTATGGCTAAAAATCTGGGAATTCTATTTGATGGAAAATTACGGTTTGAGGAACATGTCAGCAAAAGCGTTGGGTGGGGTTTCTCACGTCTAAAGGCCTTATACAGAATTCGGGAGTACCTCAGCGTCAGAATCAGAATACTACTTGTAAATGCCCTTATATTGTCTATAATGGACTATGGCGACTGTGTGTAGGGCCCCTGTCTATATAGGAAGACTGAGCAAAGACTTCAGAGACTGCAAAATGCCTGCGCAAGATTTTGCTTTAGGATTCCTCCACGTCATCATTGATCATGTGTCACCATTCCTTGCGAAAGCTTCCATGTTGAATATGAGTAAAAGAAGGCAGCTCCATCTTGCGACCCTTGTACTCAAGGTAGTACGCAATTAACAGCCACGATATCTTTACTCGATTATGACGTGGTCCCGTAACCGGCATGTCCATTCAACACGGGCACGTGAACAACTTGCTATAATACCTAAGCACAAAACTACACATTTCCAGTGCAGCTTTTCGTATTATTCTGCGGTTGTATGGAATCGGTTGGGAATGGCTTTGCGATCGAAATCAATTGCAGTATTTAAGGACCACTTTAAGTTTATTATTAAAGGAAGATATTTAGATGTCATAATGCGATTTTATTTTAAAATGACTATTTGTTAATTGGAATATTACTATTGTCTTCGTTTATTTATTAATTTGTAACGTGATTATTTGATGTTAAATATTTTGATTTTGATTATTTTTGATTTATTATATGTAGATTTTTAAATTTATGTAATTACGTTATTTTATTTTAATATCATTTGATGTTAAATATTTTGATTTTGATTATTTCGATTTGTGTATTTATTTAATTATGATTATTTGGATTTTTTATTTTAAGATTTATTTGATTTGGTTATTTTATTTTAAAATCATATATGTACCAATAATTAATAGGTGTGTCCTGAAAACCAGGATAAGAGATATCCTGAGGATACCCCTAATTTGCAGCGTTTGTAGCTTTATTTCATAGTCTTTGTCTATTTACAGTTTTAATTTTTAATCTGTGTGTTCTTGTTTTTTTTTGTATATGTTTTTTATAACAACAGCTGCAAATAAATATTTTTCAATATAAATGTCCAAATGTCCAAATGTCAATAAATTAACCTTAATATATCGTGTTTACTGTCAAATGAAAGTACTGATGGAGGACATTCCAGAAATATAAATGTATCTCTCTTGATAAATATGTAAACGAGAAATATTTTATAAAAAACCGTTATAAAAATTTATAAAAAAACAATAGTTCGCTTTCGGTAAAAGCAGTCTTGTTTTTTATTCTTTTTGTTTCTCTATTATTTTTTTTCTTACTTATTGTCAGCGCTTGCTTGTTGTATTTTAAATATTTGAAAGATCAACGTTTTGGTGTCCAGAATTAAACAGCTATAAAAAAATATTTATTGGAGAAAGTAATGGGACTATTCATCGGAATTTGCTCAGTGACTCTACACTACTATTTAAATGACACTTGGCAGTATTTGCGTTTTATTTTGCTTGCTTGCTTACTTGTTTGTTTTTTTTTTTAAATATTGATTATATGTAAACTAGTACACTTATGAGACAAATGAAACCTCACATAGATAGTTTCACTAAAAATTTTCATTCATCGTGCCTGTGTTTCTGTTTGCGGACTCGTTTACACGTAATCATGAAGTGAAAATATTGCAAATTTCATGCTGTACGTTCGCGGAAGTCTCGCCTCGACTACCTAAAAAAATACTGAAAAAAGTTACGTTCGGTGAAACATACATTATCATAGTCAGGGAAGCTAACATAACGCCGGCCCAACAGTTTACAACAAATTATGCAATCACATTCGGCATTCTCAGTCGTCTACCGTTTAAAAGAATTGCCTTAATTGGTATCTCATAAATAAAGCGTTTTACTCACTGGAGGTATATTATTTGTATGTTGATTTAAATAAATAATTTTCAATGCTTTCTAACATTTCTTTTTTTTACTGTAATGTTTTTATTTGTTTGTAATACGTTTTAATTTTTTCCATTTATTCTGACGTGTATACTATTACGTGTATACTATTACACTAATAAAAGAAAAAATAATAAAATGATATATTGGTGATCGCAACGTCGGCCAATCCCGCAGATTTCGTGAGAGGAGTGCATCACGATCCGCAATTTATTTTGGGACCGTATCTCATGCATCACTTAGCACTTTTTGAAATAAAATGCCACTTCCATTATATATAGTGATAGATGGAATATACATGATTGACAACTCTCGAATGTATGATTCGGCCGTATTATTTTGAGATACAATACAATCGGTTCTAATATTACACGGTTCAGCGGCAAACCTCAAAGTTTTACGATGTACGATGTTACGAGAGCGTACAGTACGATTATTATAACTTGAGCCGATTCAATCTAAATAGAATACATGTAAGGTTATATGCCCCTATAGAAAACTTGATTTAAATTGGAAATTCTGTCAACAGAAATTAATAATACTTGGCAACTGTCTACCGTTGTTTCATAATTTCAAAACTTAGGATTGCCGTAAATCAGCAATGTCTGGTACACCCGTACGTACATTGACAATGTACAGATTGAATATGCGTGTCCATCTTAGTTGCTATCTACGACGAAGTTTAAAAAATCTCGCTGACAAAATCGGTAATAAGAGTTGACTATCATTGATTGCAATTAAAAATGTATTTACTTTAAAAGTATGACCATTTACTTCAAACAAAAATCTAAGTCCCTCTGTCATATATTTTTCTTTAGGGTTCTGTAGTACAAACGGAATTCTATAGGTGATACTATATATCTGAAGTCACCGTAAATTATTTCGTTGTTTTGTGCCAGTTTTTGACCTTTCTACCTTAGTATAGTAATAGAACTGGCATGCTCGCATCCTAGCTCTGGAGTCAGTGAAATCATATAAAATAAAATAAAATACAAACAGAGCTGCCATGGAATTCATCGACCAAAGTCGGGCCCATCATAAAACATATTCTTTTTACGCTTTTCTGGGGGGTGAGTCGTGGATTCCGGACTAAAGACTGTCTGTGGTAGGTTTAGGAGAATGTCTTGCCACATGTAAGAGTTCACCTTACCACCCATTGAATTTGACATGCGAATTTTGCGGTTTCATATATTTTTTCTAGGAAAGAGTTGATTTCATCTTTGTATTAAAGGACGAAAAAATGGTCATGGCGTTGCCGTATATTAATTGAAAGGGCTCATTTCGCACATTTCAAAATACTACTACGTCTATTTTTTCTTTCTCCGTTTAAGACAAATCATAAATAAAGGTATACAGGTATGATCCCTAGAGTCTGGAATTCTAAATGTTTTTTTTATAGTTATGGCGGCGGCGGGTAAGGATTGCGGGAAAATAAAAATCCTAATAACATGCTATAGAGTCAAATTACTTATTTTTTGCAATATTTTCCACTATTATTATTAATTACCAATATGTTTATAAAATCATTCTTAAAACCTGATCACATTATAGAAGGTACATACAGAGTTGTCAACTACAACGGGCGAACCCGTCACATCAGGAAGTTTTAACGATTAGTCGTTCTCTTCTCCCGTGAAGTGAACGCAGAAGACTTGGACAAAACAATCCACCGCCAAGCTCCGCCACATGCCCGCAAGAGGCCAGGAGAGTTACCCAGCGGCAAGAGGCCAGGAGTGTTACCCAGCGGGCTTACACTCACGCCCTTGCTTCCGATTGGGACCAGAATACTCCGGTCTCTCGATTGGTTACGAGTTCGAGGTTGCTTGCGCGGTCCTCTCCCTTACGAAGCGGTGAAAGGGTGTAAACCGAATCTATCGCTTCCTTTGCCCGGCTATTCACCCAGGATCGGGTAGCCGATGGTCGTTTCAAGAGCAGGCGCCGTAAGGTCCGCAACCACCCCCGATCTATAGGAAACAGTACTGACTTAGAGTTAGTCAGAGTGCGCAGTCGATTGGCTTACGCCGCACGGTGCGCAGACCGTCCAGGAACGCCAGAAGGTTGATTCCTGGGGGATACTAGCCCTAAGGCCAGAGTCCTACCTGGGCTCGCACTTCATGCATGGAGGCCGCCGAAAGGGTGTTGACCCGTGAGTGTGACCAACCCTGAACAGAATGGGTCTTCGTAGCCAACTCAGCAAGGTACTCCATTAGCTCCTATAGAAGGTACACACTCATATTATGCAATGCTTTTTATACCTCCATCGGGTGCACCTGATCTGACGGGCACAGGTCGGACACTTTTGTTTGACCATCCCCGCCAGAGCGGTGTCCGATGCCCCCCCTCTAGTTTGCGGTCTCGACCTTCCGACCTTACTGTCTCGCGGCGGCGCATTGAAAACCCCTACTCAGTATCTTACCCGACGCCAGAATAACAACATCGTCCGTAGCCTGTCTGACTTACTGCGCCCAATTTAACATACTTTCTAAGTTATGTATTTCAAATTTATTCCATCTCAATTGTTTATTTAACTGATTTTATGCTATGATATTTTATGATATTTTATAATATTTTATAATATTTTATAATATGATATTCCAAGTTTAAATTCATAATGACAGCATATTTTAAAAATTCCTCAACAATAAATATTAATTATAATTATTAAATGTGGTGAATAAAGTGCAATTATGTAGTCTAGATTAACCTGCGGTTGACACAGGACGGGTCCTGAATGTACTCGATGGCCGTTTGAATATCGGTCTAATTATAATGGGAAGCAAAAGTATATAGCAAAAGACCGAGTCAATGGAAGTGTAACCATTCCCAACTGGGCAACCGGTTGAAGAGGTCTCAGCGGCCTAAGGTCCTAAATAGACTAAGTCAAAAAAAGCCATGGCCACGAGTGCCCAGCGGCCCTTTAATGGGTCAGGGGTGGTAAGAATCCCCGGGTGGAAACTGGACCGGGATCACCAGTACGGAATAACTTTTCCGGATGGCGCAAGACCGACAAAAGTATTCAGAGCTAACGGCCAACCTCCAGTAAAAAGAGGCACTTCGAGAAGAAGAAGATAAGGCTAATTTCAATTGTATTTAAGTACATTACAATAAATGTTTTGACATAAATTAAATGTTTAAAAATGAGTATGTTTATGTCTCTCTATTTTGAAATTTGTATTACTTTTGTTTTTTATACTTTTACACTTATTAAACGTATTTTTTGCATCAGAATTTCACTTTATACCTTAACAAACATCTTTATTAGGTCATTGTTTACTTTGGAAAGCTTATATTAATACAGGTAGTTAATATCGGTCATTTTAAAAACTGTGCCTATCAGGCACATCGCGCCCGAATTCAGGTGGTTCATAGGTGCGCCTGTTGGAGGGTTAAAGAAATATTGATGTCAATAAACTGTCAAACCTTCTTTTCTAGTCAATGCGTGTGAAATTGTTTTATGACAAGAAACCCACTTTTAAATATTAGTTGATAGTTATTACACATCACATCGACTATATTCCCCTCAATTATTATCTATCACAATTTCAGGGCAAGTTCGCCAACTATGTAGCTTTCGTAGAAGTGTGCGTGGGTGCAGCCCTGTCACGGTCGTATTGTGGCCGCACGCACGTGATCAATTTGCGTCAGTCGTTGGTCGCTTAGCCGCAGTCGCGTCGCTCGGCGGCAGCGCCTGCCAGCTGCCAGTACGCCAGCGACACCTCGTTTATAGCCTGCCACCGGGTCACGTGACCACACACCCGATTAGTACTTCCTTTTATATACCAGACACAGCGGAATTTCAGTCGCTTATCGCGAAAAACAGTCCACCATTTAGCTACGTGACAAGCCCGTAAGAGGCCAACGCCTTAACCGCGAGATAGCCAGGAGTGTTACCCGGCGGGCCTACACTCACGCCCTTACTTCCAATTGTGACCAGATTACTTCGGTCTCTCGATTGGTTCCGAGTTCGAGGTCGCTTGCGAGGTCCTCTCCCTTACGAAGCGGTGAGACGGTGTATACCGAATCTATCGCGGACCACAGCGTCCTTTGCCCGGCTGTTCACCCAGGATCGGATGGCCGATGGTCGTTTCAAGAGCAGCACCCCCGCTCTATAGGAAACAGTACTGCTTCCAGACTCCCCCGACTGTTAGTGAGTGCACAGTCGATTGGCTTACGCAGCGCGGTGCGCAGACCGTCCAGGAGCGCCAGAAGTTTGATACCCAGGGGAAACCGACCAAGGCCAGAGTCCTACCCAGGCTCGCACTTCATGCGTGGAGGCTGTCGGATGGGTGTTGACCCGTGAGTGTGACCAACCCTGAACAGAATGGGTCTTCGTGGCCAACTCAGCAAGGGCCCATTAACTCCCAGAAGGTTTGACCAGTGACTCACCCTTTCCAGGGACGCCCGATTGCTCATGGTCGCAGACTAGACAGTTTGAAAATGTGCACAATTCATCCTTCTGTTTCCCAGTTTATATTATATTACGATTTTATTAGGTTACATTCAAAATTAATGATGCTGTCACTTCACATTCTGAATTTAGAATTACGTTGTACATAAAAATCTATGTACATAAAAATCCGGTGGATACCCGTTAACAAATATTTTCCTTAATTTAGTCTTGATGAATCGACGGCCTGGTGGCATAGAGGTTAGGTCGCCTGATTTTACATTGTAAAGTTCCGGGTTCGACTCACGGTTGGGCCACCATTTTCCGTTGGTATAAAATTAACGGAATTACATTTGGAAATTTGTTTTTTTTGGAAATCTGGAAATCTGTATTTGACTTACACTTGGAAATCTGTATTTGACTTACACTTGGAAATCTGTATTTGACTTTTATGTATTTGTCAAATTAATTTGATCTTACTTACATCCCCATATAATTGCTGGACTATTAAAGAAAATAAAGAAAAAATATAACTAAAATATTAAATGCGCACTTCGAAAGAAATAGATTTGTCTCTAATTCAAGTAAATGACAGATGTCCGCCTTTGATACCGAGGTACTCCTGAAAAAGAATCAGTTTCGAATTATGAGAATGTTGAAAAATGCAAATGAGTAACATCGGTTGTCTCTGAGAATAGCTACAAAGGCAAATCTTCATGAAAGGGCTATTCTATGAAAAGGCACTCTAATAAAAGTAAAATAATTATATAAAATATTAAATAGATACAGAATTTTCAAATTGTTTTGATACGCTCAATAGAGAATATTAAGCGATACCCTTGGTGACCTATATAATGTATCTTCCTTACCACATTGTGATATCGCTATGTGAGTTAAAGTCCAGAGTTACGGAGAAACCGATCTGAATATTCAGACCCGTGATTGCCTGTGTAATGTAGCGCATAAATCACCGAGGGGAATATTTCCATCGAAATTGAAATATTATCTATTGAAATGGCGATATTAGGTACTCCTTAAATATTTATTATATATCGATCTGAAATTCAATGACAATGTTGCCGCCAATTCGCTTTTGATTCTTATTAGGTCCTTACGTGTTTTTACACTAATCGCCTTAAACTTGTGTTACTTTGTTTTTTTCATTAAAGTTTGTTGTTTTCGGATATTTCGTATGTACCTACAATCATGCAAAATTTGAAAATTAGGGTTATTTTTGAATATGGGGTTCCATTCTGACCTTATCCAATACACCTTGCGATCTAGGACGATTGTACTGTCGAACCTCGTGATTAAACAGCTCTAGCTTATCGCTAACAGCTCTAGCTTATCGCTAATCGCCACGGGATAGGCCCTAGGGAAATATATATTTCTTGTCTTTGTTGACGATTTCCCTATAGCGCTACTCAGTTGGGTCATCTATTTATGTATGCCGACGATACCGTATCATTGTCGATGCGTTAGACCAATCGACTCTGGAAGTATATCTTTCTTGTGCTGCCGACAATCTATCAATGTGGTTTGCAGCGAACTGCTTGACAACATCGCTAAGGCGCATACTATGTAATTTTAAATCCAAAATATCGCGAACTCTGAGTTGATGTCATGTGCCACAGTAAATGATTTTTTTCGGTGACCAATATTAACTTCCTAAGGTTCACAATTGATTCGGGAATGCGCTGTGAAAGCCCACATAGACAATCTATGTGTCAAAAGTGAATTATTATAGAGATATTATTATCTGTTACTATATTTTATTTATTATGGTCACTTTATCATAAAGTATTTTTGGCTACTTATTATATACTATATTTTTAAATATAATATATTGAAAAACAACATAATGTAAAATATAATATAAATAAATAATTAAACATGACATAAATACATATACACGTATATAAACACATACATACACATACATACACATACACACATACACATATACCCTACACATCCACACACATACACACACATCCAAACACACATTCATATACACACACACACACACACACACACAGACTTCCTACAACCGTGTCCGTGAATCTCCCAGCAAACCTACACATACGCCCACAATTCTTGACAATTTTAGTTGGAATATCTTATATAAGCGACACAAATAATTTTTAAAATTCGTCGTATTTAAGAAAATGCTACATCACATTGGAAAATAGCCATTTTAACGCTACGGAAATACTACAAAAATGCCACAAATTTACATACTACATTTGCGATCATAATTAATTGATACAATCACTATCGTGGGGGAAGGAGGTGTGGCGCGCGGACAAGGGGGAGCTTGTCTACTTGCCGGCAATAGCCATTTTAATGCTACGGAAATACTACAAAAATATACTTAACACAACCACTATCGTGTGGGAGGGGGGTGTGGCGCGCGGACAGGGGGGAGCTCTTGTCTACTTGCAGGAAAAGCAGAACCCAATGTCGAGTGTAATTACGTATTTTTCCTGTATACTAGAAGTCAGTATGGTTTAAAAACATGGTGCTATAAAAATGTAATTCTCTCTCTGAAAATCTTAACTAACATAATCTTGCGAATAAAACATTGAATTTTTAGGAAACGGGACACAATCTTGCTAACGTTTAAAATTTGACAGTTTGACTGTACGCTTAGGTCAGCGGATACGTGCAATTTGCAGCGGAAAGATTTGATTGTCGGCCAAAAGGGATGAAAAGTAGCAAATCCTCGCAAGTCGAATCGCTTCGTTCGACTGAGCTTGAGAAACCGCCACCTGTCTAGCTTCATTTCCCTTGAACATAATATATAAATCATAAATTAAAAACAAGAGTAAAACTAAAAAAAAACGAAGTTCTAATATACATACCAATACATATACCTTTAATAAAAAAATATATGCAATAATGTAACCAACGAGACAAGTTTTAGAAAATACCTTAATAATACCCAGAAGGAAAACATCATTTGGACAAAGACTACTCTTTCATTGCGCCGAGATTTTACAATCTGATCAATATGGAAATAAAAAAGAATTTAACATTTAGGGAATTCAAAAATAAATTACAGAAATGATTATCGAATCATGACAGACTAACAATACATCAAATGCTAGAAATAATAGTCTAATAAAACTTAGTTGCACAAATTATTAACATATTTTTAAACATGTATGTTGAGTATATTTTAACATTGAACTAACTACCAAAAATTATTTGACTTTGACAATGAATTTTACTTTTTTGACTAGGTATTTTTATATTAAATCCTATATTACTTAACATATATTAAATATTAAGGACTGTTTCTTTCTTTTCTCACGTATAACTTTATTTATATTATTTAATCGAATTTTATATTATATTTATTGCTGATTATATAATGGAATTGCATTTTATTTATTTATTTTTTTAACTTTTAATATTTTTTTATTATTTTTTTTTTATTTTTTTATTTTATTCTGAAGACCACATTCTAGGGCAATTTAGTGTTATTAGCTTTTTACTATAACTTGTACATTTGTAAGCCATCAAGCAATCAAGCAAACTTGATTGTAATATTAGAATCCTGTCCACCCTAGAACGAGCTAGTCCCAGTTGGGTGACAGAAACAAATAAGCAAAAGGTTAAGGTTTTGCTATTCGGTTCCTGTTATTTTTGTAAGCTAATCAATGTTTTATAGTAATTAATTCTTAAATGAATAAAAACAATTAAAAAATATCTTGGAATGAGTTTTGGTGAAAAAATAGTGAGTTTGGTGTTACTACAAGACCGGCAAGGAGCCAATGAATCATTTCATCTGAATATTGATTTCATAAATAAAATCGATGAGCGCCCTCTTTCCGCCAGCAGTCGAACCGGTTGGGTTTCATAGCATCCGTCACGGGCGGCGCAGTTCGTTTCTCGGCTAAAGCCCCAATTTGGTCCAAGCACTAACTGATGGCGTTAATATTTTACTAAAATGTATAGAAAATGTATAGCGAAAATTAAGTAATTGTAGCTTGACTATGAGATATTCTCACCAAAATATCGTAATGTGATTTCGCCCCAACAAGGCATCTGTGCACAAAATTTCAAGTCTTTAAGTCCAATATTTTGATATTGAATTATGACTAATGGCCTGCCTGGTGGTACGATTTCAACCACAACCTTTTGAACTCTTGCCATGACTAAACGAACTCTTGCCGGCATGTCAAATTTCAGTTCAATTGGATTAAGCGTTTGGCCTCTAAATGGAGGAATACACACATACACACAAATACAGAGAGACTTCTATCTGAAAATGGTCTTAATTGTGTCATGGGGGGGGGGGGGGGGCGGGCTCAGAAAGGATATTTCCGTTCTCATCTCAAAAATAAAGTTGCGCATTCACAATACTTTCACTTCTTGTCGGCTGGTGGGCCGGCACAGTAAAAATTATAAACTCAACGCCATAACAATAGTCTATCAATTGACGCGGGAATTCAGTTTTCGGTTCGACGTCCGTTTGACAGTTTGTGATTCTGTCAGCTTGGGGGCTAAGGGGCCCTTGCTGAGTTGGCCACGAAGACCCATTCTGTTCAGTGTTGGTCACACTCACGGGTCAACACCCATCCGACGGTCTCCATGCATGAAGTGCGAGCCTGGGTAGGACTCTGGCCCTAGGGTTAGTTTACCCTAGGAATCAACCTTCTGGCGCTCCTCAACGGTCTGCGCTCCGCGCGGCATAATTTAATCGATTGCGCACTCTGACTAACAGTCGGGGGAGTCTGGAAGCAGTACTGTTTCCTATAGAGCGGGGGTGGTTGCGGACCTTACGGCGACTGCTCTTGAAACGACCATCGGCTACCCAATCCTGAGTGAACAGCCGGTCAAAGGATGCCGTGGTCCGCGATAGATTCGGTATACACAGTTTCACCGCTTCGTAAGGACCGCGCAAGCGACCTCGAACTCGTAACCAATCGAGAGACTGGAGTAATCTGGTCGCAATTGGAAGTAAGGGCGTGAGTGTTAGCCCGCCGGGTAACACTCCTGGCTATCTCGCAGTTAACCCTTCCTATAGCGGGGTAAAAATTTAGTCGTCACTTCTGCCCGGGACAGTTTTGCGCAAGAAGTCGATGGCCTTGAGAAAAACGACCATAACTTTTAAACTACTATACGGATCGTAAAAGAATAACTGTAAAATGATCGCATTGAAATTTGAAATATAAAATATTATAACGTTATCTCGTCAAACAATTAAGATAATAATGAATAAATATTTAAAAGTTGGCATTTTACGGAGCGCGGAGCGCCCTAACCAATATTGGTTAGATACAATTTTAGCATTTGTAAGCGTCTAACCAAAAATGGTTAACTCAAATCGGGCGGGTTAAGGCGTTGGCCTCTTACGGGTTTGTGGCGGAGCTTGACGGTGGACTGTTTTGTCCAAGTCTTCTGCGCTTACTCCAAGGAGATAGAACGACTAATCGTTAAAACTTCCTGAGGTGACGGGCTCGTCCGTTGTAGTTGACAATTCTAGTAGTTTGTGATTCTGTGAATAGATTTTTCAAATTTGTTAGATCATTAAAATCTGGAATTTAGTGTAAGCACTGTCTGTCGCTCGCGTGATAATGTGCGCTGATAATGTATTGTGTGGTGATAATACGTTCTGTATCCACTATAGTCTATTGCTAGCTATACTCACAACTCCCTCAGCAATAAAGTCATACAATGGAATCCTGTGTTTTGTAATTTTAAGGAAAATAGAATATTAATAATTATTTACCAGACGTCGCATTCGTTTGCGTGAAATCTTTATTAGGGGATAAAATTTACTGCATTACTCACCTCTTTTACTTCATTAGCAAATCAAATTCGCCACCACCTGGTATATTTTAACGCTATTCCACAAAACATCAAATCAATGCAACAACCAGGATTCAAACAGACATTAACCCCTCCTATCGCGGGGTAAAAATTTAGTCGTCACTTCTGCCCGGGACAGTTTTGCGCGTGAAGTCGATGGCCTTGAGAAAAACGACCATAACTTTTTAAACTACTATACGGATCGTAACAAGAATAACTGTAAAATGATCGCATTGAAATTTGAAATTTATAATATTATAAACTTATCTCTCAAACAATTAAGATAATAATGAATAAATATTTAAAAAGTGGGCATTTTACGCAGCGCGGAGCGCCCTAACCAATATTGGTTAGATACAATTTTAGCATTTGTAAGCGTCTAACCAAAAATGGTTAACTCAAATAGGAAGGGTTAAGGCACTGGCTCAAAAATAAATGCTATTACAGCGTAAATGACTTTTTAAACGATAATGACAAATAAATTATATAACATATTTTTATTGTAATTCTCCAACATTTTAAACTTTAAACATTTATATTTAATTCTAGCTCTAATCTGACAAACCGTAGATAGCCTAATAATTCCAGATTGACATTTTAATTTAAAAACAAAGTGACATTTGATTAATATAGTAGTAATTGGAAATTTACTAAATTTGTAGATAATAGTTATAATTATTATTTTGTTAATACCTATGTCTAAAACGTAATATTTTCGGATTTGTTTTCCTTCAACTGCGAAATGAACATATTTAATTATAGAAAATACATATTGTACGCCTGATTGGTAAACTGTATAGCACATATAATAGTACCTATCCATTTTGTACGACCTACTTACAGTTCACAAATAAAGAATTATTATTATTATTATTTACTTCATTATTATCCAAGAGACACCCGAAAACCAAGTTCCTACCTTTATCCGTTTCCGAGATAGGCCTTCGTAAGACACCCAAAAACCAAGTTTCCACCTTTTGCCTTGTCCGAGATATCGTTTGACGTTCATAAAACTGGGACTGTTTCAAACCATCGCGTCGGCATGTGCATTTCTCCGAAACACACAAATAAAAATAAAAAAACACTCTCTTCTACACACTATTAGGAGGTGAAATCGTAACCCCTTGGAACACGTGCTTCCTAATTTTCGGAGGGGAGTAGATCACACAAATTTCATCTTTCTAACTTGGCCCGTTTCGAAGATACGCATTTGACGGTAGGAAACTGCAACCACTTCCGTTTCACTTTGACGGTGGTGGATATTTCCAAAACTCTAGAATCACCTTATTTATTTGGGGAGTCGATTTGCAAGTTCAAAAAATGCAACCCTCTTTTTTAACATCTAAGGGGATGGAATATGTAATCCAATAACCCTCCAACCGCGGGCGATTTTCCGATCGATTTGGTCTATATTCTACGATACAGGTCGTAACTTGTCCGTTCCCGTTAGTCCTGCGACTCAAGGACGTGGAAAATGCGACAGAAAAGATTCAACGGGGAAATAGCGGAAATACAGAAAGCATATGCAACGCGATAATAGCGTACAGAATCGTATGGAAAGAATCTCAACGCTCAGTGAGCGTCTCCCGCGGTTGGAGGGTTAAGCCAATACTTCAAAATTTTCTGAGTGGAGTAGATCACTTGCCCATTTTCACTCATTTTGGAGATACGCGTTTGACAGTATTAAACTGTACCACCCCCCCCCTCTTTTAACCGTAAATGGTAGGTTTTTCGGTAAATAGTACGTATTCGTTCTTATTATTTATGCCCGTCGATGCAATCGTATTTTAGAAACCAATTATTTCTAAAGGAAAATTTTGTGTATTTTAATATTTTATTATATTAGATTAATTGAGATGAAAAATTGTGTTGAAAATCAAAGCTCCTTTTTTATTCGTTTAGTGTATAGTCAATATAGGGATTTTCTTATTTATTTTTTTCCCCACTAGGTTGATGACTTTCATGCACCAGCCTTGTTGTCTACTGGCAACGTCTAGGTGGACATTCGTAGCATCACGCAGTCAAACACTCAGGCGGTCACCGATCCAAGTATAGACCGCGCCCACACTGCTTAACTTCGGTAACTTAACTTAAATTAACTTCGGTAATGAAGAGAACAGGTGTCAACTTGGATTCAGATGCCATAGTAGCATCTCTATGAATATCATTTTATTTTCAACTTTTGGATATACATTATTTACTCATATGGGTACTAATAAGAATCATGAATGATATAAGAACACATTCACCATATTAGATTTTGTTAGAAATTGGGAATAAAATATTATTTAAAAGGCATATATCCATGACATATATCCATTTTTAATAAAATGACATATTTTAGTTAAAATCCAATTAAACCAATTTATGTTCATAAGAAAAAAGAAGTCTCGAAAGTAATAATTCTTCTATCTCAACGCATTTTGGCATATACATTAAAATAATGATGTTTTACAAATAATTTTCAAATATATTATTATATGCATGGATGCCAAACTTTCGTCCGAGGTGCAGCGCTCTAAGTGGAATGCACACTTTGGCAATGCGAATCGTTCAGTATGCCTGTTAAACTTATTATATTTCAAAGCGTTTGTTGTCAACCTGCTCAGATAAAACATAAAGTTCTTCACGATCTGGTCTACTCTCTTCTAAAGAGAAAGTTTCCACTTGTTTTCTCTAAAGGAATCGCTCCATATTACAATACTAAGCTACTCCAGGGCATTATTAGCATATTAAAATAAAACACTTCCTTAATCCTAATTATTATTACCGTTGGCGGTTTAATTCCTGAAAAAATACTCGGTTTTCCATCATTCTTCATTTATAATGCCCCCACTGGTAACATGCCAGATAATTAATTGTTGTACTTATAAAATTATTGCCACGCTTTTAACTGGAAAACGTCAGGCGATAAACTGTAAAAATATGAAGCCTGCTTCATCTCTATATATTTCATATAAACAGGGTAACACTTGAATAGTAGCGGCAGTGAAGGGGTTACTCTAAACCGCATACTAAACAGCAAAATTAATAAAAATGATTTAGAGTTTTTTTGAAGGAACACCTTTTTAGATATTTAGCGATTTTTTGTATAGAAGATTTTTCTACATAAAAACAGAGTTGAATATCGTCTTCAATTTTTTTTTATTTAGACCTTGGTTACCGAGGAAATGCGTCTATTTTTGTAAGAGTTTCGGGTATTGAGATTTTTTCAGTAACAAAGGTCTAAATTAAAAATAATATATGTCTTTTAACTCAGATTGTCACGTAAAATAATATGTTTTAACAAAAAAAGCCTCGTAATACTTATAGGTAAATCATGTTTCTTCAAAAAAAAAATGTTTATTTCCTTGTTTAGTATGATGTACATAAGCACCTACTTCACTGTCGTTAACAGTTATTGGGTTTATTCTGTATATAAATAAAACTATTTACAGATAAATACTTCTCGCCTCATGTACTCGATAATCTATGCAATTACTCAACCGATCATGATACGGTTTTCAACCATTGTATAGACATGTGAGGGACCACCCCTCACAAGACTCCAAATTGTTCGGTGTGAGGTGGTGGTATCAACTTACGAGGTGTCTCCGTATGAAAGGCGGTTTTGAATGAAGTAGAAGGTATTTATTGATTGAAAGTTCGATATTGCCAGTTATAACGCTTCCCGAAGAAGTATGTTGACGCGAGTGTATAGATGCGCGACTGCGGTTACGATGATACACGGATGAGGATTGTAGGTGTGCTCCTAGTATCTTGTACTGGGGCACGGCTCGAGTCTGTGGGATTACAGACTGATGCTCCGAGACTAGGGAGGATAAGGAAGGAAACCAAGGAGCCGGATTCATTGACACACCTCGTGAGAAGGGTACCGAATATGCCGTCGCAACCTTGGGGGAAAGTGATCACTCGGGAAATGATAATTTGGTTGCTTTTTCGCCGGTTTATATAGGCCGATAAATGATGCAATCCAAAATATTCCGAGTAAAAGTATTACAGACATTTCAACCATTGTTTTCTCGTAGAGGTTTTAAGCTAAGTTTAAAAAAAACTAAGATTGTTTTCAATCGCTTTCAATTTCTAACTTCTTGAGCTATTTATTTTATCGATTAGAGGTAGGGAACTTGATCCATGTAGCAATGGGAGTTTTGAACTATGGTTTAAACCTGTGTATCCTCATACCGTGAAAGATAGGTATATTTTTTAATACCGTAATTGGTTATCCTAAGAGTTTTTATCGCTTGTACGTTACTAAGGTGTATGTGAATAGACGCGTAAAACTTTATAGCTGTTGTGAATTACGTTTATTTTTTTTTTAAACGTCATTTTGTTACTTACTCTGGTAAAATGATCATTTCTACTGAATGATTTGTAATAAAATTATGTGTATAAATCTATATTAAGTATTAAAAAAAAGGGTATTATTTGACCTGCCAATCAAAGCG